>OZ007589.1:328598014-329198014 GCA_963931845.1 Maratus michaelseni
TTGTCTTAACATATAAGTGCGGCGCTGGTAGAAAATGGTCAATAATGGTAAAATTGGTTAAAATTGATCCACCAGTTCCCATTTTACGAGCAAATAAAGTATCTAGATTGTTCACGGTCAAAAAAATTACACTGTTTTACTGCACGCAGTCGCGTAAAACTTTTAATTTTATTGATGTTTTTACTAGTAAATATGTAGTGCAATTACATTTTGAATCTATACGCAATAACTGTATTTAGATTTTCAATCAAAGTGGACCACTTAATGCTATAAGTAAATACCGACTGTAAATATAATAGGATATTAGAACGGCAAAATATATCAATATATGAAACACACAGAATTTTAACAAAAGGTTAAGAAAGCATATTTTAAGAAGTACTAGTTTTATTATTGTTTTTGCTAAAAAAAATAAAGTGCAATTAAATTTTCCACTCATACGCCAGTAATGCAAATGTAATTGCATTACTTGTTTTTTTTTTTTTAGAAAAACAACAATAAAATTAATACTTCTTGAAAGATGTTTTCTAAACCTTTCGTTAAAATTCTGTATGTTTCTTAAGGGGACAGTGGACATTCAAAATCATGAAATGTGACTGAAAAATTGATTTTTTGTATTTGAAGAATTATGAAACTAGATGCTGAAATGCATCTGATGCAAAAAGAATTTTTCAATTCTGAGGATTCTTTGCACAGATATGATCTTTTATTTTTTTTTAAAACTCTACATATTTATACAGTTTTTTTAAATTAAAATGCTGTTTTATCGAAAGTGAAAATTTTGCACATTTCTAACTTTTGAAACGTTCCATGCGTATTCTTAATTATCAGATTCTTTTGAAATTTATTCTGTATATCCTCTATATATTAATGAATAAATGTTAGCAGCAAAAAAAAGTATCTCAGGAATATTTTAATGTTCAAATATGTGCGCATATAAAAAAAATAGCTACTTTTTTAGAAAAAAACAAGGTTTCATGCCAACTTCCATTCTAATATATAAAATGTACCTCATACATAAATATTGTCTTATTTTGTGCAAAAGAAATGCGCATGGGGCATTTTAAAATACGATAATTTTTTGTTAATTTTAAATTCAAAAATTGAATAATTTAAAAACTTTATTTTATTTTAACACCAAATTTTGAATATGACTATTTGAGCTTGTCATTAACTAGTCGGCCAATTTTCAAATGAATCCATTCAAAATTCTAGGATTTGATTTTTAATGTCCACTGTCCCCTTAAATTGATATATTTTGTCGTTTTAATCTCTTATTATATAACCACATTTTGATTTTCAATTAAAGTGGATCACTTTATGCTATAAGTAAAAACCGACGCTAAATATAATAAGAGATTAAAACGACAAAATATATCAATTTAAGAAACACACAGAATTTAACGAAAGATTAAGAAAACATCTTTTAAGAAGTATTAATTTTATTGTTATTTTCGCTTTGAAAAAAAAAAAAAAAACTTGTACTGCAATTACATTTTGCACTTATGCGCAATAATGATATTTTGATTTCCAATTAAAGTGGGCCACTTAATGCTAAAAGTAAAAACCAAGGCTAAATATAATAGGAGATTAAAACGGCAAAATATATCAATTTAACAAATACACAGAACATATTTTAGGAAGCATTGATTTTATTGTTGTATTTTCTAAAAATCATATAATGTAATTATATTTTTCACTTATGCACAATAATGATATTTTGATTTCCAATTAAATTGTACCACTTAATACTAAAAGTAAAAACCGAGGCTAAATATAATAAGAGAATAAACGACAAAATATGTGAACTTAAGAAACATATTTAAAATACTTATAGAATAATATTTAAAATACTTGTTTCTATGACCAAGCAACTGAAAAAGTTTTCCATTTCTGAAGAAATCATTCGCCCATAAGTGTTGAGAAAATCTCACATAAAGTGAAGAATACATTATTCGAAATTATGACGTTTAGTTTTTAGAAGAAGAAAACTTTTCCACTATGAATGTTTTTGACATCACTGTACTATCTTCTGGCATTTTATGACATGAAAAATGATGAATAGCAGACATATACTTAAAATTGAAGTTTTTGAAAATAAGCTGTGAATTTTGTTTAAGAAAACATATTGAAGCATGGCTGAATAAAGATAGCGATAGAATTTCAATATTATACCCAGAGCATCGTAATAAATGACACAAATTCCGTTATGCATAGTCTGATACGTTATTTCTAGAATTAATAAGGCATAAGGCATGACACAAGTTTTTTTAAATTTAAAATTAACATTTATCAAAAAATGTTCAATTGTTAATAAAATTATTACATGTGCAATAGGAATTGAATAAAAATAGCAAACAATTTCTACAAATACGATGAGATTTTTTTTAATTCAATATTTAATTTCTGAAGTAGTTCAAGGATTGGACAAAACATTCAAATTAAATATTTAAAAAATATTCCATGAACGAAAGGTTTTGTAAAAAAGTGTTATCAATGAGGATCTAAAGATCTTGACTCACCACGTAGCTTACCTTGTTTACCTAGCACGTACCTTGTTTGGTTGCCTAAGCAAAAATAAATGCAAATTACGCGGTACTGTTTATTCCTTATATTTTATTTACGTTTCATAAGAAAAATCATTTTATTTATGATGGAAGCAAAATTTCAAAATTTAGGTGGAAAGGATTTGGGTTCTCAAAAAATGATATAACTAAGAAAAGAAATAACATTAAGCTGAAGCTTTTAAAAGTTGATCGTTGAATAAATCAATATGTCCTGATTTTTTTTTAAAAATAGTCTTTTATACATTTTACACACTATATTATTTATATTTTATACAACTTTATTGCTATTTTATATATTTCTTACAACAGAAAGTGCATTCGTTTATATTAATTCTTCCGTTTACATTCATTGCCAATAGATGGCGCCAAAATAATATTTTAAAAAGCAGCATAATACTCGATCGATCACCGCAAAGCCTCCCTACGAAAGCAGTCACCGCTATTTCTGAAAAATGTGTTTATAAAAAAGATTGTTTACAGAAATGTTGATATACATATTTTATATGAATATATGCTGAACAGACATGATTTGAGGTAGAAGAAATTATTATTTATTTGATATATGTTTTCTATGATGTTAGCATATTTTTTTCACTAAGCCTAACATGGCGTTTAGCTACGCTTGGGCTCCCACACAGAGTTTTGAGGAAAATAGAGATAAAATATATACGTTTGGCGTGACGATAAAAATGCAGCCCTAAACTTGGCCTAAACAACTGGCGGCTTGCTTTGAAAACCTCTCCTCGTTCAATGAATCTAGTCCTTTTTCCGCGTACAGCCTCCCTCCGTCCAATGAAATCAGCCCTTGTTCAACGGGCTTGTCTTGATTTGAGTGATTACCGGCTTCATATTGCAATCCGTTTTTACGGTATAGCGCCTCTCTATCTACATCTGAACTCTGTGAGATTCGCTGCTCCTACTCGGTTCACTCTGGAAATTTACCTACACTTTCCTACTCTTGGATTTGCCGATAGATGACTGCTAAAACAGTTTTAAGGTTTTAAACAAAGTTAAAATATTTAAAGGCTTTGACATGCTTTTACAAATATTTTAAGAGCAGAATCAGATGATTCAAAGTATCGTTCATTTGTTATTCTGAACTGCAACAATGTTCGTTTGTTTATATTTCGTAATTTGATATGGAATTTTAATTTAGAACTTAAAACATTAAAATTGGATATGATATACATGTTTTATAGGAAAATATGCTGAACAGACATGATTTCAAGTAGAAGAAATTATTATTTAGCTGTCATATGTCAGCATATGTTTTTCATTAAGCCTATCATGGCTTTTAGCTACGGTCGATTCGAAGACCAGAGTGGTCGCACCAGGCATGGTTACCAACACTCTCTTGCACATGCATTTTATTATAAGTAGATTTCGGATATAACTGTTAATGCAGTTATATTTCTCACTTAACTACAATAAAAATCTTGGTATTGAAATTATTCCCTCTGTAACAAAAGTAACTAAATAATAATAAAAAAGACATATTAACCGTCTGGATACTATTGTCCGATTAAAGCTGTATAATTATTGAGTGGTGCATTTTAAATAACATAGTCTTTCTCTTACAGATAGGTCTTACAGATTTCTAAATAAAATAAACTGTTATACAGACCTTTTGTTGTTTGGCGGTTGAATAAGGTATTTTTTTCGAAGTTTGCTTTGAAGTGGATTGTTTTAGAAGTGATTTTTTTAACTTATGTAATGTACTAATGCCACTAAACTCTTTTATATAGTTCCTAAACCATTATTAAGTTACGTGACTATTTAAAAATCATTGTAAGTTCATTGCAATGAATACATAAGTTAAGAAATGTTTTCGAAATATTTCGCGTGCAAATATTATTAACAACAATTTCCTTTTCCTTCGTAAACTACAATATGTCAGTCGTATTGAGTTTAAATTCTAATAATAATAAATCAAACAGAAATTTCATGCAGAACAAAGAAAATGCAGTTACTTCTAACTAAATATAGTTAGTCAAAAATACATAATGTATTATGCAATTCAGTAAAGCAAAAGTTTTCCTTTCTTTGTTATTAATATTTAGTATTTAACAAGTGGCAGGAAAAGGAAATATAACCCAAAATCTATCTTTTTTCACGTTTTCAGTAGCATTTGCATTAAAATTAATAAAGGATTTTTTTTTATATAATTGAACATTTAGTCCAGGAAATATATTTTTTAATGGCACGTAATGCTAACCTGACACATTGAATAAAACAAATTACTAAAATAATCTAGAATATAACATAATAATTATTTTTATAAAAAATAGAAAAAATCAAGCAATAACACAGTAGATATTTTATTTTAAATTATAGTGACAAGGCTGTTTTTCAGTTTTTAAAATTAGAATTAGGATGCATTAATCCTTGCATTTGTAACTTTTTTGGTTCTCATTCAGAATTGGAAATTGTTACCGTAATCTCCCAATAGTAATAATTTTATCATTATTTTCATTCTAAAGGTATTCTAAGATAGTTAGCTTACTTAAAATAGCTAAAGGTAGATTATAAATTTACCAACTGTTAGAAGGTTAAGAAAATACTAAAATCTAATGAGATGTTGGAAATTTATCACATAACGGTAATCGATTATTACGATTATTACATATTTTTTAACGCAAAATTATATCCGTGAGTAACACTTACGTCATATTGACAGTGGCAACGATTTAAGCAAGCCATTCCATTTTGTGTCAAACTTAATTACTTCTAAACATCACAATTTTAATTTTCACACAGTCGAGTATGGAAGAAATGTATTTTCAATTGCAACATGTTTACTGTATCTTAGTTTACTGATGTTGTATCGTTTTCAAGCATAATTAAAATATATATATATATATATATATGTATATTTCTATCGCATTCAACTCGATTACAGAAAATTAACCCGTTTTCACTTAAAACAATAATAATAAACTATAAGTTATATTTTATTGTTAAGTAGTTCAGCTTTTGTTTTCGACTAATATTCCATAGCGAAATTAATACTTCGTCAATAAATTAATTTTAAATTTATAATATATTAAGTACGTAAATTAAATGAATTTAATTAGCAGCATTATTAATTACTCGAGGTGGACTTTAAACACTTTTAATTGACATTACATAACAATCACGTAGATCTAACACAACACAAGCAACATATACATTTTACAGTAAACAAACTTTTACCAGTAGGTGACGAAGTAATTCGCTGTAGTGCTGCCATCTAGTAATTATATTAATAACTAAACACCACAATTCTCCCCTCCTTAATTGGGAAACTTAGTGGGAGCTTTTCTTTTCCTGGTGGATCTTCTAGGTACCTGTAGGGAAGAAGAAGAGTTATTATTTAAAGTATCTGTAGCATCATCAATAGAAGTATTGGGCACTATGGGTTTTGGAATGGAAGGTATCTCTTTAGAGTCTACTGGAGCAGGACTTGGAGTATTTGGGAGGACAAAGTCATCAGGTTTAGGATTTGGAGTAGATGGGACAACAGAGTCAGCTGGTCGAAGATCTGGTACACTAGGAGATATTAGCTGAGAATCACGTTGATTAACAACTGCATTATCACTTTTGTGACTTTTTGTATCACTCTCTTCAGAATTCGAATCATTAGTTAAATGTATCTTCGAACCGACATTAGTTATCTGATCAACACGCCTTTTCCAAATATTCGAACCAACTTGAATTCTATAATGCAACTTGCCCTCTCTTGCAATAATGCGACCGATTTTCCACTTGGCTTCAGGAGTATAATTTCTTACAGCCACTTTCTGGTTAATTCGAAATTCTTTTACTTTAGAATTGGCTTTTCTCGCATTTTGTTTATCATGCACAAAATTTGTAACATTTGGAAGTATCAAATCTATTTTCGTTCCAATGTTTCGCTTTAGAAATAGAGATGCAGGACTTTCCCCCGTAGTAACATGAGGCATATTTCTATACTGTAAAAGAAAGTTATTTATTTTCATCTGTAAGTACCAGATTCTGAAGATAAGGCTTTTAACGCTCTTTTAAGAATTTCCACATATCTCTCTGCCTGACCATTTGTAGCTGGATGGTATGGAGCACTAAACCTATGTTTAACCCCATGATTCTTCAAAAATGTCTCAAATTCTTCAGAAGTAAATTGTTTTGCATTATCAGAAACCAGAGATATAGGATACCCGTATCTGGCAAAAAGAGAAGAAAGACAAGTAATTGTATGTTCTGATTTTGTATTAGGAGCAATAAAAACTTCAGGCCATTTGCTATGAGCATCAACCACAAGTAAAAGCATTTTACCCATAATAGGATCAAAATAATCTATGCGAAATCTTTGCCATGGAGCTGTAGGCCATTCCCAATGATGAGTAACTATCCTAGGTGGATTATTTTTTAAATTGACACAAGTAGTGTAATTCCGTGCAAGATCTTCAATATCTTGGTCAATTCCTGGCCACCAAACAAAACTGCGAGCTAAGGACTTCATTTTCACTATACCGAAATGTCCAAAGTGAAATCATGTAAAATTTGTTTTTGTGAACTTCTGGGATAATTACTCTACATCCTTTTAAAATACAACTATGTTGAAGAGTAAATTCTTCTTGTTTGCCCTCAAAAAGTAAATTTTTAGGAATTGGAGAACCAGAAATTAGATGATGAAAAAGTTGACGTAATAAAGGATCAGATTTTGTAGCTACAGCAATTGATTTGGCGTTTAAAGGCAACGTAGAAGTTTGGTTAATTTGAAAAAATTCAGATTCATCAATTACATTACTTGAATTTAATTGTGGGGGTAAATCTTCACTACGTAATGGAAGTCGTGAAAGAGCATCGACGTTTCCATGTTCGGATGTTTTCTTATAGCGAATATCATACTTAAACTCTTCTAAGTATAATGCATATCTTTGCATCAGAGCAGCTGAAAGAACAGGAATACTTTTATTTGGAGAAAATATGGACACGAGTGTTTTACTATCTGTAAATAAAGTAAACCTATTACCATATAAATATTGAAAAAATTTCTTTACTCCAACGATAATAGCTGGTGCTTCCTTATCCACCTGGCTATACTTTTTTTCTGCATTAGTGAGAGTTCTGGACACAAAACCAATTGGTTTTTCCACGTTATCTGGCATCACATGCGAAAGAACTGCAGAGATACCATATGGAGAAGCATCTGTTGCTAACACTAAAGGCAATTTAGGGTTGAAATGTGTAAAAACTCTTTCTGAAATAATTTCATTTTTTATATTTTTAAATGCTTGTTCGCAAACAGGAGACCATATAAATTTCACATTCTTTTTGAGCAATTGATTTAAAGGATGAGCAATTGTAGATAAATTTGTTACAAATTTAGAATAATATGTGACTAAGCCTAAAAAAGCTTTAACTTGTGACACATTAATTGGTCTAGGAGCATTTACAATAGCCTCAATTTTATCTTGTGTTTTATGAATACCTTGCTTATCAATTTTTTCACCACAATATGTAATATGGTCAGCCAGAAAAATTTATTTATCTTTATTAATCCTAATATTATATTCACGTAATCTTTCTAAGACTTGTTTTAGTCTTTTTAAATGAATTTCATCCGTTTCCCCTGTAACACCAATATCATCAATGAACACAGTGACACCATCAATACCACTTAATATTTGTTCAATAGATCTTTTCCAAATTGCTGGAGAGCTAGTAAGACCCATTGGTAACTTTAAAAATTGAAATAAGCCCTTCGGAGTGTTTATAGTTAACAATTCCTGTGAATTTTCGTCTACATGTAACTGAAGATAAGCTTGTTTTAAATCAATTTTTGCAAAATGTAAACCTCCACCTAAAGTGGCTAACATGTCCTTTACCCTAGGTAAAGGATATTTTTCCACCTTCAAAAATTTATTTACTGTAACTTTAAAGTCTCCGCATAAGCGTATTTTACCATTAGGTTTTGCCACTGGAACTATAGGAGCTGCCCACTTACTACTGGTGACAGGTTTAATAATACCCTCATACTGTAGGATTTGAATTTCATCATTTACTGCATTACGTAGAGCATAAGTAACTGTTCTAGCCTTACAAAATATGGGCGGAGAACCTTTTTCTAGATAAAGTTCTGCTTTCAAACCTTTTATTTCCCCTACTTTATTTGAAAATAAATCAGAAAAATCATTTAATAATACTTTAAATTTTTCAGTAGAATTTGCAATTTCATTTACATACACAGATGTCAAATTAGTGGGAAACAAATTAAATGCAGCTACCCAGTCTCTGCCAAATAAAAGTGGGAAATTATCTTCTTTAATTAAATACAATTTAAGCTTTTTAATAATATTTGCATAAGAAACATCTACTGTTACATACCCCAAAGGTGTAAACAACTTACCAGTTGCAGTTCTCAATTGAACATATGGATGAAAATTTTTATTATTCGGAAAATTTCTCCGAAAACGATTTACAGGTACCGCCGAAATTCCGGAGCACGTGTCTAACTCCATTTCAGCTTTAGCTTTGTTTTCAATTAAAACCCACACCTTTACAGGAGTAGAACTTTTATCATGACTCACAGATAAAATGTCAACCGTCTGCAATACATTTGTTTGTTTCTGAGATTACTTTTACATACTTCACCAAGATGGCCTCTTTTTTAACATTTATTGCAAATAATATTTATATGCTTACACGCTTTGGCAAGATGTAATGGATTTCCGAATCTATAACATTTCGGTTTATTTTTATTTACATCAGAATTCCCCTTATTTACATTATTCTTAATTTTCTGTTTTGGAAAATTATTTGGAATATTATTCGGTTGGAAATTTTTAGAACATGCTAATTTATTGACATTTAAGTTTTTGTGTTTCAATTCAGAAATGTAATTTTCATTATTTTGCAAAATAATTGCTTTTTCATTAGCTTTCTCAAAAGTTAAATTGTGAAAGTAATTTACTTTGAATACTTTCATTTTTTAAACCTCTCAAAAATTGTTCAAACAAATTTTCATTTAATGTTTCATTAGAAAAAGCACAAAAAGTGGTTAACTTCTTTAATTTTGAAACAAAATCTTGTATAGATTCATTTTTATTTTGATAAGAATTACGGAATTTAATTCTAGAACAAAATTTATTAGGGGCGCGGCTTAGATGCTTTAACAGAATTTCAACTATTTCTTCATATTTTAATGCTTCCGGATTTTTAGGAAACGTTAAATCTGACAGTAAATTGTATAATTTAGGACCCATGCATGAAATAATGGCAGGTACCTTTTTTTATCTTCCACATCATGTAATAAAAAACTCTGTTCCAATCTCTTAACATATGATTGAAACGATTCAATGGAGTCATTATATAACTTAAAATTGGTGAACATTATTACTTTTTAGCTCCAGGCTATCAAAGCCTGAGAGCTTATGTGCCCGCCCGTTCTGTATGTATGTATGTATGTATGTATATACGTATGTACGTACGTAACGCGATAACTCTTGACAGAAATAACCGTTTTGCTTCCAATTTTGTTTATAGGTTCCTTGTGATAAGGCGCTTCCCTGATTAGTTTTGGGGATTGATTGTTTAACTATAAAGGGGGGAACGGGGGGTTAATCCTCCCCCCTTATTTTAGATAAATTATTTTTTTCATGCAGAGTTATCCGATTTTCTTCAAATTTTGTATATAGGTTCATTGTGAAAAGGTTCTTTCCTGATTAGTTTTGGGGGTTCATAGGTTAAGTATAAAGGGGGTAACGGGGGGGTTAATCCTCCCCCTTATTTTAGATAAATGATTGTTTTCATGCAGAGTTATCCGATTTTCTTCAAACTTTCTATATGGGCTCATTGTGGTAAGGGGCTTCCCTGATTAGTTTTGGGGGTTCATTGGTGAAGTGTAAAGGAGGGAAACGGGGGTTACCCCCCTCCTTAATTTTGATAAATGGGTTTTTCATGCAGAATTATCCAATTTACTCCAAATTTTGTATATAGGCTCATTGTGGTAAGGCACTTCCCTGATTAGTTTTGGGGGTTCACTGGTAAAGTATAAAGGGGGAACGGGGGGGACTAACCCCCCTTGATATAGATAAATGGGTTTTTTAAGCAGAATTATCCGATTTTCTTCAAATTTTATATATATGTTCATTGTGATAAGGCGCTTCTCTGATTAGTTTTGGGGGTTCTTTGGTTAAGTATAAAGGGGGGAAGGGGGGCTAACCCCCCCCCTTAATTTAGATATGGATTTTTCATGCAGAATTATCCGAATTTTTCAAATTTTGTATATAGGTTCATTGTGGTAAGGCGCTTCTCTGATTAGTTTTATGGGTTCATTGGTTAATTATAAGAAGGAGAAACGGGGGATGGTTCCCCCTCTTAATATATTGTCGATTTCTTCATTTTTCGAGGGCTTATTTCAAATTCTTTGAAATAAGAATGTAATTTACAGTTAGTGTGAATAGCCTGTGAGCTCAATGCCGTCAGTGTAACTGGGCAGTTTTCTTTTTTATTTATTGCAGAGAAGAAAAAAAAATTCAGCACTTACCACCCTCGAAATGACTGACGTATTTAGAATATTACTATAGGATATGCTTTTAGATGCAAAACCGAAATCTTAGTCATTTTGCTAATCAGTTGGAATTTCTTCTTATTTTAATTCCGGTAAGAAACTTGATCTTCGTTTCTTCGCCATTATATAATATATTAAGTACGTAAATTAAATGAATTTAATTAGCAGCATTATTAATTACTCGAGGTGGACTTTAAACACTTTTAATTGACATTACATAACAATCACGTACATTGAACACAACACAAGCAACATATACATTTTACAGTAAACAAACTTTTACCGGTAGGTGATTCGCTGTGGTGTTGCCATCTAGTATTGTATTAATAACTAAACACTACAAAATGAAATAACATACAATACAAAATTTAACAGACATATGTCAGCGAACTACATTTTTAAACACTGAAATAATGAAAATGACAAAGCCTGCTGTAAGTAGCCCGTATTTACTCCTGGCATGCAGCTAATACAAAAGTCCCACTTTTAATAAATTTCAAAAGCTTATTTGAATACATATTTCATATTTTTTCATATAAAAAAGGTTTTTGGTGTTATTTGTTGGCAATCTAAAAAATATATTAAACATAAAAAAAGTTCAAGTTTTGATTAAAAAAGTTTTTTCACTTATGTTCTGTATACTGGCAGTAGATTTGGTAACCTGGAAAACTCAGGTGGATCTTCTGGTGAGTATTAATGGAAAATTATTTTTGTAACAGTATTGAATATGAAATTATTTCTTTCTGCAATAAAAAAAATCACGTAATTTTTTATTAGTATTACAAAAGTACATATTTTTACACGCAAACTACTTAAATAATTGTGAGACCTTGTTAATTCTTACTGAAATCTAAGTTTGAAATCAGAACTATTCTGTTTAAAAAATGGAAAAAGGCACCGTACTGTTTTAATGTATAAAGTTACATCCTGAATCTAATAAAGTTTGAAATATACCATGTGTTTCATAAAGGACTTCCTAACTGTAAAATTCAGTAATTCATTAACTATAACAAACATAAAGTTAAAATATTTAGCAGGCAGCTCATAAAATTTTTATACAAAAAATATGTAAATATACTTCGAATTTTCGTGGATATATGGCGCTGCATTTTCTAAAGCTACAAGAAGCATCAAATTTATTTGTAAAACTACACAGGGTCAAAAGTGTCTGAAATTTTATTTTTTATTCTATTCATCTTATGAAACAGGGATAAAAATGTTATAATGTATTAGTTTGGAGATAATTTAAGCATAGCGAATAATATATACATCTAATGTCCTGAAACTCTTTCTTACAGTTCAATAAATAATTGTAGTGTATTTAGTTACGGGATCATTTAAAAATTAATTGTAGTTCATTGCAATAAACACTTAAGAGCCTACGCTAGTCACGCGAAGAAACGCTCCAGCTAATGTTAAGTCTATGGGAAGGTTACCTCGCGATTTCTCGCTCGCATTTTAATATTTTTAAATGATTCTTTTTGCATAGGATAGCTGAGGTCGATTTCTAACGTTGTTAGTTTTTACTTTTTCGATTTTGGTTCCAGTTTTTTTGTAAGCGGACATTTTCAATTTTGAAACCGGTTGGAGCCGGTTCTGAAAGTAAAATTACCCTTATATAAAAAAACTGGAACCAAAATCGAAAAAGTAAAAACTAACAACGTTAGAGATCGACCTCAGATATCCTATGTAAAAAGAATCATTTAAAAATATTAAAATGCGAGCGAGAAATCGCGCGATAACCTTCCCATAGACTTAACATTAGCTGGAGCGTTTCTTCGCGTGACTAGTGTAGGCTCTTAAGTTAAGAAATGTGTCATTCGTTAACTTAACATTAGGGAAGCGTCATCCCCTTAAAAAATATATATACAAAATATAAAATGCGTCTCATTAAAAAAATAATTTTCATTAATAATAACCAGAGGATCCATCCCGGGATTTCAAAGTTACAGAACATACTGTCCGGTATATAGAGATTAACAATAACACATTTTTTAATTTGTGAACGTTAATATATATGTTACGTTAATATAAATGTATATTATATTTAATATACATTTTTAGGTTGTCCACTAGCAATACAAAAAGCATTTTTATCAATTATGTATTCAAATAAATTTTGAAATGTCACAAAACGATACTTTCATATTAGCCGCAAGCCATGTATAGTATCATTTTCGTTTTCTACTATAATATTGATATTTAATATGTTTTATAGGACATTATTTATGAATATTATTTAATATAATATTCATATTTATTATGAATGTTATCAAATACGTATCAATTGCGTATTCAAATAAAATTTTGAAATGTATTAAAAGCGATACTTTCATATTAGCCGATAGCCAGGGATAGCATTTTCGTTTTCTAATATAATATTGATATTTAATATTTTGTTTAGGGCGTTATTTATGAATATTATTTAATTTTATATTCATAATTTTTATTTATTGATAATACTATATAATACTATACAAATATTGATAATATTTGTTATTATTTATTAAACGTCTATTTATTGACGAAAATTTGAACTACTCTTTAATTACTGCATGCAACATTTATAAACCATTTTTAAACATGTCACTTATTTAATCTTTTTATGTACTTTATATCAGCCTATCTTTAAATATAAACAGCGAACGCAGCGCTATCTATTGGCGAAAGTTTTGACTATTTTTAATTACTGTATACAAAATTTATAAGCTTTTTTTAAACATCTCACTTATTTCATCTCTGTGATGTATTATAGTTAATTAACTATTAAGTTTTAATATTAGGAAGTTCTTAAATAAAAACCTTGTATTAATCACAAACTATTCCTCTTATGTTACTATTACTCCAATTATTTTTTCTTCCTCAATATCTTTCCCAAAATTATTTATTTTCCAATAAAATAAAATCTCTAGTGATGTTTCTAGCATCGCTTACTGCACTTTTTTTAAAAGAAATTTCCCCGAAATAAAATATTTAGCATTTCCCTCGACTGTCATGATTTATCCGTCTACATTATCGATTGCAAAAAATATCTTTAATAAAAACGTTTTAAAAAATTCAAAATACATAGATTCTTTTACTTTAACATTTTTCATTTCCTTACTTCTATCCGGTTTCGTTAGATGTGCCCTTATCTTATTTCATATCGGCTTAACAATACCAAATCCATATTGTCATGCTGACAAAAACACTTTCCCTTTTTAATACTTTAGAGTTTTTTCTCGTGTCAGTTTTTTCTTCCCCTGCTTTTAACGAAAAAGTAGAGGATTTTTTTTTTTGTGGTCAACTTTTTATCATATTTTTCGTATATTTTATCCAAAAGTTAAAAAATATTTGTGTGTAAGAAAATAAAGAAAAAACTATTTTCACATAAAAACTATTTTTTGAATACTGAGAATAATGATGCTTAGACTTTTATTCTTTTATAACCAATGTTGGCTTTCAAAATAAGCTATCTTTTATTTAGAAAAAAGTTTTATTTTATAAAAATGCCTAACGTCTTTTTTATGTCACCAAATAATGAAATATTTTCGTAAACATTAGAATTAAATACAACATTGTGAATAAATATATGTTACGTGAGAGTGATCAAAAGTTACGTTTTATTTCTATCAAAGAAATTGATATATGCAGAGGGGAAAAATCGAAAACTGGCAAAACTGCAGTTAGACATGTTTACTAGGTATCTTTTAAGTTTTGTATACAGTAATTTAAAATGTAGCTTTAAATTTTGGCAGTAGTTGGTGTTGCTATATCTCAAAGTGTTAAAATGCACAAATTAACATGTAAAACATGTTTGTATTTTGCAATTTTGAAGTTAATTTCAACATTTTTACAGTTTGATACCCCGTAGCGTCATCTATTAACGAAACTTTTAACTAATTTAAAAATTACTCTATGATATTTATGAGCTACTAGATAGGCACAGTAACTGTGTCATATTTATATTTATTATAGCTAATGAAGTATAAAATTATAAAGTTAGGGATTCCGTATGAAACATCACGTACATACCTTCTGACTATCAAAGATAAAAAAGATAATAAAAATATATTTATTATATTTTTGTCTACTTTTATTTAATAGGGTCAAAAAAAATTTACAATGATCTTTATAAATTTTACTATGTGCTTGCATTATAAATCCCTCAAAAATTTCAGAAAGAGTTTACCATGGAATTTACATGAGTTTTAGATTTTACGCAGTATCAAATAAAACAATAAGTGGCCAAATAAAAAATTACTGTTCATCTTCCACCAACATAACTAAAATTACAATTTAACATTGATGAGTGACAAAGCGAATTAATTTTTCCTCAACTAACCATTAAAAATCTGTATGGTTATTTTTTACATATACTGCATTTAAATTTAAAAAAGAATTATGTTTGTGGTACTAAATTTTTAAACATTAGTTTGAACTTTGCTAACAAAATAAATGCCATACGTTTATAAACGTCCCCTTACACGAATTAAAAAGAGTCATTTTAACACTTTCCAACAAAGTTGAAAAGTGTTTATGCATTCGGTTTGTCTGTCTGTCTGTTTGTCCGTGCTCTAACTCGCGTAAATATATTCTGATTGATATGTGTTATTGAGGTTTACTATGGCATGTTCGGCATTGAAAATGAAGTATGTAGCACTTATAGTTGTTTTACAGGGACGTTCAAAAGAATCCCGTTACATTACAGTCTATGGAGAAAAATCGTTTGCGGTATATTTTAATAATATTTCACTATTTCAAACATATTGAAATTGATATATATCACTAGGGTGCATTACAAGATGCTTATTTTAGAATATTGTGTTTATAGCATTTATCGTTAATTTACAGGGACACTCAAAAAAAGTCGATACTGTCTGTAAACAATAATAGCTGAAAGTTCGTTTTCAGTTGTTCAACGCGTTTTCAAATTTAACCCATTTTTTTTCTTTTACTTAGTGTGTATAAATTCTATAGATCATATACAGGGCAGCACAAAAGTTCTCGAGTGCATTTTCGTTTATTGACCAAACTTTCAGAAGGAGAATTTTAAATTGTGCTACCCGTTTCCTAACTAAACTAGAATTTAGCATTCTATGTAGAATATATACAAATATCTTTATCATATACAGGACTGCACAAAATAATTCGGATATTTTTTCCGAATATTGTTGGTAATTCCTGAAATTGTATATTTAAATATGTTATGCGTTTTCGAAATTGTTTACTTAGATAACATCTTTCACCTTATTAAACGGTAAAGATTTGTAAAACCTATTTTGGAAGTGTTGGAAAGTGTCACATAATCTATGCTTGACGCAGGATTTTTTACGTTCTTGTTTCTTCTTATATCTTTTAGAACTGGATGTTATAACGAATATTCGATTTTTTTATTTCAGTAAATTAGTAAAATTAAAAAATTACATAATTTAAACACATGAAAATAATTTAAATGTAAAGGCATTAAAAAGCTAAGTGACATTATTTTAGTCATTTATTTATTTTTAAAAACCACAAAATCATGCATTAAAATATTTACTTTCACACAGATTTTTTTAAATTTTTTGATAACTCGAGAAATATGAACTTAACATCACTTGACACTGATTTCATTACTAAATCTAATAAATGAAATAGCAATTGACTTTAAATGTAAAAGTACAAAAATATACAAAACTTTAATTGACATTTCACTGAGTAATATTTATCATCTAATTAACTAAAGAAATTTAATCCTATTGATACATAGAAAACTGATTTCACTTGCAACATTAACACATGAAAAAAACAGACTTGTACTACAATAAATATCTTTAGCCAAGTTAGATTTAAGAAAAATTAACGAGGAAAAATAGCAATAATTATCTTCATCAATATAACTCAGGTAATCCCACTGTCAAACAATTAAAGTAACTTGGCTATCCACAAAATGTTTTTGCCTCAAATCAAAAACCTAATTTCCGAGACCCATTTGTCTCTTATCTTTAATTAATTAACGAATTGCATGTATACATACATTTATCAAAAATTTAAATGATTTTGAAAAGGATTAACCTGCCATTCAATATACATTCTTTTTCGTGATATTAATAAAATCAAGTACTACCTTATTTTTAATTATAAATTTCGTAAAATCGAGATTTCGTCAAAAAAAAAAAAATCAGGAGCTTGAGATATTTAAAGTATTAGTTATCTTTTATGTCGCTGTAGTAGGTTATCATCAGTTTTAAAAATAAATAATGTAATAAACAAATGCAGTTTTAAATGCCTTATTTACATAAATATCGGCACATGTATCAAAAGATTTCAAACCCAAATGATAAATTCATTTTTGAAGTGAATTTCAGAAAAACACGCTTTGGAAATTTTCTACTCATTATGTTATCACACATTGGAAAAAAAACTTATTTGTTTAAACTCCAGCTAATATTTTTACATCAATGATTGCTTTTGTTATATTTGCAATTAGATAAATGTTGTCGAACAATCTTTACAATGAGATGGTTTTTGTTTACATTTATCTTAAAGTTTATTTGATCAGTATTTGTAAGAATGTATTTTTGAATAAATTAAATTAATTTTAACATGTTACTGGAAGTTCCAAAACGTAGCCGATGCGCGCAAACAATTTAGAAGAGAGTTTAACAAACCGATCCCCCGAAAGCGACTTACAAAAGCTACAATTAGAGCTAATTTTTAAGGATATGTAACTGGTCACATAGTTCACAAGCAACGTTCAGGAAGACAACGGTCATCAACTAACGATGCAAATGCAGATAGGTAGATATGTTTGGCAAACGGTTGGCCAGGTAGGTTATTCAAAATCAAATTTGGATCGCATTATTTACCGTAGCTACATTGAAAATTTACATTCCAGGATTAGTGCAATCTCTGAATAAAGATAATCCGGGCCGTTATAATTATTTAAATTGTGTATATATTTTTCTGTGAAACAAGAAAAATGTTATATATTACTGCAACATGTAAAAGAATCAAACTTGGCTATGTTTTTTTCTGTTTCAGATTTCATTTAATGTCAAAAATGTAAACATAGTTCTAAAACATTCTATATATCAATAGATATTCATCTCTGTGTACACATTGGAAATATTTATTAGTCCAATTTCATGAATGAAAAAATTATATTTTCTAGTATAAAATGAAAAAGTAGGACTATATTTAATATTTCTAAATAAATAATTACTTCGGTAGAATCCAAATACAAAGAACGTATAACTTCTTTTTTCTAATGTTTTCTTTCATCAGATTAGCACAGTTTAATAAAAATAAGATTTTACGAATGGTCCGTAGACTTTTCGGATAAAATATATTTCTGTTCTGATGATAGCAACAAACACTGGAAGTATCTCATTCCAGTAATTCAAATAAAGTTCGAAAATAAAACATTAGTATAACAATCATTTTCTTCTGTGTAAACCAAATTTGATAGATTTTATACTATTGGTAATGTTTAAAAATCCAATGCGAGGGCAATATTATCTAAATTTGGAGACAGTCACTGAAATTAATAATATATACAGTTTCCCAAAACGAGCAGTTAAATAATATTATTCACGCATTTATTTGTAATGAAAAACTTTCGCAACTAAAGAATGAAATTATTTTTTAAGAAATTCAATTTTTATTTATTCTATCATAAAATAAGAATTACATTTTTCTGTTTCGGGATCATTATATAATTTATTTATTTTAAACTTTACCTTTTCTAATTTATTTTAAAACTTGATTCAAACACAATTCCTCTCTTAAACTGTTGAAGATAGAAATATACTTCAAAAATTCATTCAAATCAAGTGTAGCTTTTAAATATATCTTCTGTTTTACAAATGGCTGTAATGTATTAAAATAAGAAATTTTAGTTCTATGCGGTCTTTTTCCCTACAAGTAAAATTTAGAAAAATGTTGCCCTGCGTCTAGGAAGAGCATTTAAATTAAAAGAGATAAAACTTTGTCGAGGTATACTTTTAGCTTAATGGCTTTTTAGTGTTTTCCATCATTAAACGGCATCATTCCGTTTTCAGAGCCGGAAAACAATGAACGAGAAATAGTATTAGTAAAATATCAGTCAAAAAAAATTTAAAGTCCTTTTTTAATTTTAATTTTTTACTTGAATTTCTATTTTTTGTAGTGGCATTAAGTCAAAAGTTCATAAGTAGCAATTTTTCAAAATAAATTAACTAGTAAGTTAAAAGAATTTAGTGGAGGTTTTAGTATATATGTATATATATATATATATAACATTTTGAATTTCGATAGTTTTTCGAATCAGTTTTGTTTTGTCCACGTGAAAATTCATTTTCTTTTCTTTCTCTAGCTCAAAGTTCAATTGTTTCTACACCTGGTATCTTAGTTTTCCAGCATCAAAATTCTTTATATTTCAGAACATTCTATTTATGCTATATGTCTAGTTTTAATTTTCAAGGGGAAGAGTATTGATATTTTTCGCATCAAATACTGTGCCGTATTGCACCAATTTTTTTTACACATGCTATTAACAAGTTCCGGCTGGTGCGTTCATTGGTTCAGAGGGTTTGTCGCAACGCGGAATAGCGAGGCTTTAAGGTCATGCCTTGCTTGATAAAAGCTTATGCACGGACGCAGAGAGGAGATATTTCGCTGTCTTTCATTGTCATTAAAATCCAAGCTGGCATCAGAGACCGGTGCAATAATTATCCGTGTTTGCATTTTATAAGTATATGTAAATATATAAATAACTATTATCTATATATATACTAATGGATATGGAATATTACCGTATAAAATTATGGAGTTGTGATAAAAGTGTTTCCACAACTTCGATTTTAAAAAGGAATAGTTTTTTTATTACTGAGGGTCTTCCAATCAAACCTATCTGACTGTTCTAAATAAATAATGTTTTTAAGACTTGCTTTTTTCGACTATCCGAGTAACTGTGGGTTATGCTTGAGCCTTACAACTCGAAACACGATCGGTTGCTACAAACAATCACTCAATATAGACATCATAAGCGCATGTTAAAATCTTTGAGGCAGATATATTTTTGAAATCAAAGTGTTTTGGACAGTAGATACGTTTTCCGACAGGGTTTTTGTGGAAACAGTCATATATATATAAATATATAAAGAGAGAGAGAGAAAGTAATCTTAAATAACAGATATTAAAATTCAGAAAGATTATTGAAGATATTATATAGGAACCATTTATGTCTACAGATTATACCTAAATTATTTAGAGATGATTAATTAAATTACAATCAAAATATTGATTCTTTAAATCAACTAGTTATAGAAGTTTCTTTTATTTCTCCTTTACAGTTTAAATATGAAAAAACTTTCATATAAACGTAAGAATATTTTATTTAAAATCAGGATTTTTAGCTTATAGGCGCAGCAAACTTCTCCACGATGAATGTTTCATATTTCACCAAAGCTATCTTCTGGCATTTTAAGTCAGAAACAATGATGAATAGTAAACGTGTATACTTAAATTGAAGTTTTAAAAATATGTTTTGAATTTTGTTCATAGATTTATATTGAAGCATGCTTGAGTAAAGATAACAATAGAATTTCAATAGACGAGAGCTTTATAAATAGTGCCCTGGATTGCATTTGACAGATGTCGATAAACTTTTGAATTATCGCGTAAGACATAACCCAAATTTATATGACTTAAGGATAACATTAAACAAAAGACTTCAATTGTTAAAAACATTTTGTATGAGCTTGAATAAGAAAGAATAAAAACGAAGAAATGTAGTGGAAAACTTTATGTTAATAATGAAACAAGATTAATTAAAATAGACGTTAAGGATAACAAACCGAACTGTCAGTCGTGTGAAACCGGACTTTTCAGTTCTGACTCAATTTGAGCAGCTCTCTCGTGGTTAATCTTTGACATACTTAGCTGTTGTCAAGAAGAAAAAAGAGTTCATTACTATATCTTAATACTAACATTTGTGTAGTATCTGTGTTGAAAAGTTTATTATATCACTGTTTTTGTTTTAATTTGTTAACTCTAAAAATTCCTTAATATGAACACATTTCAAGTTACTGAAACTTTATATACAGGGTGTTTTTTTTTTTTTTAACTGACGCTATTCAGAGCCGCCTGTAGCTCGTTCTAATAACTGGATTGATACAAAATTTTGTGAATGGACTAAGAAGACCATGGGAAAAAAGATTCCAACAAAAAAAATAGTTCCAATCACCACCGATAGGGGGAAATGTGGCGCTGTGTTAATTTGTGTGTAGGCAATGAACAGATTTATACAAAAATATCAAAAAAGCTCCAGGAAAAAATAGTAAGTGTTAAAAAATATTTTTATTTTTTTGTTTAAAAATAAAATATCTCCGTAATTTTTTACAATAACTTTTTCTAGTATAGTATACGCGAAAATCTTTTCATTATTACAACCATTATGCACATTTTCAACTTTAAAAATTTAAAAATTTCTTATTTACTAATGCTTAAAATATTTTTAAACCAACTGTATTACGAAGTAGGCAATGTGTACGTAAATCATGAATAATCTTGACTTGAATTCTTGAATCACGTATTTGAGACTTAATCACAAGGAATAAGAATAAAGAACGGATATAATATCTCGGGCCAAATTCTTTGACACTGAACAGAATAAAATAGCACTTCGAATCAGAATTATTAATTAGCGAGATTGCCAACTTCGGTTATCAAGATTTCTACTCAGAATGAAATTTTATTTCGTTTCGACTTGTTGCGTCAACCTCTGACCTCACTCATTCGACTCCACTTCTTCTACGTTACTCTTGTCGTGGGAGAAAGAGAATTTACCGGCTGACTACCTTTATCTCCTCCACATAACTAATTTATAAGTAAATAAAAAAATGCAAATGAAATTAGAATCTTCATAAAATCATGAAATTTCTATTCAAGTTTCATATTAATTCGGATTTATTGAAAGAAATTTATTACAAAAGAAATTAAAAATTCTGTATATCATTCATTTAATAAAAAATAATAATAATAACTTTATTTTTTGATTATCTCTAAATGACGTGTATAATATAATTAGAAAACTTCACATGTTAAAAAAAAAAAAAAAAAAAAAAAAAAAAAAAAAAAAAAAAAGTAACATGAAAATAGAACTGTTATTTAGATTAATGTGATTAATTTCATATATAAAAAGAAAAGGTTTGTAATGTTATTAGCTTTTAAAATTTTTGAATGCCCATAAAGTGATAACTGTTAACAATTTACTTTAATTCGAATATAAAATTCAAAATAAGCATTGTTTTTAGATACATACATTTTAACAGATATAATGAAATACTCCGAATACTTAAACACATATATGTCAATTTAGTGAAGGTTGTTTCCGATATATTTTGGAATTTAAAATACTTTTTAAAGCTTGAGAACTTATTTTACAAAGTGTAAAAGTGTAAAAGCAAGATATGTTTATTCCTTGTTTCGTGACATTAAATTTTATTAATTCCAACACTGCAAATGTGAGCTTGCATAACGTAATGAAAATTTAATTCATCTGACGTAAAATAGGTTACAATATAACATGAGTTTTCTTTCGCAGAATAGTTAAAATCCACCTTCGTAAATCAAACTGATTAAGGAATACACTTTATTTCTGTCTTTCTGTAAGCTATTCATTTGAAGAAACGCGACTGAAAAGCAAATAAGCTTATTTGACAAATTTTAGGCAAAGAATTTCAATTAGTCTTTTTTCTTTTATCATGACTTTTATTGAAGATATTGAATTAAAAGTTCCTTCGAGATATTGGTCTCTTCTTAGTCATTCAATATATTTTCAAACATTTATTTCAAAGGATATATTTTGTAATTCAAACTGTATTACGTTAGTTCAAAGATATATGTCTTGTCGTAAATTAAATAGGGTACTTCTTTATTAGCCCAAATTATTTGAATTTGCTTTATATGTTAAGATAAAATAACTACATTACGTGCGTCAAAACACACTTTTTCGCAAATATGAAGGTTATTTTAAATGTGCATCATCTGATCTTATAGTTTAAATTATTATATATTTTTTATTTATTCATATACTGCTTCGTTAATTTAATTTCTATAAAATTAAGTTAAAATAAAAATTATAAGTTTGGAATTCCTTTTAATTTGGAATAACTACTAAGATAAACAACAAAGTGAATTTTAAACAATATCCAAGCACTGTATTAAAATATACAGTGGTGGCCAAAAGTTTGGACATTTTTTGAAAGTTTCATGTTTTTCAACTTTGTGTGCTTGTAGAATATATTAATTTTTACTTAAATACAAAAGTTTATATATCAAATTGAAGGTAATTTAATGTAGAATTTAATAATGAAAACAGTATTACAATATCTGTAATAAAAAAGTTATGCTCATTTTAGTAGAACAAACAAACACAAATCGTTTTGAATAAGAACGTGTTTTGTAATAAAAGCGTACTAGCCAATACAAACACTGTTCTGAGGACCAATCAAATGTCTGTAACTATAGTTTAGGTTATTTGGATGGTAAAAGAGTTATTGTTGTGGAAATATTTTGCGGAATGATGCATACTAGTACAATTAAATAGAGTATTGCTGTTTTTAAATATTTAAAGTCCTTTTTTTAATTAAACTAATTTTAAACAATGTCATCAACAAGAAGAACTAATTGGGCATCTACAAAAAGAAGCCGAATTGTCATATTGAGAGAAAATGGCCTCTCTTATGCTGAAATTGCAAGACAAGTTGGTGGTTCAGTGACTTGTTCTGGTGTACGAAAGTTCTGTTTACGTTATGAAAAAACAAAATCAGTGGAAAATAAGGCCGAATCAGGCCAAAAAAAATGCACAAGTGCTACTGCCGATATAAAAATTAAACGGCTATGCCTTCAAGATAGAAAAAGTTCCATCAGATGCCATTAGATGTGAAATGAATGCAACGGGTATTGCAGTAAGTTCAAGAACAATAAGAAGAAGGTTATCAGGATTTGGACTACAAGCTAGAATTCCAAGGAAAAAACCATATTTAAATCAAAAGCAACGCGAAAAACGAGTTAAGTAGGCAAAAGAACACATTAAATGGTCAGAAAATCAATGGAAGCAAGTAATCTGGAGCGATGAGAGTAAAATATCGCTCTTTGGTCGTGATGGTAGAAAATACGTGAGACGTAGAGTAGGAAAAGCACTTCATCCTGATTGCATTGAAGCAACTACAAAAAATCCAACAAATGTCATGATTTGGGCATGTATGTCTGCAGATGGTGTGGGCCGAATTCAGGTGATTGATGGCATCCTGAATGCCAAAAAATACATCGAAACTGTCCTGGAACAAAAATTGATACCTTCCATCAGGGATCTCTTCCCCAACATAGCACCATTTATTTTTCAGCAGGATTCAGCTCTATGCCACACAGCAAAAGTATGCAAAGCATGGTTTCAAAATAAAGGCATAGATATATTACCATGGACAGGAAACACCCCTGATCTCAATCCAATTGAAAATTTGTGGCGACGTTTGAAAATTCTTGTACGAAAAAATCGTCCATCCAATAAAAGACAACTTATTGAAGCTATAATTGATTCGTGGCACCATGTGATTACGAAAGATGAACTCCAAACACTCGTTCACTCGATGAGAAGACGCTGTGAAGCTGTCTTAAAAAATAAGGGTTATCCTACTAAGTATTGATTTTGTAAGTATCACTTTAAAAAAATGCAAATGTAAGATAGATCTTACTATTAATTGCATAACTTTTGTAATTTTATTGTAATACTGTTTTTATTATTAAATTCTACATTAAATTACCTTCAATTTGATATATAAACGCTTGTATTTAAGGGAAAATTAATATATTCTACAAGCACACAAATTTGAAAAACATGAAACTTTCAAAAAATGTCCACACTTTTGGCCACCACTGTATAAATAAAAATACATTTAATCGTTAAATACGTTATATGTAACAATACTATCAGGATTAAATCAGATTAACTAGCAGTTTGGAATCAGTTTTTATCAAAACAGTCATTATTTTATGTCAGGAAAAAGTCAAATATTGGTAAAATGTAAATACATTACTGATAAAATGAATAAAATAAATAAAATAATATTTTATGTAGCATATATTTTCAATCATAAACTAGTTTACATAATTTCACTTTCTATATTACTCGAGTAAATGAACCAATTGAAAGGAAAACAAATAAAAAATTAAAAAATATATATTTGTATCTTGAGACAAATTTTTTGTCACACTTTTTAAAATGATTCTAACAGTGATTTGTTTATTTCTTATTGGGCTGAAAAATTCAAGTTTTAACTGTGTTTTGTTAGCATAACATTTTAATTTTAAATATGAAATTATTTTATAATTAAATTAGGCGTAAATAAAATAAATATATAATTAAAATAGTAGCTATCATATGAGATATTTAAAACAATAGTGTTCTAAGCCACTTGAAAACAAGCATTAAAATCATGGAAGGTATCTAAGAACTTCTAACTATTAATAGGATGATCGGTATAAATGATAGTTATAGAAAACTGGACAGT
The DNA here is from genome assembly GCA_963931845.1 of Maratus michaelseni. NCBI lineage: Eukaryota > Metazoa > Arthropoda > Arachnida > Araneae > Salticidae > Maratus > Maratus michaelseni. Next base: position 328,623,628 of record OZ007589.1, read on the forward strand.
ACATGGCACATGAAGATATTCTACCGCATTGCAATTTATTATAAAGCGTGCAGAAGAACACTTGTTTTTGTGTATTTAAGAAAAATTGACATACACCATTGTGTCTCATAAATCTCATACATCTGTGTCTCATAAACACCTCATAAATCTTAGAAGTACAATATTTATTACACATCATTATACAGTTGATGATATTAATATTTCGAGATGATAGATTAGATTTAAGTTAACTAGAGAATTTACATGATTGAATTATTGCGAAATGCAGTCTCCCGCAATAAAGCGGTAGCAGAAATCTAAATAATCCATATGCTAGTAAGACAAGTGCAAGAGGCTTTTGAAAAACGGCAGGTGTAACACTGGAATGTGTTATGTTAATTGGTAAGTCGGCGTAGCGAATGGAGTTTTGAGTGACATCAAGAAATGCGTACGCATGTGTATGTCAACATGATGTTTTTCGTGGAAGAGGATGTTATATTATTATAGTTTATTTGTACAACAAGAAATCAGTCAAAGAATTAAGAACTGTTTCGTAAGAAATCTGGTGAACACTATACACTATTCGGGGACTCAACAATTAACCAAATAATATATAATTTCCGTAATGAACATACAATAAGCTGACACGCTGAAATGAGTCTTCATGAACATGCTAAAGCACATACATACGTGACTATTTGAACATCCATTACTGGAGGGAATCTTGCAGTTTTATTTTAGATTAGAAATAATAAATAAATTTTCAAATTTTCTTTGTAATTTTTTCTAAATTTCACTAGAGTTTTTAGGAAGAGGGGCTGAATGGGAAATATTTATTTGCTTTACATTGCAAGTAGAGGCGCCTTAAATTCATGGAATGTGTTTGAAAAGTAATTAAGACATCTAAGAGTCATGCATGTCAGCACATACATCATACATGAATACATACATCATATACAATATTTGATGATTAAACGCGGACATGCGGATGATACGTAAGTAACCTTTTATTTTATACAAAATTTCTTAGTTGCAAAGTTGGCAAACAGAAACTATTTTCTAGCCACTTTTTGAAAGTTCGTCCTCTAACCTCATAATAAAAAAAAAGCTAATAATCACAAACGTAAAGTTCTGGATAATAATCTGTTGGAAAGTATGCTCAAGAATATTCAGTACTTTTTCGTTAGACGAACACCACTTAGCATCAAACCCAAATGCTGGTGCCAAAGTTAACGAAGACGCCAGGTATTAATATTTAAAAAAATAGACATCGGGAAGCTCATAAGATGTGGAAACATTAGCCAACATGATATATGTGCAGTTTAATCAAAAGAATAATTATTTTATTAAAACGCAAAATGCAATGGAAATTTTCTAAATGAGATATATAAGTAATGTTTCATTACAGAACCAGCCAAATAAAAACAGCCGTTTTTTTTAACATTTCCGAAGATATCTCTTTACTCAATGCAGTTACTGACATCTAAACTCATTTAAGTACGTTTTACAATGTTTTCAACTCTACAAAACTCAGCTCGTAACACCAGAAGTAAATAAACCAAAAAGCAATAAGTAATAGAATGCAGGAGTTTTTAAACACAAATTTTTGCATTACTTTGCTTTGTTTTCAGCACCATTTTGGTGTATCACTATCGCGAATACATAATTTTACCATAGGTTTTTATGAAACAAATGTCATAACATCTATTATGCTATTGTCTTGGAACACATTAGTTGCACAGCATTCATCATTTGACTTACTAAACTGAGCAACAACAAGCCATATTAAGCTTTTAGAAAATTCTAGAAAAACTAAAACTTGAACAAAAAATTATGCCTGCATGTATTTGATAATCAGATTACTACACTTGTTAACGTGTAGTAAACGATTTACCTCATTTGCCAAGAAATTTGCTATTAGTGCTCGTCAAACGCAAAAATAACGAATATTCTCATCAAGGAAAAAATTGACAGTATTATTCTTAAAGTTGCTTACAGTACTAACATCATTTTAAATTATTTATATGTGAATAAATATTTCCAATATAATATATATTAAGCATTAAAATAATATTATTTTAGTTACACTTGTAACAAAAAAGCCATGTTTTGCTTAAAATTATTCTGAAAAAAAAATTCTGCATTTTTTGAAAATTAGGCATAAAAATACTTAGGATTGTTTTAAGAACATATTTATGTGATTAAAGTTTTTATACTTTTTTCTGCTTACTATTATCTGCTAATTTTCCCCAGAAAAAAATTTATTCTTTATACATTTGCACTTTTTCACAAAGAAATAGATCTTTGACTAAAAATAGAGTCTGGTGACAAAATGACCGCATATACAAACACTTCATTTGTTCAATTGTGTAGGATTGGTCAAAATTAGGTAAAAAAGTACCGACGTTAAGTTTAAAGAAAAAACATGTATTTTCATTCATTCATTTGAAATAAATTTCTACATTTGCATTCAATGAATTTCCTTTTCTGTAATTTTCATTTTGGATGTTATAAGATTATATAGCTGCATATTGACCGTGCTATTTTAATTTTTTTTAAATTCTGTAATACTAAAAACGTATTTTCAGAAAAAATTACATTTCTAAATATATTATATTTAAATGTTATCACTTTTACCAGCAACAGCTTTTTGTTCTCATAAAATTTGGTCTATTGGCAATTACTCACCTTCTGTTACTTATGCTTTATTCAATTGTACACATATTTCATATGATATATCATTTTTGCTTATTTGGTAATTAAGCATGCTTTCACATTTATAATATTACAATTTTGAAATCGTTCTTTTTAAATATAACTTTGTGTAAAGTGTTTTTATGATTTTTCAAAATGTATACGGGTTTTAAATGTTTATTTTTTTCTTTTCTTTACAAAACATTTACTCAAGTGATCAAAATCTCTTTTTTTCACATTTCAGAAAAAAAAATTCCTAAATTAACTTTCTCTTAATGGAGGCAAATACACCAAAATATAATTAGAATTCAAAATAATAAATTTTGAGTTATTCCAATAATATATGAATATTGAAAAAATAGTGATAATTTCATAGTATAAATGATATTTACAATTTTTTTTAAATTATTTGTAAGAAAAAAAAATTCTTGATTATTCTCCAAATTTTGAATTGAAAGGATTAGTCTCGTTCCCGTGATATTCTCGTCTCACTTTGTTACAGTACTAATATATTTGCTATTTTTGATAATCTTTTTACAAATACAACTGTGTATGTTTGATTTATGATCGAATATGAGCAGTATAAGTAACTTTAGCTTTGTAAATATTAAATGTGTATTAAGATAATTTTTGTTGTATAGAATTACTGAGCAAACTCTTTAATTAAAATTTAATCTGAATTTGAACAACATAATCCCCTTTATAATTCACATTTAAGATATGTAAATCTTTTGCAAACATGCTGCATAATCTTTGTACAAATTTTTTGCCTGAGCGTCTCAAAACTATACTTTTAGTTTTATTCAAGTATGTGTGCTTTTATAATACAGGGTGTGCCATAAATTTCCATAAGTATGTTTCCAAACATTTTACATTATTACACGTTTATTTAAATTAATATACATTTATTTTTATTACGTGTTCATCTGCAGTGGTGGATACATATTGAAAAGTGTTTTAAACCAATGTCAGTCATGAAGAGCATATTATATAAATAAAATGGTTTTCATAAAGAAATGTTTATTTTTACTATGCAAGGAAGCTTATGGCCTATGCTGTATGGCAAGATTCTCAATTACCTAAAAACAAAACTACCAAATTCTTAAACTTCATATACGAATGTATGCAACACTGGGCTATCTTAACTGTTCAGTTATTTTCACACATGTGCAATGACAGTTACAGATGACTGATACTGTTGTTGTTTTTAACATATAAAATGAAATGGTAGACATTTATAGCCATCATGAATTAAGGATCGTTTCCTAGAAATCGGCACAAACTTTTCTTGGTGGGAAAGCTATAAAAAAATGAGACAAAGAACACAAATGGGAACTGTAAGGTAACTTTAATAACAACATTACTATGAAAAACAGTTATCGGGTTTCAATTAAACCGTTTCGTCGGACATTATCGATTTTAATTTTGGTAGTACTTGCTAGACGTTGTACAAAATCTAGGTCCATAATTTTGAGACAGTACTTGATTGGATTGATCAATTTCTGGATGTTATCTGTTTTGCAGCCCTTAGCATACAGTTTGCACTTAAGGTATGTCTAGAACTGCTCAATTGGAAGAATTTCGGAATTTTTGGCCGGGTAGTCGGACTTCTCTACGAAAGCGATGTTTTGCTGACACAAGTGGTTGATAACGATTTTGCAGTAATGACCATTAACCAAGTCTGTCCAGAAGACGTAATTACCGCCGTTATAATTAGGGCTACTATAATACAGGCTGAATCGTCAAGCATTTTGTTGCCCATTTAGATCAATCAGCGATTGTTGCCCACGTGCGTTGCCAATCATTCTTCTCCTACGGGTAATTAAATGTGAACAAGAAGCCCGGTTTGTAGGAGTCTTTGTTGTATTTGGTACGGATGTAGGGGATAAGAGGACGGCAAATATACTCGTTTAAACAGCGCGTCCCTTTGCGGATCCAAACATTCAGATGAACGAACTACTTAAGCCTTTCGAGCCCATCGAAATCCAAGCGAGGACCTTGTCTTCGAATTTTGCTTTAGTAGCTAATTTCATGATAGGTTGTGTCGTGAAGACGTCAAATGTGTAGTAGCCACCATTACCGTAAATAGTGGAGTGAGTCAGCGTGAAGTATGACTCGCTATCCAAGATGAATGATCGATCAGATAATTTTTTGAACAAGCGACAACACTTCGTTTTCGAGAAAACCATTTGCTTTCCTGTTCGTCTTGGTATGACACTTTTCTTGTGATATGTGATGTTAAGCTTATTGGTAATTATTTTATGCAGGTAGCCGGTTGAAACACTGAATTTGCTAGCCGTTGGATTGATTGTTACTCTGTCATTCTGGTCAAACAGTCGTTTCAACTGTTGTAACTTTGGCTTGGTGAGCTTTCGTGCCTTTGGATACGATCCGGGTTGTCTTTCGGCCGGGAATCCCTTCTGGTAACGTTTTATAAGATCGTATATAGTTCGTGTGGGGATAAGTTTGGCGACAAAATAGCTCTCGGTGAACTTCTTCCCATGATGAATATTGCCTTCGTAAAACTTGTACACACGAGTACACAGACACTCGTCTTTCAACTCCATTGTCAAAAAACACATATTACTTAATGAACTCTCGGCTAACAGCCCTTATATACGATAACGCAATACTTCATGCCCAGGTCTCACCTGATTCGTATTCCTTTGCTATTTTGCATAGCTACAAGGTTTGTGCGAGTGCCTAGGATTTCAATGATAATTTACTGATATGTAATATGCATGTAATGTGCTCGTTGCTAAGTTGCATGTTACCTCCTGTTTAATCACTGTTCTTGACTTTATGGACCGAATGTGAGGGTAGTATCCAAAAGTATTATACTGTGCTTTTACCGATATCACTCATAGTATACGCAGTCACAAACACATCGAAGAGTCAGAAATGAAGGATAGACATACAAGATTTCCATGACATTTATTAGATTATATATCCTTACAGAATTATCATTATTGCATTATTTATCATTAAAACAAATGTTTCTTGTTTTACTTTCTGTGGGACATTTGAAGCGAGTGTATACATGCTGTCAATAGAGAATCTGGTGGCTGCAGCCGCAGATGTGGAAATCAATATTAATGAAGAGATATTTGAGAATTTGTTTTAATAATATCATTAGTATTCTAATAATAAATAACACAATAATAGTAAATAGTGTTGTAATGATAAATAGTGTTGTGACAAATGTCATTCTGGAAACCTCTGTGCCCGTTTTTCTTTTCTCATTCCTCGCTGCGCTTGTGACCACATAGATTATACGTGAGTTTGATGAATTCAGGAACACCTTGTGTAACAATACTAATAAAACTTCAAGAAATATATATACATGGAGGGAGATGATAAAACTGGGATTTTCATCTGATTCAAAATTGTAAGGTATTTCAAAAATTCAGTATCATGCACGGAATCTACTGTGTTTTATTAGAGTTAATTTAACATATAATAAACCAAACAGTGCCAAAAATGGTTAAACGCGTTCATCGAAAATTATAAATGCGATTAAGTTTATTTGAAAATCTTGTGAGATTTCCTTTTAAAACTAATAAACTAAATGATTAATAATATTTTAGCAAATATTTCTGAAATTTCGATTCGAATCTACCACTCAGGCTATATTTTTATTTTTATTGGTATCATACATAAAATGCTAAGATAAATATTATTATTATAAAATGCACAAATTGTCTAGTGTTCTCTGATTGGAAAAGGGAATATGTTTTCTATAACTCTGTATTAAAATGTTTTTGCAACAAATATAAATAATGCGAATTATATTGCAAAAAATATGTTGTTCTTTTACATAAGTTCGTTTTTGTGAAGTCAACTTATAACATAATGAAAATTAAGATACATCATTAAGTATTTTATTCTGAGAATTGTTTGACAAGCTACAAAATTATTCTAGGAAATTATTTGTAGAAGTTCTCTGATATTGTAAAAAAATATATGCATATATATACAGTGCCCAATAAAGTCTTTACCACCCTTATTAACTTCAGAACGGTAACAGCTATAGTCGTAAACTTGATGTCTATGTATAGTAGGTATGCGCTACGTGTTCAGATCGCTGGCAGTGCCACAAAACTGAGGAGTTAGCATCCCTATCTCGAAAATGATATTATTCGAAGCGATATCAATTCAAAATATCAATTACAAAGCTACAGAGTTTCCCCATTTTGTATGAAATTACGTCTTACATGTAAAAAATAACTATATTAGAAACCTTGAAATGTACATTTTTATACTTTAACACCAACTTAAAAAAGCCATAGAATGGCGATGCATGCAGGCAAAATGGCAGACATAAGTGTGGCATTATATCCATACGTACATTTACTAATAAAACTAACACGTGTAAATATGGCAAAATAAAGTTAAGTAGATTGAATGTATCCCCCATCGAAACACATGAAGTATGCATTCCTTCCGATGGTGGACAAAGTGGTTGAGCATACTTAACTTTATTTTCATATTAAATATTATGATCTTCTTATAGTTAATGGGGGTGGACAGAACTATCGAAGGCACAGTGTATGTTTTTAAACAAGCAAAGCAGACAAACGTTTTCGTTATTGATGCCAGTAATTTGTTTCTAACAACAAACATCTTAATTTAACTCGATTACCATGAACACTTAAGGTAAAACAATAATTTCTGAGTAATTTTAATGCTCATAAAATGATTAATTTTTAAGTCCACATTTAAAAAAAATAAATACAGAAGTCAATTATTAAGCAGCTCATTTTAACATTTAGTTATGCAATTAATAAGTAAATCATAGCCATTAAAACATCCACAAGTGATATAAAAAATAAATTTTCGAAAATATTAATATCAAATAGTCACCGTTTTTTATTTATATATATATATATTAATTATTGTATTAGGAAAAATAGTTTCTTTTTTTAATTCAGAGATCGTGTTTCAAATAAAGGAGTTGTTAATTTAATTGCTGTGAAATATTTTTTAAATAAAGAATAATGATTTCATTTTAAACTTTATATATAATAATATATAGTGTGTGTTAAATAATATTAAATATAGGAAAATTTTATTCAAGATATATTTTTCAATCGAATCAAATCAGACAGCTTTTGTACAAAGTTTACTTTTTTTTAGTCTTCTTCCCTCTAAGCGTTTTGCCCGTATTTTCCCGTTTCCCAAAAACAAATTAAATCGGCTGTAGACAAAAGTATTTTTAACATAATTGTGTTTTAACATATATTTAAAATAACGAGATATGAAGTTTATTTTAGAAGCAAACAAGGAAAGAAAATATAAATTAATATTAGTTTTAAGAACATCTTTATTAAAATGCAGGAAAGCCCTCAGACGCTCAGAGGGTTAATTGCTAAATTCATCAGAAGGCTTGGTTCAAAAATGGTTGGCTGGCTGTTAATTGAAAACAACAGGAGCTACACTAAATAAAGTAACTAAAAGAATTAAGAACCCAAACTTGTTGTGTAGGATTAAAATTCTAAAGTTAATTCAGATTTCATACGAGTACTTTAACAAAATCTCACAGTAAACTTTATGAAGTAATTAAAATAATAAAAAGAGGCACACAATAACTGAATTAACCGAAGAAAGTTACTATATTATGTGTCCAAGCTAAATATGGAAGAAATAATTGTATTTTATCCAGAAAGCGTAAACAAACAGCAAGTCTAATAAAAGGATAATACATTATTAGGGGGAAAAAATCATAAAATCACGCAATTATTCAATCTATCATAAAATAACTTGTGGGCGAAGCATAAAATTAACATAAATAAAGAAATTGCTTATGTAAACAAATGTATTTTATTCGCCATTTAAAGTTGATTTTAAGTTCCTTATCTAATTACTTTAAAAAGGCATTACCATTATTGCCTTGGGCATTCTTTGCAGCATTGTGTTTTTCTAAGGTTATCTATTTGCCAGCATTTGAAAGATTTGATACTTTTTAACTAATATTATAAGATTAATATCTTCAGTGTATTTTGAGTGATATAAAAACTTTTTTTCTTGGCAGATTTTCCATATATTTTCATGAACTTATAGTGTGAACTTTTGTGGATTATGAATACCGATTTGAATCTCAATTTGTCAATATGATAAGTATGTCAGGAATATTATTAAATTGAAAGAGTTGCTAAACATTTTTACATTATGGCATGGATTATATTATAGTAGGGTAAATCCAGGTTAGATTCCCCATCGGGTTAATTGTCCTAGTTACTGTATTTCAGCTATTGCAGATGTGGCAGAGCTAGCGACGTTGTTCTACTATCAATTGTTATGAAAAAGCGTAGTAGACGAAGTTACAGCGATTTATGTTTTGAAATAAATATTATATGCTATATATATATTAAATGAGTATAAATACAACGTAATAGCAATAAAAAAAAAGAAAAGAAAAGAAAATAACACTGAATTGCAAACTTAATAATCGTTTAACCCATTTTATACCAGAGGTCATATACTACTCATGATCTTGAAGGGGTTTTTTCCATCGTTGTAATGCTTTATTTGGGTTGTATGATTATGTTTGTCTTTTAAAGATATGTTTTGACAAAAACATATGTTTTATGTAATATAATAATGTAACATTTATGTAATTATTAACTAATTATTAACTAATTATGTAATATAATAATATAACATATGTTTTATGTAATATATATTATGTACATATGTTTTATGTGTATAAAAATGTTTTCATAAACTTAACTACTGTACTCAATGTACAAGAATGCAACAGATAAAGGTTTTATTTATTTATTTTACATAGGGAGATATTTAAAAATTAATTACGATTTGTTTAAATACAACAGTATCGACCTTTAACGTTTCTAATTCGATAGATGTTATCTAAAAGTTCAGAACATATAGACTGATTGAATCCGTGGCCAGAATTTCATCAAACTAGTAAATAAATGTTTGGTCGTGCACGACACTTTGGTCCAATCCCAATAATATTGACAATAAATCACAAATATCTTGAATATAGACATAAAAACAAATAAAAAGCGAAAAAATGCGTTTCTTTTATATTTTTAACCTCGGCCTAATTTGAGTTAAATTCACTTGCATCAAAGTTCTTGCATCACCATTCTTGAATTTGCCACTCTCTTCAGATGTGATCCCGAACATCGGGTAGTAGGACCTCTAACGATATGCGGATTGGAAGAAGAAAATCCTTCTCGAAATTTCTTTTTAAATAGGGACTCTGATGTTGCACGGTTCTACTTGGTTCGTCTGCTTGTGCCAATCATCTGCTTGATCACTGAGTGTCAGCCAAGAAACGTTGTCCTCTAGGGGCGCTTTTTGTCCACGTTTCTACCCGGTTACCATATTTGATCAAAAGTTGCCTCTCGATTTTAACAGTATTATGATTGTCGTTGCACTACTCTGTGTTCATGGGTGTGATGTAAAAATAGCAAACATAATGACATGAGTAAATTTAAACACAATAATAATCTTTTCAGGATTTCAAAATGTGCCAATTCTTGGAGAAAATGGAAAAAACTTGCAAGCGCCACTGTCTTACATGCATACACATTCAACAGTCTGTTCCTTTTATTATTATATTTACAGTGTTTGTCAAAGGACTACCCTAATATTTGTCTCGATTCAAGGTTACCAAACGGTAATCCGCCTTTCAAGCTAACATATAGAACTGTCACCATAAATCTTACAAATGTCTACTATCATAGTTTACCTCACCGACACTCTATGTAAATGAAATTTTATCTGAAACTAGCTCTTAATAAATTTAAAACAAGGTTGACTGGTATTGATCTATTTTTAAAAGTATAAATTCAGTATATTAAACAGATAATTTGAGAAGTGTTTCAAACTTTTCTGAAATGTTATTGAATTTCTCTTTATTTTGTCTTTTAAAAGTAATAAATATAAAAGCCAAATTTAAAACCTTATAAAAATGCATATTTCAAACCATTATAATCATCACTTGAACGTTGTTATGAAATCCAATATATAATTACCAAAAAGTTGAAATAAACATTAGATTGTCAAATAAACACTGGAGTATGAAATAAATATTTGAAAAGTGATACTTAAGTGTAAAAATGTTTTTATTATTTAGGAATGCTCTGGAATAAATACACGATATTCATCGAAAATGAGCGATTTAATTGTATTGGAACATTTTAATAAGTTAGTAATAATTATACATTTTTATCTTTCATGCTGCAAATTTCGAGTAATTATAATCCCGAAAAATTAAAAAGCTGATACTGGGGAAAAATATTTTAATTTCAGATATCTTTATTAATTATTTTATTTATTTTACTAGAATTATATACTTTGTTAAGGAGTGCAACATGTATAACTGATTCAAATTTATTTTTTAAAAATAATTCATTCGCTATAAGGGGTTATTAAAGAGGAGAGCATTTTATTAAAATGTAGAGTTTAAAGAAAATGTTTCCATGAAGTTTAGTTTTCAAAAATGATGTGAATATTTTACTTTTAAAAATTAATTTTTAGTTTTTAAGTCTACATGTTACAAACATATGAAATGAAGTGTTTTAGAAATTTAGAAAATTTAATTTCAATTGAAAAGTTATGCATAATATTTTTGCTAATGAATAAATATGAAAATGTGTAGCAATGCAAGTTTGAAAGAGTTGCAGTGTTTATTTAATTGAGATTAATTCATAGAATTTTAAGCGGCATTATTTAATTATACTGCTTTAGAGTGTGAATTGTCTATTAGCTTTCTGCTCCCTTTGTCTTACTTATCTAAATGTTTTCTACAGCTATAGAACCGAAAGAAAGGGGACAGTGTTATCACACATGTAAATATTTAAATATGCTTGGCAGTCGTATTTCGCTTTTTATAAACGAGCAGGGAAGACCGAGCTATGCTCGATCAAAATTAAATTTGAGTTCAAATATCATGACCCATGACCAAAATGACCCACTAATTGAATTTTCTCGAACATGTGACTTAGCCCATCAGTCTTCTAGTGCCGGAAAACCATAGGATGCAAAATTTAGTGTAAATTGAGCCGCTTTTTAGATATTGACCCACAATGACCCAGAAATGACCCACTAATCGAATTTCTCGAACATGTGACCTAGTCTAATGATTTTCGCGTGCCCGAAACTCGTAAAATACAGAATTTAATCAAAATCGTTAGAGTCGTTTTTTAGATAAAATTAATTTTACCCGCTTTGACCCAAAAATGACACCTTAATCGAAAGTTCTCGAACATGTGACCCAGCCCAATAGTCTTCTCGTGCCCGAAAATAGTCGGATACAAAATTTCGTCAAAATCGTTTGGACCGTTTTTTAGATACACTTAGCTTGACCATGACCCAAAATGACCCAAAATGACCCACTAATTGAATTTTCTCGAACATGTGACCTAGCCCAGCAGTCTTCTCGTGCTCGGAAACCATTGGATGCAAAATTTAGTGTAAATTGAGCCGCTTTTTAGATCTTGACCCACAATGACCCAGAAATGACCCACTAATCGAATTTTCTCGGACATGCGACCTAGCCCAATGCTTTTATCGTGCTCGAAACTCGTAGGACACAAAATTTAATCAAAATCGTTAGAGCCATTCTTTAGATAAAATTAATTTGACCCGCGTTGACCCTAAAATGACCCACTAATCGAAAGTTCTCAAACATGTGACCCAGCCCAATTGAATTCTCATGCCCGAAAATGGTCGGATACAAAATTTCGTCAAAATCGTTTGAACCGTTTTTAGATACAATTAGCTTGACCATGAGCCAAAATGACCCAAAATGACCCACTAATTGACTTTTCTCGAACATGTGACCTAGCCCAACAGTCTTCTCGTGCCCGAAAACCATTAGATGCAAAATTTAGTGTAAATTGAGCCGCTTTTTAGATCTTGACCCACAATGACCCAGAAATGACCCACTAATCGAATTTTCTCGGACATGCGACCTAGCCCAATGCTTTTATCGTGCTCGAAACTCGTAGGACACAAAATTTAATCAAAATCGTTAGAGCCGTTTTTTAGATAAAATTAATATGACCCGCCTTGACCCAAAAATGACCCACTAATCGAAAGTTCTCGAACATGTGACCCAGCCCAATTGACTTCTCATGCCCGAAAATGGTCGGATACAAAATTTCGTCAAAATCGTTTGAACCGTTTTTTAGATACAATTAGCTAGACCATGACCCAAAATGACCCACTAATCGAATTTTCTCGAGCATGTGACCTAGCCCAATGGTTTTCTGGTGCCCCAAAGCGGTAGGATACGAAATTTCGTCAAAATCGTTAGAGCCGTTTTTAAGATAATTTTTGCATATATATATATATATATATATATATATAACCACCCACAAGATTTGCTCGTATTAGAATATATGATATACAAGTTGCCATTAAACGTGTAAAATTATTTTTAAAAGAAGTTAGCACGCACCTTAACCAGCACAAATCATATTTAAAATAAATGGTCCTTTCTCAAGTGGTCAAGGTATAATGGACGTTTTCTGATGATGGTAAATGAAGTGTTCGCGTCATAAATTCAAGCAAATGATTGTTTAAAGTTGTTTTATTTAATACTGTTAGTAAAGTAAAATTTAAGATTATTACCAAATTACCAAATTAAAGATTTCTAACGTGTTATATTTACGAAATGTTGCGATAAACAACAAAAAAAGCGCAAGAAAAAATAATTCCAATTTAGGCGTGCCGTTCGTTAGAGAAACTCTACAATGGGAACTGAAACACAGCAAACATTATGATTGTCTCGCAATAGCAGTTCAATAATGCAAAATTGTTCAAATTTGAGCGAATAATTTTTTTTAATGACAATAGCATATGCAATGTTAGGAGTGTATTTACCCATTAGCAAATAATTTTTATAAAAGCGCATTAAAGTTGTAAAAATTATAACTTTCTGATTTAATTTTTAATGAAATTTTGTAGTTTGTACCTCAGATTTAAAATGAGGTTAGAAATAAGAGATGCAGGTCATCAATTATTAGGCAAGGTTTATTTTTCCTTAATTATAGCATATTTTGAAAAGGAAAAAATAAGTTTCTAAAAAAAAACTTAAGTTACAGTGTGTAAAGTACGTGTGTATAGAAAAAAGAAGGATTGAAATGATTGCATAGTGCATATACAGTTGATCTTACATGAAATGTATTAGCATATTCCTTAATCAGGATCTCAAATAATAATGAAATATTTACATACAATAGAGTTTCCGTAGGTCACTTTATTTTATTAATTTTGTGTACCACTATTTCGAAACAATAATCTTTGTGTTCAGTTTCTAATAGAAATCCTCACGAAGATTATTGTTGGGAAATAGTGCTACAAATAATAAACAAATTGCCTATGTTTTTATTATTCTAGAAACTGTATAATTAAAAGCTCATTAAAATATATAAAATTTTAAAAATATGAATAATAATTTTTAGATGCACTAAAATAATAAATAAAAACAGAATATAAAAATATTATACGATATCAAATGATTATGAAAATAACTTTAAAATGACATTAAGTCCTAAATCTGAATTATTTAAAAAGAAACACAGATGATAATAATTACAGTGCGATATAATTTAATTTCCTGATTTTTGCTTTGATTTATATTAATTAAAAATTGCAATTACGATTTTTTCTGTTACTTATTTTTATATTTTACTGTTACATTCAAAGGAAATAAGTTAAAAACATTTATTTTTCTTATAAACAAATTTTAATTTTTATACACAAAGTAGTAACGTTATCTTTATGAAAAATATTTATAAAGTTTATTTTTAATTACTTCTGTTGCATTACCGTGAATTACGTAAGAATTTATTTTTTAATAACTAAGCAAGCTTCTTGAACGGAAAATTAACAAGTGTAAACTAAAAAAATATTCTCACTTTCCATATTTACGATGTGGCCTTTTAAATCTGCACAGGAATATGAATGAATATGCTGATGAAAAGATGCAAAACACATAATCTGTCTATTGCTTTGGGACCAATCTGTCTCAACAAAGACTCCTCTGCAAAGGATTGAGAAGCATTATACTCGTAGAAATCAACTGTTAGGTATTTTATTGCAAACTATTTTCTATCACAAAAAATATTACATTTTGAATATACCATGATTATACTGAAAATACTTTGAAGAAATTTTATACCTAAGCTTGTGTTTTTTCGATGATAATGTTTTAATGTCTTTAAAATGCAGTTCTGCTGTAGTATTAATAAAATACTAGCTGACCCTATCCGGCGTTGCCCGGGCACGTGATAATAATTTAAAGAGAAAAAACATCACGTTTTTATTATTTTATAGCTTTAACCTGATTTTGTATGGAATTATATTTTTAAATGGAAAATTCGCGAAAAAAAATTGATATTTAGTGATAAAATTGCTCAATTTATTGCTTTTTACTTAGGGTCGTTTCATAGTTTTAAAATAAAAAGTTATTTTTGTCCGAACTCTTTGAAATTTTTATTGTTGATAAATAAAACGGTTTTACAGCCCGTGTAAAAATTTCGTAAAAAAAATATTGTTATCGAGTTGTAAAAGAAATATTTTCTTCTCGCTTTTTTGTTTGTTTGTTTGTTTTGCGTCGGCTCCTTTAACATAGCAATTAAAAAATAGTCATCTTCTTCCGAACTCTCTGAAATTTCAATCGGTTATAAATATAACTGTATCCAAGCTCTCTTTAAAATTTTGCGAAAAAATATGCCAATTTAGTAGTCAAAACATGAGTTCTAAAGAAAAAAAAAACTTTAGTTTTCAAAACAATGGCCATATACGCCTCCATCCGTTTTTTTTTTTTTTAATCAACCCTTTTGAATCCTCATAGGCAAAACAGGTTTCCCGTGTATGAGGGGAGAAGCCTTCAAAAAATTTTAAAACATGCGCAAAGAGACCGTTTCCGTGTGAAAAAAAAAGAATCTGGAATTTTGACATAATGCGGTTTTTGCTTTAATTATATAGATACGTTATTAATGTCTCAAAAGATAAAACTTGGAACAATAAAATAAACAAAATACATTTAATGCAATTTTAGGTTCGACCACTACTTACATGTTAAAAATTAAGTTGGAATTTAACGACATTAATTTCTAAGATAATTTTTTCCCACTTTTTATATTTTCCCACCTTTATTATTGTATTCATACTGAAGTTTTATACGTTATTTAATACTTTAGAAATTTTTCCATAGAAAATTTCACACGCCTTGCATTCCTAATGATCAAATTTTAATTGCTTAATAGGCGTATAGCCAACATAGTGAAAAAGTACTCAAGTCGGGACTCGATCCCGGGTCATCAGTATAGTGCATTGACGTTCTACCAAATGAACAACTTGGAAACGATACTCAGCCTGGAACTTTCTCACTATAACATGTTGGCAAGGCTACAAACGCAGCACAAGATGGAATATTTTCCGTGAGCCACCAACCCTGGCGCAAACACGAAACCATGCTGGATTTTCTTTGATTTCGTGTTTGTCCCAGGGTTGGTGGCTCACGGAAAATATTACATCTTGTGCTGCGTTTGTAGTCTTGCCAACATGTTACAGTGAGAAAGTTCCAGACTGAGTATCGTTCCCAAGTGGTTCGTTTGGTAGAATGACAATGCTCTATACTGTTGACCCGGGTTCGAGCCCCAGCTTGGGCCATTTTTCACTATGTTGGATATACGCCTATTAAGCAATTAAATTTTGATTATTTTATACGTTAATCAAACATCATTTATGAATCCTTATAGAACTTTTTCAACTTTTAATTTCATAAGTTACCTCACATATGGAGTGTTAAGAAGTTTACCTAAAGACATTTGAACATTGAAAGAAGTGTTTTACGTTTTATGTACTAATCTGAATCCAAGTAAAATATTTTACGTATATCTGAAAATTCTTTTATTGACAGTGATAAAAACTTTTAGATTCTTTGGTTCTATTAATTCATTGTTAAGTAAATTTATCATGGGCGACTTTTAAATTATAACTTTTGTTGATTAATTAATTCCTTTGCACCTCTATCATTTGCCTTTTTATTTAATGAATCGCATTGAATATAATTACAATGTCAAAAACTGGAATTACGATTTCACACGATGACGTATTTACTAACAAATTTTCTCAACTGTAGAGTATTACAAAGTGATGTGAAAGATTTCGACACATGATTTTTATTTACTTATTTAATCTTTTTAGGGGTAAAGTAATTCTGTAACGAAAAAGTTTAAATGATTGAACAGCATCAACATTTACAAAAAATATATATTTGATGATGAGTAAACGCTTTTCTTCCTGTGCGGTATAAAAGCAATATATATATATATATATATATATATATATATATATATATATATCAGTACAAAAACCCTTAACGGGTTAAAAGTGTTGACGCAGCACTTTCTTTTGGCTCTATGAATTTTAAATATGGATCTTAAAAGCAATGATATCAAATTTAAGTGACGCTATGTTAATAATTTTTTTTAAATCATAATTTTCTTTTTAGTTTTATTTATGTTCACAGGTGCAATTATTATCTTAATATGAAAAAATATATAAAATTTATTCGCTGATGCTTTTTCATTCACATCTCTCATGAATTCAAAATATGGGTTTTAAAAGAAATGATATCAAAATTTGAGTGACACCTTGACGTTAATTTAATAGGACTCTTTTAAAATTCAATTTAAATTATTTTTGGTTTGTCTTCTAAAGTATATTTACACATACAAACAATACTTTTAATTTTTCAATACACTTTTAAATATATTACTTTCACTGAGCCTATATTATGTATTGAAATGTATTTATTTCAATAAATTGATTTATCTTCTGTGCCACGCTATCCAAAATCATAAGTAAAATTTATGTAAATGATTATTTTGCGTCATATTATCCACTTGCATACATTTCCCTTTGTTTGGATACTATGACGCAAAATAATCATTTACATAAATTTTACTTATGATTTTGGATAGCGTGGCACAGAAGATAAATCAATTTATTGAAATAAATACATTTCAATACATAATATAGGCTCAGTGAAAGTAATATATTTAAAAGTGTATTGAAAAATTAAAAGTATTGTTTGTATGTGTAAATATACTTTAGAAGACAAACCAAAAATAATTTAAATTGAATTTTAAAAGAGTCCTATTAAATTAACGTCAAGGTGTCACTCAAATTTTGATATCATTTCTTTTAAAACCCATATTTTGAATTCATGAGAGATGTGAATGAAAAAGCATCAGCGAATAAATTTTATATATTTTTTTCATATTAAGATAATAATTGCACCTGTGAACATAAATAAAACTAAAAAGAAAATTATGATTTAAAAAAAATTATTAACATAGCGTCACTTAAATTTGATATCATTGCTTTTAAGACCCATATTTAAAATTCATAGAGCCAAAAGAAAGTGCTGCGTCAACACTTTTAACCCGTTAAGGGTTTTTGTACTGATATCATTACTTTTTTAAGGTTATTGATGAAAATGTCAATTAGTCGAAATTAAGTATAGGGTATAAATTAATCATTAGTATAAAATTTTAAAGAAATGCTAAAAAAGACCCCTTGGACCCCAATAAAATATGAGGGTGGTGGCCAAGTGATAGGAATCCAAGACTCAACTTTTAAATTATACAGCGAGAGAGTAACACAATTAGAAGGATGAAAATGCATGGCAAAACCCGTTTGTTCCATCTTCCTCCGCCGAAGAGCGCAATCTTTTCTATACAAACATAGCTGAAAATTTTCAGGCTGTCGATTCCGAGTCAAATGAGCCAAAAATCGTCGTGATCGGTCCCATAGAACCCGATAGGGAAGTGCCCCTGGTGGTGAAACTTGGAACTAAAATCAATATATCCTGTCAATGTCGAGTCGAATGAATCAAACTGCATTGTGATGGGACCCATAGGACTTGAGATAGCTGCAAAATCCGTAAGTTCCATCTTCCACCACCAGGGGGCGGACTCTGTTCCACGCAAACATAGTTGAAATCTTTGAGGCTGTCGATTTTGAGTCGAATGAGCCATACCTCGTAGTGATGGGGCGCATAGGACCCGAGATAAGAAAGCGCCCACTGGTGGTGAGACTTGTAACTAAAATCTATATATCCTGTCGATGTCGAGTCGAATGAATCAAACTGCATTGTGATGGGACCCATAGAACTCGAATTAGCAGCAAAATCCGTTAGTTCCATCTTCCACCACCAGGGGGCGCTCTCTGTTCTATACAAACATAGCTGAAATCTTTCAGGCTGTCGATTTCATGTCGAATGAGCCATACCTCGTCGTGATCAGGCCCATAGAACACAAGATAGGAAAGCGCCCCCTGGTGGTGAAACTTGTAACTAAAATCTATATATCCTGTCGATGTCCAGTTGAATAAATCAAACTGCATTGTGATGGGACCCATAGAACTCGAGTTAGCTGCAAAATCCGTTAGTTCCATCTTCCACCACCAGGGGGCGCACTCTGTTCTATACAAACATAGCTGAAATCTTTCAGGCTGTCGATTTCGAGTCGAATGAGCCATACCTCAACGTAATCGGGCCCATAGGACACGAGATAGGATAGTGTCCCCTAGTGGTGAAACTTGGAACTAAAATCGATATATCCTGTCGATGTCGAGTCAAATGAATCAAACTGCATTGTGATGGGACCCATAGAACTCAAGTTAGCTGCAAAATCTGTTAGTTCAATGTTCCACCACCAGGGGGCGCACTCTGTTCTATACAAACAGCTGAAATTGTTGAGGCTGTCGATTTCGAGTTGAGTGAGCCATACCTTGTCATGATCGGGGCCATAGAACCTGAGATAGGAATGCACCCCCTGGTGGTCAAACTTGAAACTAAAATTGATATATCCTGTCAATGTCAAATTGAATGAATCAAACCATGTTGTGATGGGACCCATAGAACTCGAGTTAGTTCCAAAATCCATTAATTTCCCCTTCCACTGCTAGGGGCGCACTCTGTTCTATATGAACATAACTGCCCCTGGGGTGAAACTTAAATCAGTAAGTTCTATCGAGGTCGAGTCGAATGAGCTAAACTGCATCACGATTAGGAATGCACAACCTGTGGCCCGTGATGGGTAACTGGTGGCCCGCAGAGACCATACATGCCAACCTATCCAAAAATTTCGAATTTCCTTAATAATTCGTGAGAAAAATGCACAAATTTTGTCCATAGATCGTAGGAAAATATGAATTTCATCGATCAGGTGCATAAAATTATGAATTGCATCGACTGGATGCAAATTTTGTCGAATGGGCATGGAAAAATCACAAATTTCGCCATTTTGTCGCTAGAAAAAAAAAACGCAAATTTCAATACTCGGTCAACAGAAACCAGAGATGCCAAAATCGGTAATTCTGGAGTTGTAAATTTCGTCAATCACTCAAAATCTTGAATTTTGTAAATCAGTTGAAAAAACCTGCAAATTTTGTCGATAAGGCACTTAAAATCGCAAATTTCATGGATCGAGCAACGAATTTCATCGAATGGCATGGAAAGATCGCGAATTTCAACGAACAGTCGCGGAAAAAATTTGCAAATTGTCCATAGATTGTGGGAAAACATTATGAATTTTGTCTATTGGTTCTGCAAAATTATGAATTTTGTCGATAGGCATTGAAAATCGCAAATTTCGTATATTGGGCGTAGAAAAATCAAGAATTCCATCGAATGTTTGTGAAAAAATTGTAAATTTCAACAAACGGTAAAAAAAAAAAAAAAAAAAAAAATGAAAATTTTGCCATTGTCTAGAGAAGAAAAATTGTGAATTTCATTAAATGGCCGACGGAAAGCATATCAGTTGAAAATCACGAATTTTGTCAATCAGGCACAGTAAAAACATGAATTTTGTGGATCGGGAGAAGGAAAATCATAAATTTTGTTGAACGCATGCATAAAAATCATGAATTTTGTTTATCGGGCATATAAAAATCATTAATTTCGTCAAACGGATCCATAAAAATCAAGAAAGTCATCAATCGGGTGCGTAAAAATCTTGAATTTCATCGATCAGGCGTGTAAAAATATAGGACAAAATTGCCATTCGCCAATCGGCGAGTAATACTGAAAATTTGGCGACTGACTTTACTGCCACCACTGGTCAAACTTAATAGTCCCAATTGCGATGATTGAATGGAAAAAGATTTTTTCCCCGCTGTCGCTCGACAAATTTCGAAACCATTTGGCGAATTTCACGATTTTTTCCCCGAAATTATTTAACGGATTGTGACTTTTTTTCTTCTCGAAGCCATTCGACGATATTCGAAAAAATTTTCCCCTGAAACCAGTTGATGAATTTTGTGATTTTTCCACTATCAATGAATTTTGTGATTTTTCTGCTATCGATTGATGAATTTCGTGATTTATCGACTATCGATTAATGAATTTCACGACTTTTTCCATGAACGAACAAATTGTGCACTTTTTTTCCACTGCTATTCGACGAATTTTGCAATTCTGTTCCGCGATTGTTAGACAAATTTCACTATTTTTCTCCCGAGATCATTTGATGAATTTTGTGATTTTTTCCCCCGAACGTATTTGACGAATTTCTCTAATTTTTTCACGACAGTTAGACATAATTAATTTTTTTCCTGCAATGCCTGATTTCTTTCCCGAGACCATTTGACGAATATCGCGATTTCTTTCCCAACACTATTTGACAAATTTCGCCGTTTATTCCACAATCGTTTGACAAATTTCTTAAATTTTTTATCAAGTATTTATAAATTTGTTATTGGTCATTGCTGAAAAACAGGAGTAAAAAAATCCATGTACTGACCAGTGGTCACTGAGAAAAAAGTTGAAACCTATACATAAAAGTTGAACCTATACATAAAAATCATGAATTTTTTAGAACGGGCACATAAAAATCACAATTTTGTCAAGTAGCCGCATAAAAATCACAAATCCATCTAGTGGGTGCATTCTTCCAAATTTGCAACCGAACAGTGCTGTATGTATGGATAATGCTAATTATCCCCCCCCCCTTACCCAACATCTCCTCGAAACAAAATTCTCTCTGTGCTACTGATGGTGGTCCTCGACAACCCAACAATTTTTTAAGTGGCCCTTCGCCTAAAAAGATTGGGCACCTCTACTATCAATTAACAATAAATTAACCTATCGCTTGTGTCATGTATTCATGAGCGGTGATTGCAATGCAAATTCTTGTTTACAAGAATAAGACTCATATTAGGTATTTTATTATTTATTTATTGTTTGTTTACTTATTTTGATTTGATTTTCTTGTCCTTTTAGAAATTGACTTTAGATTGTTACTTAAATGGTGAGATGATTGTCAATTACCTGTTTTATCGATAAAAATGATACAAGGTAAGGAAATTGCATCGTGTCGAGTGAATATTTAGGAAGTATTTTAAAACCCGCAGACTAAAGAAGATTTGTGTTTTACTTGTTAGCTATATTTTGCAACTCTCCAAATTACTGCAATGTAAATATAGTATGAAGTCAACTTTCCTCTGTTGTATAGCTAATTTTATTGGAAAAAAACCCTGAAAATGCATTGTTGTAGTAATCAATTATTTTTGCAGTTGTGTAAATTCTGTCATAACAATTTTCAACTAAGGGAAATCTTACATTGGACATTTAATCACAGTATTTTAAATAAGAAAACTTAAAATATTTGCAAATTAAAGAAATGAAAAGAGATTTTGTTTAAAATTACATCTAAAGATTTTTTTTTTTTACAAAAAATGCAAAATTCACCAGTCATTCGGGAAATTATCACAAAATTCTACTAATAAAATGGGACTGTAAACAAACCGGTTCAAAATGTGTCCTTTTTAAAAATTAAATTCCATCCCAGCAGCCCTGTTGTTATGTTAGTCGAGCACTAGCTGATCGACAAAATTTTTTAATCTCGCCAACCTTTTTTTTCTGACCAATCTTTAACATAAGCTAATAAAGTATAGCCAACATTTTAACATTGCTATATAGTATCTTAAAAAACTTACTTAAAAATAGCTGAAATATAATCTTGATAAAATACGTAAACACAAACATATCAATACAAATAACAAAATCTCATGTAATCGGGTAGGGGAGACCGGTACACAGTGGACCACTTTTTCAGTTAATTTTTTTTTCTCTTTAACAGACTGACCAATCTGTATGAAAATATTTTTGAATATTCCTTAAACCTTCTTACATCCATCATAATTTTCTCACAACATAGTTTTCAATACATTAAAAAAATATATATATATACACTGGTCCACCCACCAGGGCACAGTGAACCACTATTAGGTATTATCTAAAATATAATATAAATCTATTTTTCATTAATCTAATTCTTTTTTGTTGCCTCTTCATTCGCAAAATAACATAGTAATATAAATTTTGAAACAAAAATAAAAAATTAATTATATTTTGAAAATAATAACAGATTAATACAGGAACAATTGCAATTTAGTTGAAGTTATTACTTAAGTACAAAAAAAAATCAGCTCACAATAAAATTTGCAAATGAAATTCCAAAATATTTATCAGTAAGATTGAGCCTGGAATTTTCAAGAAATAATTTTGGGTCTGCGAGCAACATTATGAAATCATTGACATCAACAGCAGATTCATTTACAGTTTCGGGAGAAATAAACTGTTTTCCATTCAATTTGCATCTCATGAATCTTACTTGAATAGAATCATCAACAATTAGACTACAGTTATATTTATCAAAGGCAATAAATACAAAACAAAATATTTCTTACTATGTTAAAAAATTGTTATTTTTATTTGTTTACTTTATTTTACAGTTAATTCTACTTTAAAACAATCTTTCTTTATAGAAAACAATTATTACATATTTTGAACATTCTGCATTAGAGGAGCAGAGTGGATTGTGGACCACTGTGCCCCAGGAGTGGGTGGTCCACTGTACCCCATGTTGAAGTTCAATAAATAATCATATTAATATTGTTTATAGCTTTCTTTTAAACATAATAACTTTAAAGTAAAATAAAAACAAGTATCTTAGCTTTTCAAAAAAGCTGTTTTATTTTATTTATCTACAGCCTTTAATTACTAAAAAAATAAAAATATGATGATGAAAAATTTTACTTTTAGAAGCTCAAAACAACAAAGCAGGATAAAATAGTTCAATCTGAGCTAAACATACTTTCTGAAGGCTATAAATAATCATTGCAGTGCTGTTGTCTATTAGGATAGAAGAGAAGCTTAAAAAAAATTAAATAAATAAAACATTAGGGGGTGGTCCACCACTGTGTCCATAGGTTCACTGTGTACCAGTCTCCCCTATATTAATGATAGGCTTAGTCAATAAAAAAAATGTTAAAGTAAGCCATAACATAAATTAGAAACATTGTATTTCATAATGAAAACATCGTATCTAATTTTATATACATAAAAGTGAAAACTTACGTTATATAAATTCCCTATATAATATACCAAAGTTTCATCACAATTAAACGTATTTCAATCACACTGAAATAAAAAGTTTTAGTTATTAAATTTGTGTGAGGTGAATGATGGGAAAGTTTGATTTGGAGATTTGGAAAATATAGCTAACAAGTAAAAAACCAATCTTCTATCATCATCAGATTTTTAAAAGACTTCTTTAAAAGATTCACTGATTATTTTTAACGATAAGACAGGTAATACTATTGACAATTATCTCACCATTTACGCCACTAAATCAAAAAACAATTTCTAAAAGGACAATCTAATCAAAATAAGTAAACAAACAATAAATAAATAAATAATAAAATACCTCATATGAGTGTTTGAACTTTGAAGGGGGGGGGGGGGGGGCTATGAGACCTATAGCGGCAGGGCTGTCGTCTCGAATGATCCAAACCATCAACATTCGAGACTCGTTGAAAACAAACAGATGATTGATTCGTTGATTAGAGGCTGTTTCAAATTAACTGATAAAAAAAAATCTGAATCTTTTTTTCCTTTAAAAAATGACAAATTAAATATATAAATAACAATTAAATTGTATATATATAATTATAAAATATTTCAATATTTTAATCAAGGAATCTAAATATTTTTCGACTTAATGAAGATTTTGAAATAAGAAATTCTTTATTATAACAAAAAAGAAAAATATACAAACAATAATTTAATTTAATACATATATATTACATATTAAAAATTGCATTAAAAACTGTTTTCGTATTAAAAAAAAAAAGAATCTAAATAGTTTTTCAGCGATATGTATATGCTTTAACGTTTAACTGTAACCGTAATAGGCAAGAGCTTCCTTATTGCGCAGTAATAAAAAGCAGTGAAAAGGCTGAATATCTGTAATGTTAGTCTACCAGAAAAAGCATAAGAAAATAGTCCGATTTTAAAAGTGGATTATATTGAAAACAAGAGTTTTCTTACGTTAGCGCAATATCTTAAACGCTTCATCTAAAACTGATTAATATAATATATTAATTTTAAAAAAATCGTTCGATCCATTTTCGAGATAACAACTCTGTGCCCATTACATCATTACATTTTCCATTTTCGCTTAAAAATTGGTTTCCAGATCTCAAAATCTACTGCATGTAGAAATCTATAAATTTCAGGATAGAGTTAGGCCATAGATATAAGACTAATGTGAAAAAATCGAAACGGTATGCCTCATATTTACTGAGATATTAAATGTCGGCGTTTCGATTTTCCTTTGATGTCCTGCTAGCTGTATATATGAGAGTGACGGAAGCTTCGGTTTTGGGCTTACGGTTTTCGGTTTTTCGCTGCGTCACTCAAGAGACTACCGTCTCTTATGATATATATATATATATATATATATATATTCCAAAATTATAGTGCAGTTGTAGCATTTGGCGATTAAATTTAAGTAAGATATACAATATCCCATCACCGTTCAAAGGATTAAAAACTGTCAAAATAAGATATAACTTCGAGCCCATGTATAGCAACAATCCGATTTTAAATGACAATGTTTATCATAAAGTTAAATCATAATTTCTCAGTGTTATTATGCACAAAGTAACTTCATCCAGACACGTCTTCATCTTCAGCCTATTTTCACAATGAAAACACAGCATTTTGCAATGCACGATTTTTCCATGTGGAGATGCATAAAAAATAAAATAAAAAAATAAAAAAAAATGCTGAGAAATAACTTTTTTCCGATATGTGCGTGAGCTGCAAAACCGGCACCTTTAAAAAACATGAAATACAACATACTAAAAACATCCATGCCTAAATCAGGAATCGTACTCTCCTTTACCAGGCAGCATTTTAACCATTATATAGCAGGTGGAAGGCTATGACCTCGAATAAGGTATTTTTGGTTTAGTTTATGTTTTTTGAATAATAAATAGACATATATTTTATGTTTAATAAAATTATGCATGCAGGAATACAATGCTAAACTACATAAAAAATACCTTTTCTACAAAACCTTTTATAATAATTCCAGGGAAAAAACATTTATTAAAAAATGCATTAAGAAGTACGAAAAACATGAAAGTATACAAGTACAAAAAAAATAAAGTGTAATAAATTTCAGTGTACATCTTATAATTACATTCAGTCGAAAGTTACAGGAAAAAGTACTTTTTAGTTTGTTTGCCGATGCGTTTTAAAAAGAAGCTGATAATGAATAAAAAATAAAAATTAGACACAATTAAAACGAAAAATAAATGTTACCGCTAAAAGCAAGCTCTTATTGAGACATTTTTTATTAAACTCTTTTTTATTAATTTAAGTACTATTCTTAGAAAATAATTGTACAAATAGTGATATTTGGAATAAATGATTCTGCAAGGGTTAAAGCAATTCTTTTACAGTAAAATGACTAATTCTAAAATATTCTTTTTCTTTATATGTCACTTCTAAAAATGTACTTGAAATTGTAGTATAGTTCTAAAAAAATAGAAAATTGCACGTAAAACTATATATACTTTTGTTAAACACCGACTTATATAATTTAGAATATACTTACATAATTTATAATAATTTTGAAATATAATTTATAGCCTTATAATATAGAAGTATAGAGTAATATAGGAGATTAAAATTCATTAAATAAACTGATTTAATAGGTGAAATTTATCTTAATAACATATATAGTAAAACAAAATTGCATATAATCAATATAGTGTATACATATAAACATATGAATGATTCTCAGAAAAGTGACAATATCATGCCAATAAGGTCCTATGGACGTATTTTTGAAAACAAAGAGAAAATGTGATTAAACTATAAATATTAATCAGTTATACATATAAACTGTGATTAATTGCTTATTGAAATTGAAATATAATATTAAAAATATTTTTTAAATACAAATACCATTCCCTCACCATGTCCCCATTCACACAGGTAGTATTGAAAATGATTTCTCTGCCATTATGGCATGAATGTGTATATATATATATTCATTTTATAAAATCCTTTAAAAATCCTTAAATAAATATTTAGCCACTTAATTATATTAATATTTTATGCAATGAAAGAAATCAGGACACTTTTTAATGTTGTCTCTAAAATTTGACATCATTCCCTCACATTACTATAGATTTTTCCCTATTTACTCAGTAAATTGCAGCACTTGCATTATAAAGGTCTAGGACAGTTTGTATAGGAGTAAAGTAATAAAATCATCTTGATTTTTGCTCAAAAACATCGTTCAATAGCTAGCACATGGCTTTCAAGTATTAGATAAAAGTAAGTATTTTTATTACTTATCATTTCCTCATCTATTGTAAATTTAATAAAAGCAAATAAGATTTTTTCTGTTAATATATTATTGGAAATGTATTTCAAAATATATTTAACAATTGGAAATATACCTCAGTTTAATAACTTTTTAAAAAAGTGATTTCACAAGTATTTCATTATTTCCTCACAATCATTTCTTTATAATTTTAATATATGAGGCAATGATCTAAATCCTATATATATACGATACAATAAAATAAGACTCATCTAATGTAATATAATATATAGTAAAAAAATTCATAAGATTTTTAATTAAAGTAAGTAATGTTAATCTCTTTGGTGGAAATTTCATTTGGGCCGAATTAAAAAAAAATACAGCCACTTTTCAGAAAATGATCCATATATATGTTACGGTCAATATGATTAATCCAGTCATTATTAATAATAACCGGTTATTATTAATAATGACCGGATTAATCATATTGACCGTAACATATACATACAGGTATATATAATCATTTATATGTACAGGCATATGTATATATCTATTACATTTTTTTAATATAGCCTATATATGTTAGCGTATATAATAAACGTATGTCATATGATAAAAGTGTGATATTGCAGTACAATTCTAAAACAAAGTAGAATGTTAACCAATATAAACTGTCTCGTCAAATGTACAGCGTCATTTTCGGTTTTAGATATTTTGTCAAATATCTAGAAAAATACTTGACTAATTCTTCACTAGCTTCAGGAATATAAGGAACATGTTTGACGTCATAATTTTCAGCGAAAGTTTAGTCACGAGAGTAATTAAGGGACAAATAATAAATTGAATAAAATAATAATATTTGCGATTACTTTAGAAAATAAAATGTTTGAAATGGTCTGCAGCTCTAGCAGAAAACTATATTGGTGCTGTGCAACATTTGTGTTCATTCGTGTAAAAATAGCTCATAAATTAATGAAGATATAAACGTTTCTTTAAGGAATTTGAAAAATTGCTGCAAGATTTTTATAGCATGCAGGGTTTTAAACCAAATTTAACGCCACTTTCCGGAAACATGGCAAATTATTTCAGAAATAACATACTGCAATTCCATAACTAGTGAGATGTGTCAATCTCAAAACCTTTCTTCCATCGCATACAGGTTTTACATATACCAAAAACGAATAATCACCAATTTATATCAAGTGTTACTGAATCCAAAGTTTTATTAAATTCCGTGCATTAGTTCCTGAGATATACCTATCGCTAAAATCGTGTAAATCCTGAAAAATGAAGCATAGCGGCGCCACCTTGGGATATTTACACCAAAACCTAATATACAACAAATTATGTCAACGTCTAACTGAATCTGAAGTTTGATGAAATTTTGCAAATTAGTTCTTGAGATATAGCTACCGTGAAAATCTAGAGAAAAGTACCATAGATCCATCACCTGTTGGGCTATTTTCACCAAAACGTAATCAGCATCTGTTTATGTCAAGGTCTAACAGAATCTTAAGTTTGATGAAACTATGTGCATTAAGTTCTTAAGATAGCTATCGTCAAAATCACGAAAAAGGTAGAATAGCAGCGCTACCTGTTGAGCTATTTTCACCAAAATGTAATCAGCATCTATTTATGTCAAGTTCTAAAAGTATCTGAAGTTTGATGAAATTCTGTGCAATAGTTCTTGAGATATGGCTATCGTGAAAATCGTAAAAAATATAGCATAGCAGTGCCACCTGTTGAGCGAATTGCCCAAAAACTGATCAGCACCAATTTATATCAAGATCTAAATGAATCTAAATTTTTATTAAATTCCGTGTATTAGTTCTTGAGATAGAGTGCCCACAAAGTTTTTGTCACATACAGACAGACACACAGACACACAGACACACGACCGACAGATAGACAGACTCACAGACAGACGTTTTCTAAAAACAGTCAAATTTTGTTCAGTACCTTCTAAAACGTATAAATCCGTCGAATGCCGTAATTCAAAAATTTTCGTGAATCTAATACATTCTTCACGTAAAGATAAAAGAAGCATTAATAAATTATGAATAGAAAAGTTGGATATCGCGTGCGCATGAGCAGTTATAATTATTTCCTAGAAATGCTCATATTTCATGAAATATTTAATTAATTACAGTATGTTATTTCTATTGCACCTTGTCAGATTTCTTGGAAGGGGCATTAAAGTGACATCTCTGCATGCTATAAGCAAAAAACAAGCGAAAATTTGAGAATTTTTTAAAGAAACTTTTACACCGCATGTATATACGTGTTATCCTTACATAAATGAAACCAAACATTGTACATGGTCGTCTGCTTCGCCTACAAATCATTTTGAGCATTTTACTTTACAAGATGATCGCAAATATTATAATTTGTGTTCAATTTGCTTTTATTTCAAATTATTCTTTACATACCTGAAGTTCCAGAATAATTCGTCAAGTATTTCATTAGGTATTCGATAAAATGCCTGAAATGGAACGTGTCCGTGTACTTTCGATCAGACAGTGTATGAGTGATCTATATACTGTTATTAAACATAGACTTAGATAACTTAAAAAATGTAAAATTATCAGAAAAGTAGATTTATTAGATACAGTTTATTTTTATTACATTTGTCGATAGAAAAAAGAATTATGGTATATCTCTGTGTTTATAAAATTAAATAGACTTATAAAAAACATTTATAAAAGAAGAGTAGTCAATTTGAAATAATCAACTTTTATTATAATTATGTGTTATATAAGTGTTTTTATCTAATAATAATTGTTAGTATAGTTTCATAACCACTTTATTCTTTTTGCATTATGATTTTCGAATACAACAAAATGGGAAGAAATACATTTTAAAGCATTTATTCATTAGTGAAATCTAATAATACCAATTATATAGAAAATGACAACTTTTTTATTTAAAACTATCTGAAATATGTAACCCTATATCTTCATGTTTTTATTTGACTTTCAAAATAAATGCACGTTTTCATTTTCTAAACATTATAAAAAAATAATATTATTAGGAATTTCCGCATTATTTATATGAAATCTCCTTTAACGACAACTATTACCTTTTAAAAAGTAACATCAAAAAATTGTAACCATGTTTTTGAAACTTCGTTTTATTCTATGGATTTTTATAAAATAGCTTTTATTATTTATATATTTTATTATATTGCTTTTATAAAACACTGATAACATAAATGATGTAAATCACTTTTCGGTTTATGTTGAAAATAAAAGAGGAAATGGAAATTATGCAATAAATTTAATTGCCGTAAATTTTCCATGCTACTGCTTAACTTGTTTTCACATAATTTAATAACTGAAATCTTGTTAAGTACAAAAATTAAATTATAACATTGCAAGTTTCTAATTTAATAAATTGTGTATAAATTATGAATTAGTGTACCTTAAGAAGATTTGTTTATAACATAAAGAGTTTAAATTGAATTTGGATACACTGGATTAAATTTTGAACGCTTAAAATTATAGTTGTACTGTGGAACAAGCCAATCTGTAGTAAACTAACTATGATACTTCTTGGGATACTTCTTGTGATATTTACTGCAGTGCGACTAGTGATGATATTTGTAAGTTATTGGAGACTATATCGAAAACGATGGGAGATAACGAAAATGCGTCAAATGCAAAAGTGTAGAACGTTCTCTATTCCGCATGAAATTATATCCAGCATATAAAAATAATTTTGTTGAAATCCTAAACGTTAAGTACTCCGATACCCAATCATGAGCTTAAATGCGACCCTACAATTTAAACCCTTAGCAAAAATTTTCTCTGAAACAATTTAAACAATAATGTTGGCTGATGTTATTTATTTTAGAAGGAAACCTTTGCGGGAATTTGTAGTTGTTGGGAACAATAATACCCTATTTTCTTAATCATTTGCCATTAATTCATCTGCATTATGCGACTACCCTATCAACTGGGATCAGTGCGAAGCATCACGTCAGACAAATGCGAACACAATGGGCTCTGGAAGTAACAAGAACTGGCCACCAGGATCACCTAACCTAACTCCATTAGACTTTTTGCTTGTGTGGTTACGTGACAAACCAAGTGTATAACTCTCAAATACACAGTATTAATGATCTATAACATTATTATCCAAGCATGCGGCAACGTACTACCTCAAATGCTGTTGAATGTTCAACGAGAAGTTGTATTTCGAGAGAAAGACGTGTATTCTAAAGTTGCCAGATTAATTTCTATAGAAAAGGAAGATTTTTATTCACATTAGTTTATTTGGTTCCACCCATTATCGTCATTTTTGAAATCCTGTTAAACTGTGTTGAAGTACATTAATGGCTTCTTTAAAGAATTTCTTTTAAAAGAAGTTTATTAACTCATATTTAGAACTTTTATTTTCCTACTGTATTTACATGTTAACTTATTTTATCAACACTATTTAACAGATTTTGAAGTCATATGTTCCATTAGGAATTAAAAATTGATTTCAATAACAGAAATAAACCAAAACATACTAAAATTCATTCATGGTCATGAACAGGGCTTAACAAATGCGGTCACCAGGTTGCCACTCGCGACCAGGTTTTTCTATCTGGCGACCAAGTTTTTTTTATCTTTAAACAAAAAATATTTTTGACTTTCATTTTTAATTTGGAAAAAATATGTAAAAATATGCAAAAATATGCAAAAATATGCAAATTTTAAAATAATAAAATCAGAATTATTTTACCGGAAAATAGACAAAAAATTAATTTGCTGCTTGACTATTTTCCAGATTCCCGTCTCATCAGATGTAGGTTTTGTAGCATTCAACTAGCTTGACATTTGAAGTATTTGGGAATCAGCATTTCCCTTACATGCCAGTTAATTCAGTTTTTCTTTTTTTTTTTAATCCAGAGATATGTAATTTTGATACGTTTCATTAGTAAACTTAGTTTATATTATCTTTCTAAATTATATACTATTCTAATCGAGGTAACTAATAATACTAAACTATGATTATTATTAATTTTTCTCAATTCATCAAAAAAAACTTTTGAAGCATTTTGAAAATAAATGACGGGGAAATGGAAAGGTAAAGATTTTTTACTGGCGTCTAGAACTTTTTCTGACTGCCAGATATTATGGAATTTGTAAATCCCTGCTCATGAACATTTTAGTAATGGACGCCCGACAAAAGAATGTTTCTATTTCTAAACAAAGCAAGCATGTTTCGACCAGATTACTCCGAAGGGTTCAATGCATGCACACTCAATGTCATACAACTCGAAAAGATTCTTTCTTTCGTTTGATGCGCGCGTGTGTAACGTTTAACAGTAAAATGTTAAATGTTTAAAACAAACTGAGAAAAAATCTTGGAATCATTAAAAGGCAGATATAGTTTAAAAAAATGGTAGAAATTGTTGCATTGGAAAGGTTTAAACGTACAACGTACGCATGTAAAGCATGCAACTTACGGAGAAGATGTGAAATCTGGCAAACATAGTTTATTGCTGTTAATGGTGGGCAGTTGACTTCATTCCTGTGCAAAACAAACTACACCTTACCTGAATGAGCTGTTACGATTAAAAAATCTGCATACGCCTGACAAAATCACATTTCTGCTTGAGATTAGTAATATATTTAAGCTGGTGACAGGGTATTGAAATATTTACATGTCAAGAATTACAATGAAGTTATTTTTATATGTAAAGTATAATTTCATGTTAAATAAAGAAGGTCATGTACTTTTCTAATTTAATTTTTTCCGCTATCGTTCATAGTGTCCCACTTAGGATCGATAACTTCTAAATTTCGGCGTTAGTGGCGCTGCAATCCCTCTTTTCTGATAGCATATAGTCATTTTATTATCGGCAGACCTGGATAGATAGATAGATAGATAGATAGATAGATAGATAGATAGATACATTATATTACTATACTTCCATTAATATTGCAACATGATATAAAAAAGGGAAGAAAAAAGACGCCCTGTTTAAAAAGTAAAAGTGAAATTTTTGTATAATTATAAATTAAAAAATAGTTTTAAATTTAAAAAAAAATTAACAGAATAATTATGTTTCAAAAATAAGTATGTACTTGTATAGCCCCAAGCAGCGCTATTTATATAAAATATATACAAAGATTTAATTGCAGCAAGTGTAAACTAATTAATTTATACAAATTTGTAAATATTAGTCGTGAGTTTAAGTAAGGTATTTTTTATGAACAGACCTTTGTTACGTGAATTGCTACAAGCTTACAGTTATGTAACAAATTTAGATGACGGCATAAAATTTGTTTATAATAAGAACTTATTTAAATTAGTATTTAACGGATTATTTAAATGACACTTATCAGCTAATGACAGTGCATCCATTTATTAAACATGTGAATCTTACCTGTAATTATATCATTAGAATGCAGTTAATTATGCCATTTTAGCTATATCATTACAAATAGCATGTCAGATGTCCAATATTTAACGGAATTGGCCATTTGATAAAATGTTCGCCTCTTTCGTTAATGTTTATTCCGGTATATCTCGTATCTTCGTATTAATGCACGTATTGTCCGTAATGCTTCGTTAATTTCGATAATATCGCTGTGAATTGCAGAACTGCGTGTCTTGCGGCCATAAACAATTGCTGTGCAATATTATATAAATAATCAATAATGTAATCTAGCGTTAATATATTCAATAAGATTGTTTATTGATTATTTAAATCCTTTTACAAGTTTATAAATTTTGACAATTTTTTTTTAGATATTTATTTTCTCAGTTTGGTTAAAGAAATTACGCTTAAAAATATACAATTTAATGCAAATAAAAATAAAATTATTCTTATTATTTACTTTTACGAATTAAAACGATAGAAAAACATACAAGTATTACAAGTATACACGTATACAACTATTATATTTTCTAGAAAGTTATAATAATCGAATATTTTCTGTATAAGATTTATTTTCTAAACAAAGGTAATAAAATTATCAACACAAAATAGATTTTCCCCCAAATGCAAAATAATGTATAATGTAAATAAAATAACCTACTTCCAAAATATAAAATGTACTTTCGTACTTAAATTGTAAAATTATTTTCTTCGGCTTTAAAATACTGCCAGAAGTATTTTAGGTAAAATCCAATAAACACAATCTACTCTTGTGGTAAACATTTATGGACATTATATATTTTACATAGTACCTTGGGAGTCACATCGAAGCATGAAATATTTCACAGCATGTTGCCTATTTTAGATTCCATAAAATCGTAACTTCGTGCGATTATTTTTAAATATTCAACCGTTTAAAATTAAAAGTTAATCAAGAAAACAAGAACTTAAAAGAAAAATATTTCAACCATGAAAAGTTTAGTAAGCACTAATGATGTGCACATAAATCTATAACATACAGTTGACAATTAAAATCTATAAAATAATTTTTAGAATATGTTATAATGTTAATCATAATATAAACGATATTTTCTTAACGATTTTAAAAAGTGATGTTTACAGTGTTATTTAAAATGTATTGTTTATAACATAATATAAATATAAGAGTTTATATAATATTGGTTATAACATAATAAATATAAGTGTTTATATAATATTGTTTATAATATAATATAAATATAAGTGTTTATATACAAGCATCCAACAGGTCAAAATGTAATTAGCATAGAGGCGCATAAACTTAAACGATAACATTTTGAAATAAAAATATTTTATTTTTGTTTATTGTATGCAATAAAAGTGAGTTTTCAATAGCAACTTTTGAATCTTCATATTCAAGTGTTTATTCAGATGTCAGTTGCCTCAGATAATGCTCAAATGCTAACCTATCAGCAAGTGTCATTCTTATAATTTGGTCGAGCCTGTCCTTTGCGAGAAGCACTTTAATTAGAACATCATCTAAACGACGAACTGTACTAAAAGTGACATAAGTTGCTTCAAGTGGCAACACCTTTGTACCAATATCCACTGCCATTTTGGACAAAGTTAAACTAACCTTGAATTTTTGTACGGAGACAGCATATGCAAGTGTTGAAGAGAACTGAGTCTGTGGGCATGATACTTTTTTTCCTTTCCAAGATTTAGAAATAGATATGACAGGGAAACATCTTTCAGTTAGAAATAGCCCACGATAATTATGAAAATCAACCAATACAGTCCTGGGCCATAGACAATATTTTTTACCGTACCAAGTGTACCGTTTACCAATCCACCCTCTATATACAGATAAAATACATTACGTAATATAACTCTGCATTCAATTGCTAAGTAAAGTTCAGCCAGAAGTCCAGATGCGTGATCATCTCCACTTTATTTTGCTAATTGATTATTGTTGTCTGCTAATATTCTTGCTGTTGGCTGTTGTTTTGATTTATGAAGTATTTCTTGATTATGATCGTCAACTTGCTTGTTTGAGGGAAAAAAAGCGTATGGCACATTGAAATCTTTCAATTCAGCTAATGGTAGTAAAGCTTTGAGCCGTTGCATAAAGGTAGAATATTGGTCGCCTGTAACTTGGACCACGGAAAGTGAATCAAACATCTACCGAAACTGTCTCTGGGGGTCGCCGCTTTGTATCACTGACTTTGTTAAGGTCAAACACTTTTCAAAAGTACTAAGCACTGTTTGTCCGCCCAAAGCCAAAATGTCTTTTATAAAATGTCTCTTGTACAGATGGGTGTCTTTTCCAGGCTAATATCTCCAATGAAGTAAACAAATAAACCTCCGAAAAGCTCATTGCTATCTGAATTACCTTTGCGATATCTTTATTCAATGACAGTCATAAGACGATATCCAACCATTGAAAATTCGCAAATAATGAGAAATGACACTGGATCCATGCTGATCTGTAGAATTCTTCATACTTCACTTCCTAATTCAGCGAAGGATTTAAAACACGTTGGTACTTTTAGTACATAGTATCTTGCTATTGACATTAATTTCAGCAACACCTGTTGGAGCCAAACACATCATAGCTTCCGGATCTTTAACTGCTCAGTAACTCTTACGAATTTCTTTGATTGATTACTGTACTTTTCCAGTTCCGGCTTTTCCAATTATGAAAGTACGCTCAGGGCAATTTTTAACTCTTGTTTGTAAAGACGAATACTGTTTTTTGCATAAGTGAACTGTCTTCTGCAGCTCATCTGTAAATCTGATGTCACAAATATCGTAATTTTGATACACTTACAATAGATCAGAAATGAAGCAAAATTGCGATCAGGTTATTTGAAGCTCACACTTTTCTTACTTAATACGATTTAAATTTCATTGCATGTGTTTTAAGATTAAAGTTTATGTGGTCCTTACTTCAGAAAAGAAAAATACACATACTGCTGAAAATTATTTCATTAACTTGCTATTTTATTCATAAATCTGAACCATTTGACAACGATTGCGTTTTAATTTACGGAATTTTTACTCCATTTTAATTTAATCCGGATTACAGATTACCTGCTTACATAGTAAATAATATGTGGTCCGAATTAAGACCTTTTGTTGAAAAGTTGTTTCCCCGAGTATTTAGTTATTTAAATAAGTTTTTCATGATGAAAAAATAGCAACCATAAAAGTTCTATGAATATATTTAAAAAAATATGAAGTCTTTATTTACGTTCTTCTGTAAGAATGATCTCTGGGGACCTACAAAGTGTGGAAAGTCTAACATACACACACAATTATATATACATGTGGAATAGATTTAAAAATAGGGAAAACAAATTCACAGAATATTAAAATGTTGACATATGCCAATATTTCCATAATCGGGGTTCTATCATGATTACAATACGTTTCTTACTGTATGCGTACAGAATGTAAAAAAAAAAGGTTAATACGATGAAATTAAGTTTGCCCCACACTCACGTAAAACAACGCTCACTAAAATACGCCAATTGTCTGCCAACCCAATTACGGAAATTTCCCTATACAAACATACACATTTATGAATAATACATACATATTAATACAGGCATGGATACATATTAATACATACATTCTTTGGTTATTATCCGTTGGTATGCGGCGAACATGGAAATACCGAAATTCGGATTCTCCGTAATTGAAATCGATTCCTTTTCTTTTCTCTTTTTAAATGTAAAATGCAAACAAAATTACATCAATTTTAAAGTTACAAAGAATTTAAGGTCTAATTTGGCTACCAATCAATTGGCACTTTCACTAATAATAATAATAATAATAATAATAATAATAATAATAATAATAATAATAAACGTGGTCTAAGACGTAAACCTTCGAATTTAAGACGTAAAACTTCTAAAAGTCAATCTAT
Organism: Maratus michaelseni; assembly: GCA_963931845.1. NCBI lineage: Eukaryota > Metazoa > Arthropoda > Arachnida > Araneae > Salticidae > Maratus > Maratus michaelseni. The sequence continues at coordinate 328,661,264 of OZ007589.1, forward strand.
ATCATAAATCACAAATGTATACTTCAGTAAAGTGACGTCATAACAATGCGGACAACACTGAAGTTAAAATTCATACGTTACAAAAATGGAAGTTACGTTTTAATTATTAATTCAAACAATCGCAATGTTCTTTATGGGAAAATGGAAAGTGTTTCGGTAGACGTTTCGGGGCGTTAGGATTGACGATTTTTTTTTTCAATACTTGACGAGATATTGGCAGTACAGATATCAAGTCCAATTTTGGTGTCAATGAGACTAATATTTTGGGCACTATAGTGTTCACAAAAATGTAATATTTCACGGGAAGCTGAAACTGTGCTCTGACAATTTGAAACAAATTAAGAGAAACACTCGTATCGAGGTAAATTTAATCATGAATAACCTTCTTAAGCATTTTAAGAACAGGATGGATTATTTAGATTTGATGCTATATGGAGTTCTAATACATTTCCTAGTTACCCCTTTAAATTACGTTATTGTATGGGGCCCCATTGCTTTCGGCATTCCCCAGAAATAATTATATTTCATCTTTAAGAATAGTATGTTGTGTCCATCGCAAAACTTGCTTTTATATCTTTATAATACATTAATTTAAAAATCATACTCACACAGCAACAATTATAGATATGAAGTATCTTTTTTTAAATTTAGCCAAAGTCCAATGTTTTTACGAATCCAATAATTTCTTCTTGCATGTAGAAGAAAGTAAAAAACATAATTGCATATCATCTCAAAGTCACGCGGCGCAAAGCCACCCAGATTAAAATCAAAGCTTCACCATCGTCGTTCAACTTTCCTATAGGAATCGACTTGGCATTTATCTAGCTTAAATTTAATTACAGAAGCAGCAAAAAATACCGAGAATTCCTTACATTTCAGAAAAAAAATGTCAAAAAATCGGCGAAAAAATAAAAAAATCGCTAACAAAAGAATACATAATTGTGAAAAATCCAAACATTGCAGAAGATAAAATTTGTTACATTAGGCTAAAAGACTGAAATAGGATTCTTTTTATGTATATAAAAAATCGCTGCAAAAAGAAAAAAAAATAGCATAAAAGAATTCGTGAAAAATTCAAAAATCGCAGTGCGAATTCCGAATGAACTTTAATGTATAAACAAAATTTATTATATTGGTCTAAAAGATTGAAACCGGATTCCTTTTGTTAATGTGGAAAATACGCCATGAAATGCTAAAAATCTCACTAATATATATATATATATATAATCAAAACATATTAAATCGGAATATCAGGAACATTCGGACCAAATCGAAAAACTGCTTTCAAGGTGCATAACGTGAGTCATACAGTAACTTTTTGTCAAATACATAGTTTTGCGCGCACCGTAGACAGACAGATAGACACACACAAACAATCTTTATTAGCTTTATTATTATAGGTTATAGATATTCAAAGTTGCAGCCTTCTTAATTTGCAAGTTATTTCTTAAGAAAGTCACTTCGCAATATACCCTGTTTGTACGTTGTACTTCTCACGTCTTCTACTATATATATGAAATATAAACGGAAATTTCGTTCCAACTGCTTATAACTCGAGTTCTGCTGAATGGAATTTGATGAAACTTGCACTGTTCGATAGATGATTTTCCAGGGAAGGTTTTAGTATATAACATATGGTTCTGCGTAGATTAGTTATAGATTTATGATGGAAAGTTCTATTATTTTGGACGAAAAGCTTACCATTAGTCATTTTTCTGGCTGAGAGGTCCGGGTTCAAGAATTAACAAACGAAAATGAATAGCTCGAACATTATTTAAATTCAATGGTTAATCTCAGCATTGATTGTAATGCTTTCTTATTCAGTAGTGTGGTGACTAGAGAGCATTTTAATTTCTGTTGGTCATAATAGCCACATTTTTCTACCAAACTCTACTATAAATGTTCGAATCTAAGTGTTGCTTCTTAAGATACCGAATTTAGTCTAACGTATAAGATAATATAATAGCGCAATATCGTTGGCATTGTATTCAGCATTGCAGAAGGACTTTTCAGGTGAAGGTCCATATTACTTAAAATAAAAGGTCGAATTCACCATTTTGTTTGATTCAAGATTCATTTGGAAAATAGACCAGCTCAGAGGGCATAGCCTGCTAATTTAAGAATATTATGCCAAACAAAAATTAAAGGATTTAAAAATGTCAAATGTAAAAATTTTGAAACTTTAAATAATCGGAGTCAGAAATCGTTGTTCGTGACATTCATTTATTAAGTGTTTTAAATATTTTCAGAATTTGTAAAGCTTTTAACCACAACCACATTTGAATTATACGCTTCTGTAAGCACTACATTCTAAAACTTGGATATATTAAAATTACCGTGACCGTTCATGCATTTTAATAGTTTAAAGTAACTATTAATGAATGCTAAAGTGAATCTTCTGCACTAAATCATTTCAGAAAATTGCAGAAAATAAAGCCCTTTAAAAGTCACAGTAAATTATTATCTTTTCGAATTTCTGGAGATTTAAAGGTGGCATTTTCATTTAGTAAATAATGAAATTTTATTTCAGCAGAAACGCTTGGTTATACTGATAAAATGTGAAAATAGTATATAGCCGTCGGCAATTATTGCCTCGAGTGCTTTCCATACTATAGTGTTTTCCTTTATTTTTTACTTTATTCTATCTTAAAAAGAAGAAAGTATTGGATTCATAAAAATTTTAGACTTCCGGTTTTCGACGGATTTATACGTTTTAGAAGGTTCTGACCACGATTTGACGTTTTTAGAAAATGTCTGTCTGTGAGTCTGTGACTCTGTTTGTCTGTGTGTGACAAAAATTTTGTGGGCGCTCTATCTCAAGAACTAATGCACGAAATAAATTTAATAAAACTTTATATTCAGTTAGTCCCTGATATAAATTGCTGCTGATTATTTTTTGGTGAAAATCGCCCATTAGGTGGCGCTGCTATGTTGGATTTTTCGTGATTTCTGCAATAGCTCTATATCAAGAATTAATGCACTTATTTTCATAAAACTTCAGATTCTGTTAAACCTTGACATGAATAGACGTTGATTACGTTTTGGTGTAGATATTCCAACAGGTGGTACTGCTATACCACTTTTTCATGATTTTTACGATAGCTATATCTCAAAAACTAATGCACGGAATTTCATCAAATATCAGATTCTGTTAGACCTTAACATAAATAGATGCTGCATACGTTTTGGTGTAAATATCCCAACAGGTAGCGCTGATATGCTATTTTTTTCATTATTATCACAATAACTATACCTCAAGAACTAATGCACGGATTTTCATCAAACAGCAGATTCAGTTATGCGTTGACATAAGTTGTTGTTGATTAGGTTTTGATCTAAATATCCCAACAGGTGGCGCCGCTATGCTACAATTTGCAGGATTTACACAATTTTAGCAATTGTCATATCTCAATAACTAATGTACGGAATTTAATAAGACTGTAGATTCAGTTAGACCTTGATATAAATTGGTGCTGATTCTTTATAATGTATGCAAAACATGTGTGAGATAGAAGAAAGATTTGGGATTGGCACAAACGACTAGTTTTAATAATTGAAGAGAACTCATTTTTAAATTAAAGTATTGACTTATATTTACCTAAACAATATATATTTAAAAGGACTTCTTCTTAAAGGTTAATATGAAATTTATTTGAACTGTGCTAGTCATTTTCAGAGTAAAGTTATCATATTAAGATGTTTATTTTATGTGTTATTTGAAGAATATAAATATGTATCAGAAAGAAAACATATATGCATGTCTGTGTCTTAGACGAAAAATATATGTAGAGAAGAAAGTAATATAGATTTTTACAGACATAACATAAATATATTTGCTATTTATACTTCTAGATATAAGACTTTTACTTCATGTAAACTATATTTTGCAAACAAATATGCATAATATTACTGTTATGTTTTATACAGAAAAAGTAATAAATAAATCAATATTGCTACTATTAGCTTTCATTTATAAACTAAACTTGTATTGAAAAAGATATGTTTTGTATAATGAGGAAGAATGCAAGCGTATTCATAGGTATGGACATGAAGTATATGTTTAAACAATAAGGAAAAATCATGAATCACGTCATATAGTATAAAACATTTTCCAACCCTAATTTTTTTAAGAAATTTCATTTTTGTGCATACAATGAAATGAGATATCCAAATAAACATTTCAAAAAAGACACAATGCAGTAAAAATTCATTTTCAGCAATTGCTGTGTATAGCCGATAATGTGTGAGAATCCTTTCGTGCACCCCTGTATATGATCTACAAACCTCATAATACACTAAACATTAGTAAAGTTTTTAAATGCTTATCACAGCTGAAAAAACACCTCCAGCAGTTATTAAAGAAAATGCAAAGAAAGAGAGAGAGAGCATTAAAACACTTGCAATACTCATGTATTTAAAATCGAAATCGTGATTCTGATGCACTCTCAGAAAAAATTGTAAATTTATGAGCGTTTGCTCTTCAATTTTCACGGGCAACAGCCTTATTTGATGAAAAACGGTCTGATCCACTAAATAAGCGGCCTTATCCCTTAGATACTTAGAAAATTAAGAGCGCAATCCACATATCCTTACAGATCTAGCCCATATGTTAGCAAAAATATGGTACGACCCAATACATTGTCCTCCGCTAGGGTGCAACCCTTCATTTTACTCGTGTTTCGAAAAATTTAACCCGCCAAAACAGCGATTCTGTGATGATTATCTAACGTGCTACGTGCTGCGGAACAGTAAGTAAAGTGTAATTGTGTTTTAAAGTGCATTATATCCTGTGCATTATAATACTGTATTATTTTGCCCCGTAAAATTACGGGCTGCACAAAATGATGGGCATGGATTTTTTTTTTTTTACGGGGTATGGCTGGAATCTCTGCTGCCGGCCTCTGCCCGTAATTTGACTGCAATTTTTTTAATAGCGTGTGCATAATTCGAAGAATTCGCGATGGATCTGGCTTTTTTTTTTTTTTTTTATTCACCGTACACAAAAGACAAACAGATGGAGAACATAAATTAAACATTAATAATTAATATTCTTCAACCAAGAGGAAAGTGGTAGTTCCGCTTCTTGTTCTAGAAAATATCCGAGTACAACTGAACTTATTTTTACTGCGTCACTGTGCGGCTTGCGAGCAGGCCGAACCGGAGCCAATTATAGCCACCCACAAGATTTGCAACAGTTATGGCTTGTGGCTTATAGTCAATCCTGTAACCGAATTATTTTAACTGTCTCTGTAAATAAACAATAAATAATAAGTATTCAATAATCTATAAAAAATATGTTGTAGTGCACATCAGTAATGTATATAAATTTCATTATTTTTCAAATAGTAAAAATCAATAATATACACTGCAAACGATTTTCCCCCATATATCATAATGCAATGAAATTATTTTATGCGTCACTGTAAACGAACTGTGATTGCTACTTATTCTATACTCTATACAAGGCATGTTGCCGATCACCTCAGTGATGCATATATCATTTTCATTATGTTCATTTTCATTATGCTTGAAATCGTGTAACAATGTAACAGCAAAAAATTGCACTGAAAACGATTTTTTTGTGTGTCCTTGTAGACGAACTACAACTGCTACATATTCTATGCTTTATCGAAAACATATTGTCATACACGTCAGTGATGAATATCAATTTTATTATGTTTGAAATAATATAACAACATTAAAATGCACTGAAAGCAAATTTTCCCCATTGATCGTAACGTAGCAGAATACGCCTGAGTGTCCTTATATACGAACTATCCTTTCTAGATATTCTATACTCTATAGAAAACATGTCGTCCACCTCAGCGATTGATATCAATTTCATTATGTTTGAAATAGTGTAACAGCATTAAAATGCACTGAAAACGATTTTTGGCCATTGACCATTACGTAACAGAATAATTTGAGTGTCCCTGTAAAATAACTATAAATACTACACACTTCAGTTTCAATACCGAACATGCCATCGTAATCATCAATAATGAGTGAGTTAGAGCATGGACAGACAGACAGAAAAACCGAACTCATAAACATTTTTCATTTACATTGGAAAATGTTAAAAAGGGGAATTAATTATCTAAATGAAATAATCCTAATTGATAGAAAACATAAATTATAAGTTAAAAAAGAAAACATTTAGAACTGGCAACAAATAAATAAAGTTGAAAACTTTGTTAAAATCATAAAAAATAATATAATTGACACTTCACTACACTGCAGAAAAAGTGTTGATTTTATAGTATAATACTGACACCCCATGCTCGTATTACTGCTTACACTGTTAAAAATTTGCAGCAAACTGTCCAGTCGTTTGACCGTTTTTGTAGAAAATGGTTATGTAACCGTAATTTAACTATATTCTGACCGTATTATTTCTCATTTTATGGACAGAATATAGTTAAATTACTGTTATGTAACCGTTTTCTAGAAAAACGGTCAAATGACCGGACACTTTGCTACAAAATGTTAGCAGTGTATTTTACTGTTTATTACTGTTAATTTTACGGTATAATACTGTCAGCTGGGATGTCAATATTATACTGTAAAATCAACACTTTCTTTTTGCAGTGTACCGTTTCAGATCATATAAAGCCGATCTTTCGCCAGGTGTAAAACCAACACTTGACCGCCTTGTTCAGTTGACGATGGATGAATTGTATATGATCCGAAACGGCACTGGTCCTATTTCATTATTTTTATGGCGATATTAGTATAGTGTTGTGTTTTATAATTAATATGTTTGTATGTTCATTTCTTAAAAAAAATCATGTAAAGTAATTTTAGCCTTAAATAAAGACATAAACAGATAACTACTTATAATTGAATAGCCGTTGCATTATCCTACTTTAAAAAATTTCAATGTTCTCAATAATAGCAACAAATCGATATGAGGAGGTACTGTTCAGAACTGATGGGCACAATCAATAAAAGAACCACGTTGCCAATCACAGAAATAAGAGTAATTGAATTAAGGGCCTTGTTCGTAAAGGAAACGAGAAAACATTCACCTTCAGAGACGTTTGTTCACATTTGTTTAGTCTATTTTCTTTCTTATAAAGGCTAGAGGGCTTCTAGAGGGAATTTTTTCTTACTTAAATTGGTTTGGTTAACACTTTAAAAAAAATAAAGAACTTTTGCCAAATGAAAACGAAGAAATTCTTTACATTTCATAAATGTGCATATTTGAAGTTGCTTTAAGAATCAAATAACATTTACAAAAGAAATCTTAATACAGTGATACATGTTGCTAAGATTAAACAAAATATAAAGTATACATAACGTATACTTTAGCGAATCAATAGACATATACTTTTGTGTTCATTCTGGGTGAGTAATTTATTTGAAATCAAATTCGGCCTCGCTTGCATTACATTGAAACTCATTCTTTGTATACGCAAAATTTTAAACTGTACATCATTTAAATTAAATTACGTTTATTTATTTTTTATAAAATAAAGAAAACGATAATCATATAGTTTGAAATTGAAACATAATATTTAAACATTAATTATAATAGGAAGAATATGGAATTAAATTATGATTTTAAAAATATGAATGATAATTTGAGCTCGGTAAATTAAATATTTTTTTCATAAAATGAAATAATACTCATATAATGAACATGCGGGCATGTAATAAGTGTACACAGGAAAATATATGGTGTCTCTCTAACGTTGGGTACAAAACGCATTTTTATTCCAATCCAAATGTAAATATGTGTAAGTATTCTTCGAACAGTTTCTAGCAAATCTGATTCATATGAATGAATTTAACTTAAACTAAACAGTCATACCAAAGAAACGTTAGTTGCAATCCTCATGTGTACACTTGCTCCGCAATTTTCCATTTCTCCGGTCAAGTGTAAAATACCTGATTTCACTTTAATTTTGCAGTTACAAAGTTTGTGATAATAAAATATATTTTGAAGGAAAAAACTTTAAAATAATATAGTATACAGTTTTTTTTTACTCCTCAAAAATAAGGAAATACTTCTAGTCATGTCAAAATAAAACCAGTCAGTTGTTAGATTTCACAGCTCATCGAGGCAGAATTCAACTAGATTTATAACAATCAAATATACAAATATTTGTTGATTTAATACACATTTTGAACTGTTTGCAGCCTAATATACAAACGACAAAAAATAGACGCTCCTTTGGTCAATAAATGAAATCATCTGTAAATCACATGAGCATAACACAGTTAGTTAATTGGAAACAAATTTAACATGTATTGTTTTTAATTATTTTCTTTTCTGAGAAAATTTGCATTTCACTTCTTTTCGTTTTATTTTCCAAAATTTAGCTTTTTGCATAAAATTGTGGCGAGTTGGGGGTGACGTTCTCCTTTTAGCGTCGCAAACTTTCTTGCATTTTGTACGTTGAGACGAAGGGCTTGGAGAGAAATGAGTGAACATTATTTCTTCAAAAGATTGGCAAAAAACTGACAGATTCTTCTACATCATTGTCACAGTCTTTTGACGAGCTTTCTGAATTTCTTTCAGGTTCGTCATTGCCTTTTTTCAAGAAACGTAGATGTACTCATGATATTTTATCCCCAGTGTTCGAACATTTTAAGTGATCTTTACAATAATGTTAGTTAAATATATGGTACTTTACTTAATACAGTCTAGCGTTTCTTGCTATTTTGGTGACTTGTCAACGGTTGAAACATTCTACCACAAAGTTACTAGACTCAAGATCGAACTGGCCGTCGTCCTAGCCGTTCGGAATTTTCTTCGAAGCTGCGTAAATACGGGTTAGGTTCTGTGAGAAAGAAACCCTTAGGTGGGAATCTTCAACCAGTCGTCTGGACCTGGAACGATTTTTAGTCAGATCTTGGAGTCGTTTCACCTACAGTTGCCGTCATCAAAATCTAGTGATTTAACTTTCGCTGAACCCAATAATTTAAAAAGGAAACCTACAATTAGAATAAACGGAACCAGCACCGGCCTAGTAATAATAAAGAAGCTTTTGAAGCTCCTTTTTCTTTAATTTAAAAGTAATGCAGTTTCAATTCAACTCTAATACTAAATTAAATATCCATTATAATTTGTAGGATAGATATATAAAAATGGTTAAAATACTTTATTATGAAACAAGAACAAAAAATCATGCATCAAGCATAGATTATGTAATACTTTCCAACGCTTCCAAAATAATTTTACAAATCATTACCGTTTAAAAAGCTGAGAGATAACACCTAAGTAAACAATTTGGAAAATACATAACATATTTAAAAACGTAATTTCATGAATTTTCAACATATACAATATTCGGAAAAATATCCTAATACTTTTTTTCAGCCCTGTATATGATCTATAGATTGGTATATATACTACATAGGATGTTAAATTTTAGTTTAGTTAGGAAACGCGTAGCACAGTTTAAAATTCTCCTTCTGGAGTTTCTGTCAATAAACGGAAATGTGTTCGCGAACTTTTGTGCTGCCCTGTATATGATCTACAGAATTTGTACACACCAAGTAATTGACAAAAAGTGAGTTAAATTTAAAATCGCGTTCAGCAACGTAAAACGCACTTCCAGGAATTATTGTTAACAGACAGTAGAGAATTCTTTTGTGTGTCCCTGTAAATGAACGATGACTGCTATACACACAATATTCTGTAGTAAGCCTCTTGTAAAGTACCTTAGTGATATATATAAATTTCAATGCGTCTAAAACAGTGAAACATTATTTAATTAAACCGCAAATGATTTTTCTCCATAGACGTAATGTAAGGGAATTCTTTTGACTGTCTCTGTAAAATAACTATAAGTGTTATGCACACCATATTCCATATTAAGCTTCTTGTAATGCACCTTAGTGATATATATCAATTACAATGTGTTTGAAATTGTGTAACATCATTAAAATAAACCGCAAATGATATTTCCCCATAGACCGTAATGTAACGGAATTCTTTTGAGTGTCCCTGTAAAAAAAAACTGTAAGTGCTGCACACTTCAGTTGAAATAGGGAACATGCTATAGATAACGACAATAACATATAAAAATTGCAGGGCAATCCGAGCATATTTACGGGAGTTAGAGCACGGAGAGGCAGCCAGACAAACCGAAGTCATAAACACTTCAACTAGGTTGGAAAATGTTAAAAACGGGTGCTACATTTTCTAATATTGAAATTTGAACAAATGAATGTTATTGTAACAAAAGTATTAATTAACAAGGGAGAAAACATTAAAATGTGTGCTACATTTAAAACTGAATTCTGATATGACTAATCCTTAAAGAAGCAAAATGTCTACTATCTTTATGAAACTTTTTATAAAATACTCAAAATCTTGTAATCTATTTTTTAACTGTGTATCCTTTGAATGTTTTTTCTTTATTAATTTTGACTGGTACTTACAGTGTATTCTAACAGTCAAATATTTCTGTTAAAATAAAATGTCTTTAAAGTCATCTCAAGTATTACAGAATCCTTAATAAGGCAGTATTTACTGTCTCTTTAAAAATCTTAATTTTCTCCAAAGAATTTAAGTGTTTTAATGCAATAGAATAATTTTAGCGTAACCGGCTCCGGCTGCTTTCAATTATGCAAATATCTTCGTGGTTAAGGTAAGCACACATTTGAATATCTTGGATTTTGAAGGAAGTGCTAACTTAACAATAATCGATGAAAAGAACCATTTTACCTATGGTTGAAGGTTTGACAAATCCTATTAATTTAAATTATGTAGTAGTTATAGAAATGTATGTTTGTTAATTGACAAATTCAAAACAACTTAAAAAGAATGTGTTCATTTCGAGTGTATTTTTCTTATTAATTTAAAGTATTCCAGTAATGATTTTTTTTTTGTTTTTCTTAAAATGTTAGATTTAGAATAGAATTGCAGGTGATACATTTCAATATTTTTTATGTAAATCAGAACGAAGCTTAAAAACTCTTACTGTTCAATAGAAAAATATATATATATAAATTAATATATATATATACATTAATATTATAATCGACTAATATTTATCATTCTCATCACTTAACTGAAAACAACAATCTAATAAGAAATAACAAATAGATTAATCATGTAATATTTCTAAAATTTGAATAATTATATAATTAAAAAATATACAGAACGTCCCATTAAAATAATTAACAAACTTGTGTGATAAAATAAAGCAAACAAACTTCTTGAAAACACCGTAAATTGAAGAGATGCTGTAGGCCTTTTGAAGGAACTTTGTCTTTTTCATCAATCACAAAAAATGCGCCACCACTTGGAAGTCGGGAGCAAGACTAAAAGAAAATCGGACGCAAAAGAAGCAAATTAGAGGAAACAGCCAATAGGAATGCAGGAGGCATCATCCAATCACAAGAGAACATTACCCAAACAGGAGAACAGAGAATATAGAGAGAATTATGAAGCAAATTGAATAAACAAATGAGTCAGAAATGATAAAGGAAATTACATTCAAATATGAAATATGTAAATAATAATAAATAAATAAAAGAAGAAAGATAAAATAAAATACATACATAAATTAAAGAATTAAAAGCAAACAAAAAATAAAATAAATGAAAAAAATATATTAAAAATTAATAATATATACAAATATATATAGGTGGTTGAACTGTACAAGTTTTATCAAGCTGCAGAGAGCATAGTTGAATCAGATTTTTCATTAACTAAAACCTCACGATTAAGCTAAATAGTTAAATTTTGGTTACAGTCCAATTCTGAGGTGCTATTGGCTTTAAGGATAATTTTAGCGTTTTGAAAATTAAAACTCTGACCAGAATCCCAAGAATACTTGGCAATAGAAGATTTAGAAAATTCTTGGTTAGAGACATAATGGATGTGATCTTTTAAACGAGTTTCGAGATTTCTCTTAGTTTGACCTATATAAGATAAACGAAAAATCTAATTCCACTATGCTATCTGCAGCTTGTTCAGTTCGGCCATATCATTTTTAAAAATTTATATATATGTATATACTTATATTTGTATATATTATTAATTTTTAATCTCTTTTTTTCGCATTTATTTTAATTTTTATTTGTTTTTAATTCTTTAATTTATGTATTAATTTTATTTTCTATTTATTTCTTTTATCAATTTATTATTATTTGCATGTTTCATATTTGCATGACATTTCCTTTATCATTTCTCACTCTGTTGTTTATCCAATTTGTTTCTTAATTCTCCCTATATTTTTTGTTCCCATGTTTGGGTACTGGTCTCTTTTGATTGGCTGATGCCCCCTGCATTCCTATTGGCTGTTTCTTCTAATTTACCCTTTTCCTTCCCATCTTCTTTTAGTCTTGCTCCCGCCTTCCAAGTAGTAGCACGTCTTTTGCGCATGATGAAGAAATACAAAGTTCTTTCAAAAGGCCTAGCGCTTCTCTTAAATTTATGGTGTTATCGAAAATTTTCCTGCTTTATACAGAGCGTCTTTTATACTTGAACAGGGTAAAAACGTTTTTAACATTTTCATACTGAAATACATCGTACTTTACTATAGGCCATTATTAAATATATTTTTTGCAGGTGCATCAAAATGTTGGATATGCTTTTAAAAGATTATGTAGACGAACTGAATATATAGCATACCAATATATATCTTCAAGCACATCTGCTTATATGTGATTTCTATCAGTTTCGGATAATGATCAATTTTCAGATAATGAGATGATTATACTTTTTAATTATATATGTAGTATGCACATATATAATCGTCCATATTCTTAAAATTTGCATATGATATGTTTTTATTTACTAAGTACAGATATAACAGGAGAGTAATATTCTAAGTGAAATGAAAAAAAATCCATTTAAAAGAATTAAAATTAATGTGATAAATATACTGTTAGTCACATATATAAATTCGGAAATGACGTTCAATAAAATATTAACTTAAAAGCCAACTCTAGTCGCCCAAAGACACTCGGATGCTAATGCTAAACCAATGGCAGCATTTTTTACAAATTTTTCGTTTGCATTTCAATAATTTAAATAAGTTTTTGAATAAGATATTTGAAGTCCATGTGTATTCGGATATATTTTACTTTTCCAAGTTTGGTTGCAGTAAAGAGTTGCCAAGTTTGGTTAAAGAAAAAAGGTCTGCAAAGGTTTAACATTGGCTTCGGGCTGTCTTTGCGTGACTGGCGTAATCTCCTAACGCGAAAAATTACAGTACAATTATAGTACAATTTAAAGTAGTAAAGTAGTACAATTATATATGTAGTTGTTTGAACACTTGAAGACATTATCTACAGGACAATGGTGGTGCCAGCAGCAGTTTATCAAATGTGCGTTTAATATGGAAAATTGACGGAAAAACTGCCCACACTTGAAGACATTATCTACAGGACAATGGTGATGCCAGCAGTAGTTTATCAAAAGTGCGATTAATATGAAAAATTGACGGAAAACTGCCCACACTTGAAGACATTATCTGCAGGACAATGGTGATACCAGCAGCAGTTTATCAAAAGTTTGATTAATATGGAAAATTGACGGAAAAACTGCCCACATAGAACGATTGTATGATATGATCCATTAGCAACGGTATCTATTAGCAACGGAACAAATCTAAGATTATTGTATTAGTTTTATTACAAGTGATACTGAAATTGGTTCCGTTCATATTTGTGCAGATTTGAACAGTTTCAAAGAATTATAAATGATATTGTTTGAAGCTCTTTCAGGGTATGTGGATAGTTGGTGTACATGTTCTGGTTGATTTATCTACAGAAAGAAATGAAAAATAGATATATCTATGAAAATATTTGCTGTTACAGTGTGGACAACATGTTTAGGACGTAACGTGCACTGAATATAGCTTGTGCATGTGTATGAATAGATTATTTAACAAATTGGGCGTCAATATCAACCAATGAGGCGAGTGCATTGATTACACTCATCTCTTCGGTTTTCAAAATATGAGACAGTGGTATCAGAACCGAGTTAGCCGATTTATTTTTTCTGAATGTAAAATATTTTGAGAATATTCTGTGAAAATTTCAACTTGATACACAGGATAGCTGTAGAGTATTGTACAATTGCTTATTGACGGCAACTGTTACCATTCGTCATTTACGTGCATATTGTAATGTATTTTTATGTATTGTACTAGAATATATTTTACTATAACCATCAACATAGAAAAATAGGACCTCAATCATAATAGTGTAAAACTTTAAATACATTTTTCTCAAAACTACGTTTTCGAAGATGGTAACTACTATCTTTTAAAAACCACTCGACGGATTTAAAGGAAATTTATACAGTATATTCTAGGCATAAAAAAACTGGTGCTTAATTGGAGGATCTTTTATTTGGAGAAAATATTGGATGATGCAATTATAAACATTATTAGTGTAAATGAGATAGAAATTCAGATCAGATCTCAGATCTCGCATTTTTTCTTGCCTGGCTAGCATGCATACCATTTCCTGCGTAGTACTAATAATTAAAAAAATCATACTAACACTTAATTGTATTCATAAACTGTCTCGAAAACATTACAAAATATAATACTAATTGTTTTCAGTACCTTGCTAAATTACGAGCTATCAATTTAACGAACTATTTTTGTAGTTTCTATGAGTTCGTAAAATCAAACGTCATTAACACTAATGGTTTTTGATGCCTTGATAAATTACGAACTCTCGATTTAGTAAACTATTTTTGTTGTTGTTGTTGTTGCTCCTGCAAGTTCGTAAAATCGAGCGTCTACACTCTCAGAAAAAACTGTAAATTTATGAACGTTGCCCTTCAATTTTCACGGGCAACAGCCTTATTTGATGAAAAACGGTCTGATCCACTAAATAAGCGGCCTTATCCCTTAGATACATAGAAAATTAAGAGCAATCCACATATTTTTATAGTTCTAGCCCATATGTTAGCAAAAATACGGTACGACCCCATACCTTGTCCTCCGCTAGGGTGTAACCCTTCATTTTACTCGTGTTTCCAAAACTTTTACCCACCAAAAAAAGCGATTCTGTGATGATTATCTAACGTGCTACGGGCTACGGAGCAGTAAATATAGTGTTATTGTGTTTTAAAGTGCATTATATCCTGTGCATTATAATGCTGTATTACTTTACCCCGTAAAATTAGGGGCTGCACAAAATGATGGGCATGGATTGTTTTGTTTTTTTTACGGGCTATGACTGGAATCTCTGCTGCCGGCCTCTGCCCGTAATTTTACTGCAATTGTTTTTACAGTATAGAAATAACAGCGTCTACTGTCATTACTGTATTCTTATTAAGAAAAATGATAAGCTTTCTAAGAAAAAAAATTCATAGAAAATGTTTTAAATATCACATGCTTTTTAATCTGCTCTTTCAAGATATTTGAAATGAGTTTATAATTAAGGATAAAATACTGGATTTGATTAATTCCACAATACGATTACATTTTGAATTACAGATTAATCCTATTAAAATTCAATTTTGTTTCGGACAATTGCATATAAAATGTCTGTCGTGTTAATATGTAAAGATAACAATCTCTGAAAGTTACTATTTTCTTAAAATATTATTTGTTTTCTGCAGATAATTCCGGACAGCTGTTATGTTAATTTTTTAACAGTAAAACCCCGATCTCCTCAATTAATCATCCAACAATTTATACAGTTAACAACTTTTACAAATTAAGTTAACGCAGGGGCTGATTACATCCACAAATAAATGTTAATAAAAAATTTCTCCTTATTTAATCGCCTTATTCATGCATAATTTCTGTCATAATTAAGGAAAATTTATCTATTCGCTTTTACTGATGGAAGTTTGCCCTGCGGTAGAGTGACTCTACGGTTCCATACCACCGTGGCAAACTTCCAACAGCAAAAACGAATAGAAAAGTTTGTCTTATTCATAACAGAATTTTTTCATGAATAAGGTGTTTAAATAATACGAAAATTTCTATTTAAATTAACTGGTGGATGTTTGCCCCAAGTGTAATCAGGCTGTGTTGATCCGATGTATTCAAATAACAGCCGACTTCTTGTTACTACATCCTCAGTTACATCACTCGTAACAAGTAGACACTGCATTATATGTCTTCACTTCTTTATTCTTTAGTTCCTTTTCCAAATATTTTATATTTCAGATGTTATAAATTAATTATCGAAGTGGGCATGGTCTTCATATCAATTTGAATATGTATCGGAAAATTCTTATTTGGATTGACTGTAGGAAACGCAGGATGCAAGAAATAGTAAGGTAAAATCGGTGTTTTTTTAACTTTATTGATTTAGGATTTTCGTTGGAACCGGCCTAAAGTGATATCAGAAACGGGATAACATACGATATAGATTAAGTAAAATCGAGGTTTTACAGTAATAATAACTGATAATTTAAAAAACGTAATAATTGGTAACAATTTTCAATGGATCATTTTCATATTTAAATAAAGTAATAATTGGTAACAATTTTCAATGAATAATTTTGGTATTTAAAAAAATTTCCTTTTGTGACCAATCCTTTGCACAATCCAATTCCGTTTGCGACGAGTACTTTCGCCCAGATTTACAGAATACAAAATTAAGAATGTATCCATATTTATTTATTCCTCGTATAAATTTTATTAAAATTGTCTATCAAAAATGTAAAACATTAATTTTACACGGTTAATTTATTTAATTAAACAACGTTTCTGCCAAAATTGTTTAATGAGACTTGCATTGTTGTATTACTTGCATATGTTTTTAAAATATGTCATTTTGTTACGATGGTTTATGAAGTTTAAATATCATTATCAGGTCTATTATATCGTGTTCAAAAGATTCTTGTTATGCGGCATAAACTCGGAGATTCTACGTACAATAATAATTCATTCCGAAAATTAATCTTTTGAAAGAATTTTTAAAATCATGAAGAGAAATCAAAGCTTAATTCTTTGAAATATTTTATGTAGCACATACATTCAATTCAACTTAAAAATAAGCAATTTTAATTTTAAACTAAAAATTTAAAAATGCACTGCCTTCTTTGAAATATTCTAAAACTTATGAAAAAATGAATAAATTGGTAATAATAATATATTTCAAAGAATACAAGAAAGCCGTATACAAATAAGTCATTCAAATGTAAAGTAATGTAGCTTGCTTTCCACGAAATAGTTTCAATTTTATTTATTTATTTCCGTTATTTTTCTGAAATGATCGTCTGCGATTTTTTCTTTCATCTTCAAAAAAGTATACATCAGACAAAGAAAATATGTTTTTAGTTTATTTTCTCATTAAAAGTTTTAAATAGCTAAAAGCTTTTATCTATGATAGTAAAATTAGTTTTGTTAGAAAAAGCTTTTTTATAAACTAAATAAGGTAATTTTTCCTCATAGGATGGATTAAAAAGAAAAAAAAAATATTTTTAAATTATAAAAGTATTTTCAATTTTTTTATGCTAATTATTTTTTTTTTCATTGATATTTTTTCTCTCGATGAAAGGACGCTATTGAATTTGCTGTCTTTAAAATGTCTTTTTTTTTCCTTCTTAGTCTGGGTAAACTAACCCATGATAAAAAAAAATATATGAAAAATATATTAATCTTTTTCATTAGTTACAAAAATCTTTATAATTATAACATATTCCTGCCCAAATATGTGTATCTTAAGCGTTTTTGAAAACTATTTAATATTAAACGATTATATTCAAATTAAGGCTAAACTGGTCATTTGTTAATGTAAATTTCTGCACATTAATAGAGCACAGCGGGAATAAAATCATACTCTCTTTCAAAAACTTAGAAAGAATAAAACCGTGTTAGTACTATTGAAATAAGTAGTAATGTAAGTCCATTTTATAATATAATTAAAGTGTTTAAACCTTATACATGTTGTCTACATAAGGGGTTAACGATAACTAGATTTTTCAAAAAGTCGATTTATTTTTCCTGAAAGTATAATGTTTTGAAAATATTCTGTGAAATGTTCAAGTTGGTCCAATGGATAGCTTTAGAGTATTGTATAATTACCATAAGGCGCTTTTATTATTGACGGCAACTGTTATTTTTCGTCTTTTACCTGCATATTATATACATTGAAATTATTGTAATGTATTTTACTAGAATCTATTTTACAATATCCAACAACATAGAAACTTATGACCTCAATCCTAATAGTGTAAAACTTTAAATACATTTTTCTCAAAACTACATTTTTGAAGATGGGGACTACTATATTTTAAAAACCACTGGACGGATTTAAATCAAATTTATACAAGGTGTTCTATGCATATAAAACTAGAGCTTAATTGAAGGATTTTTTATTCGAAGGAAATATTGGATGATGCAATTATCAACATTATCAATGTGAATGATATAGAAATTCAGATCTTGAAGAACAAAAAAATGAAATAACTCCAACAGCAACTTCGACACAAGGTTCTGAAATCTTCTCAGGACTGGAACGAAGGCGTTTTTTAGACAAGTAATAATTGTTAAATGCTTGCAAATACAGGGAAAATAGCGTCACAGACTATTGAACAATTTATTTTACAACAGGAAAATGTAAGCGATTACTTTTATGCTTAACGTCTGAACAAAGGTACGTACATTCGAAGAATATATTTTTTTCTTGGTTGCTTAGTAGCATGCATACCATTTCTTAAGTAGTACTATTTAAAAATTCGTAATAACACTGAATTGTATTCATAACTTGTCTCGAAAACATTACAAAACGTAATACTAATGGTTTTCAATGCCTTGATAAATTACAAACTCTCGATTTAGCAAACTACTTTTTTTTTTTTTTTTTAGCCACACACAGGGTGGTTTATTCTTTCAATCTCAATCATTTTTCATGTTTATGAAAAGTCACAGCAATCCATCGTTGCCACAGGTTAATCTCGGAAAATGAAACATTTAAAGTTACTAAAAAAATTAATAGCTCGAAAAGTATTTGTCACAAAATTGTTAGACAAACTGCGTTAGAAAGGTAAAAAGTTGTATTTTTCTTGATATAAATTTCAGATCGAATGATTATGCCGTTTTTCTAATAATGAATTTCTAAAATTATCAAACTTCACAATGAAGTACCATAGCAAAAGTACACGCGTAAAAAGATAATGGGGATGTTCACGGACGAATATCATGCGGCGCGCGGGTGAAGGAGACTAAAATATGGAGTGAGTCTGTACTGTGAATTGAAATTTGCAAGTCTTTCGAAACATTGATTTGACTAATTTGCCTATTTTAATGATATTTTGTTAAAGTCTAGAAGTGAATTTGATGTCCGAATGGTTACAGCACTGCTCTTGATTCTGCGGGTTGCGTGTTCCATACCCTACATTTCTGTTCGATTTTTCTACTCTTTTATTTAAAAATGTTTTATCGATTGGTTTGTATTTTTCATGATAAATGGAATATATTTCATAAAAGTAAAATTTGATATTAGTAACAATTACTTATTTAAATATGACAAATTCAGCTATTTCACGATTAAAATTTTACATTACTTATTATTATTAGCCACACACGGGGCTAATTATTTCAGTCTACAGTAAAATTCATGTTTATGAAAAGTCACAGCCACTCCATATATAAAGGAGGACACCCTTTATACATAGCTATACAAATGGTTGTTACTGACGATATTAAAAGTAAAATTGTCTCTCTTTATTATGCCGATACTTCCGCTTGTATTTCCTTTCTCAGTCCTTAATTGCCCTACAGCGGGCGCAAACCCCATTTAAACAATAATATAAAGGATCCAACAAAGTTAAACTCGTCGTGGCGGACATTTCTAAGGGGTCTCGTGGACCAATCTGCCATAGGAACGAAGTTACCCACCCAGGGGGAGACCTTTTGGGTGCTCAAACCCCTTCATGTAACATATCAATAGATAGATCTCGTAAGCACTATGGTCTGGTCCTACTCTCCCCCTCTCACTGCCCCCCTCCCTTAAGAAGCATTTTTCTCTGATTCAACTCCTTTAAATTCTAGTTTTCCCCCTATTTCTTAGCCCCTTTAAGCCCCACAGAGTGCGTAGACCTCTTCTAAAGGATCCAGCGAAGTTAAACTCGTTGAGGCCGGCATTTCTTAGAGAGTCTCGAGGCCCTATCTCCTATAGGAACGAAGTAACCCCCCCCGGGGGTGACATTTAAGGTGTTCACACCCCATCATGTAACATATCAAAAGTTTGATCAAATCAAGCACTTTTGTCTGGTCCTACTCTCCCTCCTCCTTTTCTCCCCCCCCCCCTCCCCTCCCGTCAGGAGCACTTTTCTTATTTAGTTTTTTCAATTTCTCATAATTATTTTAGTTTTTCCCATTTTCCTCTGTTCCTATGGGCCGGACAGCTCCAAAATTTCACCAAAATTAACTGTATACGGTCTAAAGGTATTTTCCGCCGTTTCTTTTGGCGCCTAGGTTTTCACGTATCTCTTGAGGGGGGCCCTTTAGAGGGGCGCAAAAAGGCATCCCTTTTAAAGTCCCATATCTTAATTGCAAGTGAGGATTCATTTTAAAAGTCTCGTAGAGCACTTGTGTTTTGTACAGCTCCCCCTTCCTTTCTCCCCCCCACCGCTCTTCAAGAGCCCGTCAATTAATGCTGACTCATCATTTGTTAAACAACTTCTCTTAGCTGTA
This sequence comes from Maratus michaelseni, assembly GCA_963931845.1. Taxonomy (NCBI): domain Eukaryota; kingdom Metazoa; phylum Arthropoda; class Arachnida; order Araneae; family Salticidae; genus Maratus; species Maratus michaelseni. The sequence continues at coordinate 328,681,843 of OZ007589.1, forward strand.
TCCATCACAAAAGCTGCTATCATAGAACTTTTCATTACTTTTTTTATCTGTTGAGTGTTAAAGTATCTTGAACCATTAAAATTAGTTTAAAGAGTGTCATTAAGCCTGCACATATTTAAACAACATCTACTTCGCCAGGTCTCAGCTATTGGAGCCACATCTTTTCACTATTATATTTATTAAAAATACTTCTAGTCACCGAATCTTTTTAAAACTTAGTGTGGAGCGCTAACTAAATTCTAAAGCGGAGAAGCTGGCTTGTGCTAACAAACACTTTTTTTTTGACGAGTTAGACTTGGCTGAAAAAATCTCAATGATAAAAGCCCTGGGTGGCCAATCTATATTCTGCCGTAAGGTAGACCGTAAGGTAGGTTCTGCCGTAAGGTAGGTTCCCGCTTGTTTTTTTTTGTTGTTGTTGTTGTTGTTGTTCTTGCGAGTTCGTAAAATCGAGCGTCTAGAAATAACTGCGTCTACTGTCATTACTGTATTCTTATTAAGAAAAATAATAAGCTGTCTAAGAAACAAAATTCATAGAAAATGTTTTAACTATCACATACTTTTTAATCTGCTCTTTCAAGATATTTGAAATGAGTTTATAATTAAGGATAAAATACTGGATTTGATTAATTCCACAATACGATTACATTTTGAATTACATATTAATCCTATTAAAATTCAATTTTGTTTCGGACAATTGCATATAAAATGTCTGTCGTGTTAATATGTAAAGATAACATTCTCTGAAAGTTACTATTTTCTTAAAATATTATATGTTTACTGCAGATAATTCCGGACAGCTGTTATGTTAATTTTTTAACAGTAAAACTCCGATCCCCTCAATTAAGCTTACAACAATTTATAGAGTTAACAATATTTACAAATTAACAGGTGCTGATTACTTCCACAAGTAAATTTTAATAAAAAATTTCTACTTAGTTAATCGCCTTATTCATGCCTAATTTCTGTCATAATTAAAGAAAATATATCTATACGCTTTTACTGATGGAAGTTTGCCCTGCGGTAGAGTGAATCTACGGTTCCATACCACCGGGGCAAACTTCCAACAGCAAAAACGAATAGTCTTATTCATAACAGAAATTTTTCATGAATAAGGTGTTTAAATAATACGAAAATTTCTATTTAAATTAACTGGTGGATGTTTGCCCCAGTTGTAATCAGGCTGTGTTGATCCGATGTAAACAAATAACAGCCGACATCTTGTGACTACATCCTCAGTTACATCACTCGTAACAAGTAGACACTGCATTATATGTCTTATCTTCTTTATTCATAGTTCCTTTTCCAAATATTTTATATTTCAGATGTTATAACTTAATTATCGAAGCGGGCATGGTCTTCATACCTATTTGAATATGTATTGGAAAATTCTTATTTGGATTGACTGTAGGAAACGTATGTGCAGGAAATAGTAAAGTAAAATCGGTGTATTTTTAACATTATTGATTTAGGATTTTTGTTGAACCGGCCTAAAGTGATATCGGAAACGGGATAAAATACGATGCAGAATGAGTAAAATCGAGGTTTTACAGTAATAATAATTGGCAATTTAAAAAACTTAATAATTGGTAACAATTTTCAATGGATGATTTTGATATTTAAATAAAGTAATAATTGGTAACAATTTTCAATGAATGATTTTGTTATTAAAAAAAAATCCTTTTGCGACCAATCTGACGAGTACTTTCGTCCAGATTTACAGAATACAAAATTAAGAATATATCCACATTTATTTATTCCTCGTATAATTTTCATTAAAATTGTCTATTAAAAATGTAAAACATTAATTTTGCATTATTAATTTATTTAATTAAACAACGTTTCTGCCTAAATTGTTTAATGAGACTTGTATTGTTGTATTGCTTACATATGTTTTTAAAATATGTCATCTTGTTACGATGGTTTATGTAGGTTAAATATCATTATCAGGTCTATTATATCGTGTTCAAAAGATATTTGTTATGCGACAAAAACTAAGAGATTCTACTTACAATAATTATTCATTCAGAAAAATAATCTTTTGAAAGAATTTTTAAAATCATGAAGAGAAATCAAAGCTTAATTCTTTGAAATATTTTATGTAGCACATACATTCAATGCAACTTAAAAATTAGCAATTTTAATTTAGAATTAAAAATTAAAAAAATGCACTGCCTTCTTTAAAACATTCTAAAATTGGTGAAAAAATGATTAAATTGGTAATAATAATATATTTCAAAGAATACAAGAAAGCAGTATACAAATAAGTCATTCAAATGTAAAGTAATGTAGCATTCTTTCCACGAAATACATTCCATTTTATTTTATTTATTTTTTTTCGTAATTTTTCTGAAATGTTCGTCTGGTATTTTTTCTTTCATCTTCAAAAAAGTATACATCAGACAAAGAAAATATGTTTTTAGTTTATTTTCTCATTAAAAGTTTTAAATAGCTTAAAGCTTTTATCTATGATAGTAAAATTAGTTTTGTTAGAAAAAGCTTTTTTATAAACTAAATAGGGTAATTTTCCCTCATAGTTTGGATTAAGAAAAAAAAACAATATATTTAAATTATAAAAGTGTTTTTAATTTTGGTATGCTAATTATTTTTTTCATTTATATTTTTTCTCTCAATGAAAGGACGTTATTGAATTTGCTGTCTTTAAAATGTCTTTAAAAAGTCTTTTTTTTATTATTATTCTTAGTCTGGGTAAACTAACCCATGATCAAACATTTGAAAAATATATTAATATTTTGTATTTGTTATAAAAATATTATAAAAGAATCCTCCCGAAATATGTGGATCATATGCATTTTTTAAAACTATTTAATATTAAGCGATTACATTCTAATAAAGGCTAAAATGGTAATTCATTAATGTAAATTTCTACTCATTAATAGAACACAAAGGGAATAAAATCATGCTCAATTATCTCTCTTAAAAACTTAGAAAGAATAAAACCGCATTAGTACTATTGAATTAAGTAGTAATGTAACTCTATTTTGTAATATAATTAAAGCGTTTAAACCCTATACATGTTCTCTACATAAGGGGTTAACGATAACTACATTTTTCAAAAAATAGATTTATTTTTTTTCTGAAAGTATAATATTTTGAAAATATTATGTGAAACTTTCAAGTTGATCCAATGAATATCTTTAGAGCATTGTATAATTACCATAGGATGTTTTTACTATTGACGGCAACTGTTACTATGTACCTGCATATTGTATACATCGAAATGTATTGGTCTGTATTGTTCTAGAATCTATTTTACTATAACCATCAACATAGAAAAGTAGGACCTTAATCATAATAGTGTAAAACTTTAAATACATTTTTCTCAAATACTAATACATTGTAAATACATATTTTTTAAATACATTTTCTCATTTTCCGAAGATGGTGATTACTATCTTTTAAAAACCACACGACGGATTTAAATGAAATTTAAACAGCGTATTCTAAGCATAAAAAAACTAGTGCCTAATTGAAGGATTTTTGTTTCGGAGGAAATATTGGATGATTCAATTATCAACATTATCAATGTGAATGAGATACAAATTCAGATCTAGGAGAACAAGAACATGAAATAACCCCAACACCATACTTCGACACAAGCTTCTGAAACCGTCTCAGGACTGGAACGAAGGCGTTTTTTTAGACCAGTAATAATTGTGAAATGCTTGGAAATACAGGAGAAATAGCGCCACAAACTGTTGAACAATTTGTTTTAAAACAGGAAAATATAAGCGATTGCTTTATGCTTAATGACTTAACAAAGTTACGTACAATCGAAAAATATCTTATTTTTCTTGCTTGCTTAGTAGCAAGCATACCATTTCTTAAGCAGTACTAATAATAACCTGTCTCAAAAACATTACAAACTATAATACTAATAGTTTTCAATGCCTTGCTAAATTACGAACTCTCGATTCGGTGAACTATTTTTGTAGTTCCTGCGAGTTCGTAAAATCGAGTGTCTAGTAATAACAGTGTCTACTGTGATTACTGTAATTAAGAAAAATGATAAGCCTTCTATGAAACAAAATTCATAGAAAATGTTCTAAATACCACATGCTTTCCAATCTACTCTTTCAAGGTATTTGAAATGAGTATATAATTAAAGATAAAATCCTTGATTTGATTAATTCCCCCATACGATTACATTTTGAGTTACAGATTAATCCTTTTAAAATTTACTTTTGTTTAGGACAATTGTATGCAAAAAGTCTGTCGTTTTAATATATAACGATAAGATTTTCAGAAAATTAGTATTATCCACCATTGGCCGCATGTAAAGTGTCGTCGTGTGTAAAATGGAAAATGTATGAAACACAATAAAATGTTTTGTTTTCTGTTGCTTCTCTGTCCTTATTGGTTGTTTTCACTATTCTTCTTAGTCTGTCTAGAGCCGGCAATTTTCGTGCTACAGGTACCGTTCCAACACTTTTATGGTTTTCCACTATGAAGATCACATTCCAATAAAAAAAAGTAGGTGTTGCCATTTGAAATTTTCGAAATTTTGTCACTGTAACCGTAACTATTAGAATTTAACTGTTGTCTTTCATATGATTCTTGAGCGCATACCTCAAAAAACTTTAAACCAAATTTTCATTCAGTTTCTGTGAACGGTATGATAGTTAGATTTAATATATCGGGATAGTTTTTTTATAATCACCCTGTATATATATATATATATATATGTGTGTGTGTGTGTGTGTGATGGTAAAAAAACTGGCAAAATTTTAAAGGGTGGAAGAGGGGAGTAAAATAGGCATTTTTGTGATAGAATGTGAGTTTGGAAATGGCGCGTTTAAATGTTGGTAACGTAGAAAAATGTGAAATATGCAATGAAAGACAGCGTATAAACAACGGCAATAGAGAGCGCTAATAGGCATCATTTCTGGACACATATTATATGACAAAAAATGCTTATTTTGGTCCTCTCTACCACCCTCTAAAATTTTGCCAAATAGTTTCCAATTATCCTATATGTGTGTGTGTGTATGTGTGTAAGTCAGTCAATAATAAAAATACTAATAAAATCCTCTTACTTTTAATCTTTTTGCGACAAGCGTATGCGTGACGGATTGGATGCTCAGAATTCTTGATTCTTCTTACCAGAAAATATTAATATACATTTCTGTGTTATGTCAACAAGGCATTTCTGCGGTCGACTTAAGCAACCATTTCTATTTCGTAATAATGCTAAAAAATTAAAATTCTTTTTTTTTTGTATAAAAACGGATTAAAAGCCTAAGAATATTAAGTTAATTATACATCAATATGCAACTCTATTGAATGTTTTTCTGAGTCGAAGCATCTGCTCTTCGAAACCACGGGAGCTTTTTAATTATTCCCTGATTAATTCTATCGCTCTGTTTCTATACAACAAAAAATTCTCCCTTTGGCTGTTTGCGACGGCGTCTTAATTTCCCAAATGTAGCTTCTGTCTTCTGTGCTGGAGAAAAAAAATCCACTGTAAATAATTTATAGAGTGACAATACAATTATCTATCTCACTCTGAAGTTATTTGATATTCTTCCTTTTTATTTACTTTAATTAAAATGAGATCTGCAACTCTATATTTTAATACAGAAAATTTCGCTAACTCGACATTCCATATAATAAAGAATATATATTTTTTAATCTATAAACAACTGTTGGGGGTCAAATAGAACATTATGTTTAATAATATGGTTATATCTTTGAATTATACATTTCAATATTTTATTGAGGTTAAATATTTATGTTTAAAAAAGTTTTCATATTGTATATAGATTTCTGCGCGGTCACAAGTATAGTTTGTATATATTGTGATTTATTTTCACTGTAGAAGAAGAATTTTTGGCTAGTTCCTTTATTTACTTTTTATTAAGACAAACAAGACATTTTAATATTTTATATTGTGCATAATAATTTTTTAAAAAAGAAACATTGTGAATGCAGTATTATGTGATATCTGAAAAAAGAGCAATTCTCGAAGACACAATACTTCATTAATTGTATAATAATTAATTTGAATATTACATTTAAAAAACATTTGAAAATTTTTAAATATAATGATCAATGGTAAGAAATTTATTATAAAAAATTTATTTAAATTTTGATTTTATAGAGTTTTTTATATTATTTAAAAAAAATGTTTTCCTACAAAGGTGAGGCAACAAGATAATGGTTTCATTTGATTCAAATTTTCAATTTATTTTCTTTCAATGAAATTTAAAGTTTTCTTTTTTTACAATTCTTGTTACTATTTCTAATTGAAAATGCGTTTATCGACATTTTTTAGTAAATATTTTCTTTGAACTCAAAATATTATCTGTAATTAATTTGTCTTTTCATATAAATTCATTGTTCACCTGTGCCCAATGTCTAACATGTTTGACTACGCTTAGGGACGCAACAGAAGAAAGGTTAAGCAAAAATAATACATTAAAAAATCTAATTAAAAAATCAAGAAAACAAAAGAAAAACTTAAACAGAATAATAGCAATGAAAATTAAATACAAAAATTACAGGAAACAAGGAGAGAAGAAACAAGAAATGATAAATACATGTATGTTGTAGATTCTTTAAAATAGTTAGAACGTAAAAATATTGAAAGACAATCAAACTTCTATCTTCGTTTGAAAAATGCCTAATATATGATTTTGAGTTTAAAATTTTTTTAAATTTACAAAACCAAAATCAGGTATCTTTAAACATTCGTTTTTTTTTTACATTTTATACTTATTACATGTAGGATGAAACTCCCAGTTATTGAAACCTAACCAGTAACTGACACTTGAGCAAAAATCTAACTCAAATAAGCATTTTGATGTAAAAATCTGCAAAGTAATGTCATCTAGTGGTAAATGAGACACTTATTTTTATTTTAGAGTCAATTTATTCAGCACTAGATGTCCAAGAACATATTCAATGAGGAAGAAACTTCTGAGAATACAAAAAATGCCTTTTTGAAGCAACCATCTTATTTCTAAAATTAAGGAAGTGTTTATCTAATTTATTTGTAATGCAACCATCATAATTTTTTTCTTAAAATTATACTTGCTGAAATTAGATTAAAGATGCATATGATATATAAGGGCCATTATTTAGGGTTTATAGTTATTTAATTTAGCTTAATGGTGAGGCGCCAGTTATAGGTTCCTAGAATTTCATTTCACCAGTCTGTGACAGAGGTGTTAGGTATTGGTTATATTAATGAAAGTTGAAATATACAGGGTCATTCATAATTCCCTCCGGGGTTTCGAAACGTTATAGTAAAAAAACGAAGACGAATATGAAAAAAAAGAAACATATGAAATTATTCCGAAACTATTCAAGTTTTACTTACATACATTACAGGTGTTCTATGTGGAGAACCCTTGGTCACACGGCATACATCCATGCGATAGTCCAGTTCCTGCCTTACTCCGATTCTTTAAATCTGAATCAGTGGTGTCAGTTCAACGGGCCTTTCGTAATAAATATCGAAAACAGGGACCAACTGACAAAACAATTCATGTGTGGTACCGGAAATTTAAAGAAACGGAGTATGGCAGGAACTGGACTATCGCATGGATGTATGCCGTGTGACCAAGGGTTCACACATAGAACACCTGTAATGTATGTAAGTAAAACTTGAATAGTTTCGGAATAATTTCATATGTTTCTTTTTTTTCATATTCGTCTTCGTTTTTTACTATAACGTTTCGAAACCCAGGAGGGAATTATGAATGACCCTGTATTTTTTGAACTGTTTAAAAATGCATAATAATAAATTAAATTTATCTTGTAGTAAACACCATTAAAATTTAAGTTTTTTTGTCTGACACCGATGTCTGACACCAGATGTCAGTTACTGGTTCATGAATGTCAGTTAATGGATATTTGAATTACTAATAATGCAATACTAAATATTACTCCTATATACTCTTACTATATACTCTGCATTACTAATAATGCAGTAAAGCTTACTAAATCCAAATTTGTATAATAAATATTAATGTATTTTTTTATAATAAAGAATAAAGTTTTTTAAAGCATTTTAATCTTTTAAAGTAAAGTGCCAGTCACTGGTTCACTTTGTATCAGTTATTGGTGTTTCAAAATCGGGATGGTGTCAGTTACTGGAGTTTTTGATGTTATCGATAAATAAAATTAATTTTTAATAATAAAATACATAATTTTTCAAAATTTTCCCAACATTATTTTCTTAATATATCTTTACTATCCTTTAAAAAACAAAAGTAAGTATAAAATAGATTTAAATTTTTGTAATAGTGATTTGAACAAGAAAGAATCCTTAAAGTGTCAGTTACTGGAGGTTTCACCCTGTATAAATTTACATTCAGACGAATTAAAAGTACACATTTTCAATTCTCTTATATTTAAGTACAATTTGATATATTCCCTAATCTCTAAGAAAACACGTGCATAGGAATGATAACCCTCCGAGCTATTCTTCAAACTAAACATAGCATAGCTGCTTTGTAAACTTTTCTGAAAAAGAAAAATAGCCTATAATTAAATACTTAAGGACAGCTTTGCGTAACGCTTCTTAATCTTAAATGAAAGCATGTTTATTTTAGGTAGATTTATCTTAATGCAATAGGCAGCTTAAGTGTTGCTCAGCCTTTCGCAAACTCATTTGTTCGGGTTTCACTTGCAGGATTAGAAGGATACCTCGTAAACTTTAAGTGTAAGAAGAATTGCAAACTTGTACCTAGTAACAGCATTTCCATGTAGCTATCCAAACATAATTTGTATTTTGATGTATTTTACACAGGTAATGCATGTGCGAAAATTATATTGCAGGAGCAAAATTAATAATTTGCTATCATAAAGAGTAGAAAACTGCCCTATTTATATACAACTCAAAATAATTATGAAGTTTCGCTTTTGAAATAAAAAGTAATTTTTACAACTACTGATTATATACCAAATCAATTTAAGATAAAAAATCATCCAGAAAGTGGTAATAGATTAAATTAACTTAATAGATTATTTTAACTTATTAATAGATTATTTTAACTTATATTAGCTCGAAAACAGTCAAAATTTGAAATTTAGCAAAGAGCCATAATTATGATACATTTTTCTTTTAAATTATTTATTATTTTACTATATTATCTTATTTCTTTTAACTTAGTTACTTACTTACTTATTATTTAACTTATTTTTCTTTGGTAAAAACTGATAATCATACAAAACTCAGATACTTTCTGAAGGAAAATTTATACGCTCTCAAAATTACAAATTGAATTCTACTGACAAAAGCAAATGTATTTAGATGTTGTTGTTTTTTTTTTTTTTAAATTATTAATTCTGTTTTGTCATGTTCTGTTTTGCTACAAAAGCATATTTTCATTTAAAATATTGTTTCACATTATACATATCAAACTTCTATTATTTAAAAGTATTAAACGTTAATAAAAAATAACAGGAAACCGCTACAGGTCGCTTAAAAAAAGATTTATAGGCGGATAAACACAAACGTCTGAGTGAAAAAACATTATCCATAACATCTTTGAATTTGATGAATATAATTACTGTCTTAATTTTATAACAGTATAGGTCCTCTGAAAAGTTACATTATCCGACTTGAAATAAATAAATCATAAAATGAGATTTTAAATAAAAATATGTTAATATTTAACTACAAAAATTATATTAACTCGATATATTTGGTTTCTGGCACTCTAAAACTCATTTAAAGGGAAACAAAATGTAAAAGAAACTTTGTAAAATGTAATATATATATATTTTTTAACTAAAAAATCTATAGTAATATTTTAATTATTTCAATGACTGAGAAAAAGCAATTAAAATTGAAAGTTTTTGCTAAATTATTCGCTTAATACTCTTTAAGTTGACAGTGATCAGTTTTTAACGCGTAATGAATGATAAAATAATTATCTGTTATAACATTATAAATCTTGTTACAATTAGATAACAAAAATAAAATGGATTGTTGAAGACACCTATTTAACAATATATTCATCAATTATTTTGCTTAGTAGCTATAACCCAGTAATATTTACCGGTAATAAATATACATTAGCTAATGCTAAAAAGAAAAGAAAATAGTCGTGAAAAACAATCGGCTAATTTATCTGTATAAAATGTGCAAAACCATGATTTTTATTTTTTTTTACGTCTTTCCGAACATATGCACTTTATAATTTAAGTAAATGTTTTAAATTACAATAAATTAAGTTTAAATTAATTAAACCTTTCAATCAATTATATAAAATAGATATATTTTTGTCATTTGAAGGAATGATTTTTAAGCTTCTGGTATGCTTCATTCTGTAGTTTAATGAAACTTTTTTACTTTCTGAGAACGAAAAAAATCTTGACAAAGATGAATGTGTTATTTAGATTATTTAAAAAAAAACAAAGACTTTATGCATATTTGTTTTGTTAATAAGTAGTTATAATAAATATTACAGATGTATAGTTTTTATTTCATATTATTATATTGTTTAACGATTTTCTTGTTATCAGAAGTTACTTAAATGTAGGGTAACCCGTTTCTTTAAATATCACTGTAATTAAAGATTTTATGTTTGGAACACTAGTTTAACAACAAAATTTTATATATGTGTCTTGACTATGGAGAGAACACTAAAAATATTGTTCATTAAATGCTGTTAATTAATTAGTATTAATAATAAAAACCATTAAAAGCTGTTTCGTAATTTAAAAAATTAAACAGCTAATTCAAATTAATGACAATTATTAATAAAAGATTAAATTAACGAGACAAATATTTAAATTGTATATAGCTTAATTGGAAAATATGTACTTTTTAAAATCCACATATCCATATTTATCTTTTATTAATTCTTAAATTTTTTAAAGTAGTAAGGATAAGGGTTGTTTTATTATTTGTTTTATTTATTCCTACTCATATTAAGAAAAATATAGAAACAGAAAAATACACACACAACAGAAATTACTCGAATAGCACGGCTAGCCAATGTGACATCACAGTGACGTCACAAATCGTACCAAGTACCACAGTCACAGTAGTGACTAAATGTTATTTTTAATTCGTCACATTACTGTGAACTATCAAGCCACCGTTATCATTGTTTTGTGACGAGTCCCCAGGTGAAGTCACAATGAACTCACCTGGTCAATCTCATGTGACTTTCATTAAAGTTTCAATCATATATGCTACCATACGATATAAAATTTAGGCTATTTAATTTCTCTCGCTCCCTTCGTTCAGCTTATTCGGTCTGCAAGTAGGGTTATTTTGAAGACTGAATGAAACCTAGTGATGTAAGCAACACGCGGAACATTTGGCAAGCAATCGCTTCTAAGTGTTTTAAAAAGTTGTGTAAAATTCAAGAACACGGAACAACTATTTATAGGTTTTATTGGGGAAATTCGAGCTGATATCTACCGCAGAATATACAAATAGCGGTAAGTTCATCATTGACAAATTTACGTGAGGTAAACTACCTTATGTTGCGTTTCTGACAGTTTTCCTCCTGAAAATCCTCCTTCTAAAATAGAAAGTATTGGCTATGTAGAGATACTGTGTGTGATCGAAGCTTTAGGGACTCTACTGTAAAATCATCGAAAATCATTGTAACCGTTGCTTTTTGCCGACGCTCAAAGTTTATGCAAATAAAAGGGAAAATATGCATTAATGTTCTATAAATTTAAATGGAACCAATTTTAGTTTCACAGTTATAAATTGTAATTACAAACTGGAAATTAACGTTATAATCAGTTACTCAATAACTTTGATCGATTACCTGGAACATACTGACATTTATCGCATGATTTGCTTGTTGAGATTCTACATTGATAGAATGATGTCGCAGCAAACATTTAGCAATTATTCCACTAAGGTATTACGCTTGCGTGGTTATATACTTGTTAACCTTATCTCACATCTTAATGCTGTATTATAACTAAAGAAACAATTACCGTTAAATATTTCCTGTGTACCAAAGTGCAATGAATATTCCAGGGTATTTCGATATGACTATATGTTATAAATAATTATCTTTCATATATGCATGATTTTGTTATAAATAAATAACTTAAAAATTTAAAAGAAAAAAAACTTAAGTTTAAATTTTCTTCTTAGAAATGGAACCATAAAAATATTAAGAATTTTACTTATTAATGGATGTTTGAAATGTTTGAAATATTTAATAAAATATTGATTATTTTACATATTTACTAACATTATTTACTAACATGGTAATACAATTAAGATAAAAAGCAAAAGTACTATATAAACATTGTAACTTACTATTTAACACGTTATTTTTCCAGATGCAGGAATACAAAAGTATTCTTTTAAATAAAAAAATTAATAACCACCTTGCGAAATACACCACAACATACTTACAAAATAGCAGTAAGGAAATAAAAAGGTGCTACACACATCAAATTGTAAGGAAATGCAATAATTATAATGGTCTAATTAATAAATAATTAGATAGACATAAAAATAAAAATAAGAACTCTGTATTTATCAATATAGGATAAAGTTTTAAATGCTTTAAATCTACAAGCATTAAAAAATTGCTTACGTTTTTGTGAAATCAATAACAAACTTCTGATATATTCATATAATCTTAAAACACAAAACTAACAATATATGAGGGTCACTCTAAAATTTTTGAGGCAGGGGCAGACGATATGCGCCAAAAAATATTATTGGTCGGATATGTAAATTTGAACACTTTTATGTCCGCAGACAAAAATTTGTGGCAACAATTGCAATTTAACTATCGTAGAATAAATTTAGAAAGAAGAGAAAATGGAGTTGACGCGAGAGCATTATCGAGCTATGATTTTCTATGATTTTAAAGTGAGGCTAAATTAAGAAGAATGCCTTTAGCATCTACAATCATCATATGGAAATGAATCTCCATCTCGTGCCATTGTATTCAGATAGTTTACAGAATTCAGAAGAGGTCGAAATTCTCTTTTGGATAAAGAACGCATAAGGAAGACCATTGTCAGCTGTAGTCCCAGAAAATGTGTCGGCCGTACGAAAAATGTTAATCGATGATAATCGCTGTACCTACCAAATGATGCAGAAGGAACTTAACATCGGATCCGCAGATATACATAAAATTATTTATGAAGAGCTGCATGTGAAAAAATTATATTGTCGTTGGGTCTCCCATAATTTAAAAGAACACCAAAAAGCGGAGCAAGTGAGAATCAGTAAAGAAACCCTAAAATTACTTAATGATGGTGGCCACCACATTATTTCTAAAATCATAACTGGTGATGAAACGTACATATCTTTTTTTTTGTTGCAACACGTCCAGAAAGTAAAGTATGGGTCTTTGAAGATGATCCCAAACCAACAATGATGAAAAGATAACGAGCAATGAAAAAAAGTGACGTATGTCGTGTTCTTCAGAAGTACAGGTCTAGGCAAAGCCATTAAGCTATATGGACAGAAGATAGTTAGAGTTAACTGGTACACCACTAAGTGTCTTCCAGAAATTCTTCAAGAGGTGAATGTTAGGGGACTCATGCTTCACCATGACAATACATCTTCTCATTCAGCAAGAGTTACAGTCGAATTTCTTGAACAAAAAAACATCAAAGTTATAGAACATCCATCCTATACTCCTAGTCTTGCAATATGTGACTTTTGGATATTTTTTAATCTAAAAAAATTTACGTGGGCGTCGTTTTCTTTCCGAAGATGAGGTTGATGAGGCTATAATAGAATATTTTTCATCTACTCCAAGAAATAGATGGCTCGAGGCATTTAATCATTGGAAAATTCGACTACAAAAGTTCATTGATCTTAGAAGGAACTACTTTGGATACTCCTAAGAGTTGGTAAGTTTAGCTTGTACCATTTAGCAGTATCTCAAAAATTTGTGTGACCCTCGTATATGTCCAACTTCTACTCGTATTAATGTTCTGATATTTTTTTTATTTCAAAACATGTGAACAAAAAAGGTACATGTGCATAGAAAAAATGAACTAAAGAGTTTTGTTTTGGAGTATTTATGGAATGTTCTAAAATAATTTTAAACTTATGACAAACATTTTTAAATTCTTATAAACTTATTTTTTAAAATTTCTACTTGTAAAAAAATTACAATCTTCGATGAAAAAACAATGAAAAATTAAAAATTCACATAACTTAAAATAACAGGATTTCTAGTATTTTAGCTTCGCGCTATGAATTTTTTTGGGTAAGAAACATATTCTTCTACATTTATCACATAGTGATATTATGTTTTCACTTTCTTTGCCAAAATCAACTCTATAACTCACATTTAAAACATGTGTTCTGTTCTATAACAATGTTTCTTTTGACAATAAATGTTTAATAAAACATATTACGATTTTCATTATGGACACGTTGATCTACAGTAGATTAGTTCGAGTTAATAATGGGTAACGTAAAATGAAACAAAATAGCATCATTTATGATAGATGAATTTTAGAAACACTATCAATCATTCTTTTGTGGATTGTGATACCATACCTATATTTATGCATACTTTAATTGAACATACCGTGTAAATACACATCTGATTAAATATCAAATAATCATTCAAGTAATCTTCCTCGGAATAAATAATATTTTCTTGTACTTAATGAGACAACCAATTTTTTTTCTCAAATTTTTTAACCCTCTGAGGGTTTTGAAAAAGGGTAAAATTGTAATGTTGTTTTCTCTGTATTTTGTTTTAAATGCCAAGAAAAATATGATTCTTTCAACATTATAAATATAACTTAATTACAAATATGAATGTAACCCTTGAGAGTATTAATCATTCTTCAATGTTTTGAAAATTCATTAAATCTATAGAATTATATTATCTTAAACATTGCATATATTGCAGTGAAACCTGGAGCTTAGTGAACGGAATATTACGTTCTACACGCTTAGAGGGTTAAAAGCATTCAATAAATTTATAAAAAAATACGCTCTCTAGCAAAAGACAAAGCTATATAAAATTGTAAAGTATTAATATTTAAACTATGAATAAAAGATGCCTTGGGTAATGAAAATACATTATGAAAAACTTCGATCGAATCTTCGATCTTGTTACGAAATGAGAGTATCATATATGCGAATCGCGTCGAACGTTTGTTGACTAGCTTCTGACTAGAAGAGTCGACTGTTGACACACTGTCTGAGAAAACTGTTTTTGCTGACAGCAATATTTATTTTTTCATTGTATATAGATATGTGTTTGCTACCAGCATAAAAATGGGTGTCATCTCCAGTAATAAAATCTGGTTTGTTTAGTTAAAGTAGTTTTTAGAATATTTTAACGATCTAAAGAAATAAAATGAACCAGGTATTGATTAGGTGAGATAAAATCTTTTCTTACCTTTTATGTTTTTATGACTTCGAATTTGTGTAAAATTCCCCGAAAACCCACAAGCAAAATAGAAAATGCCACAACCAAGCGATTTAGATAATTTGAAAAATACTCGTGAAACTGTTAGGACATCATTATTAACAAAATCACTGAACAATTTACGGGAGACGAAATTAATAACAATGAAATTGAAGATGCTAAAATGCACGATAATATTTTAATTATTATTATTCAAAATTCTTATTATTCAAAATTCAGAAACTTGTACATTATTCAGAGATGCTTGAAAAAGATATAGCATCCAGTCAAGAGTATCACGAAAAAGTTACGAAAGCTACAGCTAAAACCGGCAGACAATTGAGGTGGATTATTTCTAACGAAAGTAAAATAAACTCCTTTTTTGCATTGTCCGCATGCCCTGATGAGTTATAGAAAGTTTTTTTATTCTCATGTACGTTTGTCAAATCCCACATATACGACAAACTTCAAAACTCATAGAACTTCGAGCTACCTGAAAATCCACAGTGATCAAATGTAGAAAAGCTGAACTATTGAAAGAATTTTTTGAAAGAAACAGCTTTAAAATTTATTTAAGGGTCAGCTTTAAAACAAACTAATTATGATTTTGCTATAGAATTGTTAAAACATAGGTTATGTAAAGTAAGATCCCAAGTAAACACACTTTCAAACTTAACTCCTGTGAAATTGGTGATAATTGAGAATAATTAAGACAACCGAATGACACCTGTATTGTTCAAATTAAAAGTCTTGTAACAGCTGGGGTAGAATTAAATAAATTATAGAGGAATTCTATTTTCATTTTTAGTCAAAGAAATTTTTCTAGAAATAACTAAATAACTCATATTGTTCTAATTCAACACGAAGAAACTGCTCTAGAATTTAATTGTATTGCCGAGGATTTTTTGAGCTGTGTAAAATTACTAGATTTTCTTAAATATGAATCTAAAACGTGTAAAATAACACATATGTTCCGAAAAAAAAACGAAAATTCGGAAAAAGTAAAATAAAATAATCACTCTACCGAAATCGTGAAATTTATAAAACAAGTCCACTGCAATTTCTTTAACAACCTTCTCAAAGAAAGTATGGATACATTGTTCAAATAGCTATCAAAATAATTCAACTGGTTGGTTAAGCATAAATGAAAGCCTTTTACAAAAATCTTATTGTTTCAATTTTCTTAAACAATCGCACATATCTGACTTTTGCCGTTAAAAATTAGCTGTAGTATCTGTAATAAAAAGCATAGTATTTGTATTCGTGATGAGCTTGACAAAAAGTGAGCGAGTGAGCTGTATTTTTTTATTTTCATATTTTAAATTTTTAGAAATCGATTTCAGTTAAAAAAATTATTGGTTATGATACATATTGTTTTCGAAAAGTATTTAAAAATACATTAAATATGAAATAAGTTTCGAAAAAAAATGTATTTAATAAAAATTTTAATATATAAAAATTTATATAAAAATTTAACAGAAATCGATCTCTAGAAGCTTCGAGTATGTCAATCCAAAATTACAACTTATTCCACTAACTCGTTTTAAGTTATGCGTAAAAAACTATATACATTGCAGTTTATTTTTCAACTATGAAAAATGAATTTAACATTTTGAATTCCAAATTTTAAATATGCATAATTTCTAAACTACATCACAGAATAACTCCGTGTTTCCTATCCTAGAGTAAAATTGTATGAAAAATCCGAGTAGATGTCAAAATTTAGTGTTCATATTGAAATTGACAGATTTTGGTACAATTTCCCTATGAACACGACCCCTGAACCTTTACTCAAACTTTAATTTGAAGAAGACATAATATCCAACCAAATGGTTTTTTGGAGGGTTTTTTTTCAATTAAATTGTGTGAGATTTTTTCTTTTTTGACTGGACCTAGGCCGGCGGAAGCTGTTGCCAAATGAAAAGACCAGATGGTACTCAACGCGTCGAACTCTTTTTAACTGATAATTATGTTTATTTTTTATTGTACATAGTTATGTCTTTGTTACCCGTGTATAAATTTGTGTCGCCTCCAAAAAAATTAGTCTGACCGTTTTTAGTGCCAGAAAGCTTCAAAATCTCATAGACTTCAATGTATCATAACTCGGCTTGATTTAGGCATAGAAGAATGAATATGTTAATGTACTTTTAAAAGCAGGGAAAAGATTTTTCTAAAGATAATTTATAGGACCCTGAGACCGTATAAAAATTTAGAAAGTGTAACTTCTTGAAAATTAATTGCAGGTCTATTTAATCCATATAATCTTATTTCCTACCTTATTTTAAATACTATTGTAATTTATACTGACTACGTATCAGCAACAGGTAAAACATTAAAGCGCATTTCACACTTTTTCAGACACCATGTGCAACCATACAAGTACAAGCTTATATGCTTTACCATACAATTACATGCTTTATACTGTTCATTTTAGAAGTACTTATTATTATCAGTATTAAATAAAGTAAAACTACAAACATTAATATTCATTTACATACTCCATTTAAAAAAAAAAATTAGCTTTAATTTAACTTCGGAAGCTCGTTTGAAATAAGAGTAAGAACTTAAGTAAATTTACCAAGAATTCAACCATAACAAAACAAATTTAAAATTTCACTTTTATATGTCCATTAAATGAATTTTCTACTGGATAAAAAAAATTAATCCCTGTTTGTATATTCTGAAAACTTTCTTTTATATTAATGCAAAAAACTTTCAGACAATGACGTACCGTCTGTGAACTTAAAAAAATCCAGAAACGTATTTGAAAACTGCGTGATGAAGAGTACTTGTGATTTATTGACGGAAATTGAATAAAAGAAAAGAAATTGAAATATCCATATTGGAAACCAATATAATTTATGAACAGTTCAGGAATTTGTTAAAAGTTTGTTTATAAATCCAATGTATTTGAATATTTCAGTAAAAGAAAATTGTCATTATAGTTGAAGGATATGTGGTTAAATTTAATCCGCTGTAACTAGCATTGTTTTATGGTACAAATGGAAAATTCTTCAATGAATTATGTATCTAACTTATTTGCATTTAATACAATATTTAAGCCTGTTAAATATGTCTACTTTGATAATAAAATTAAACCTTAAATCAGTGTGTATGTTTTAAAGAATGTTTCTGAATTATAGTACTTTGCACGATATAGTTCTCATATGAATACAATTGAATATATATTAGAACACTAAGAATTCAATACCTATGAACATACGACATTTATTTCAGATGTCCATACCGAGTCAATGAAATCTAATATAAAACGCTCATAAGGTTACAATAACTGCTAGACCGGCTTTCCAAACCACTTAATTGCCTTCAGTAAACTAACTGTCTGCCCTTACAATAATTTACTGTACTATTAGTAATATACTGGAGTATAGTTGAAATAAAATAATCTTTAGTCATAATATTTTGCTATTAATGATGCAAACTTAACATAATAAAATCAAAATTTAATTCTTGTCATCTCTCTTCAAAGACGCATTTAATGATATTAAGAAACTTGGATGAGTTTTTAAATTTTTAAAAAGAAGTATTAAAGAGGAACCTTTTGACTTAGTGAATTAATTTGAACAAAATAATGAATATTCAATTTTTAGATGAAAAACCAAATTGTCGCCTGAACAATACATAAATTTGTTAAACATATATTTCGAAAATATCTCATTTGTAAGTTACGTTCATCTGAATACTTCAGTAAATTATATCTTTAAATTTGTATGAAGCGTCCACAGATTAACAAAAGTAAATAATCACTATAAAGAATATTATTTTGTGATGCAAATTTAAAAAAAGAAAAAAAAAGAAAAAGTAAAATAGAACAGGTCTATTTTAGTCACATAAGCCGATTAGATAAGTTTATTATGAAATCCTATTTATTCTATAAAATCACGTACTCAATGTTGTAAAACTTCGCATTTTTTATTTGACTATACAGAAATAAATATCATAAATTTTTTGTAAATGTCATTAAACTTGTTCATGCCTGAATCCCCCCCCCCTCCCTCGGTATTTTGTTTAATTATAATTACTATATATACAGGGTGAGTCTAAAATCATGGGACAAACTTTGAGGGGTGGTAGAGCTCACTATAACAAACAGTTATTGTATAGGAATATATGACCGGACAATCAATCATGTGTTCTAAAAAAATAACACATGAAATTAAAAACATTGTTTATTTACAACGTCGTCGCTAAACGCTTTTTTTACAGAAATGCCTACAATAAATGCTCAATATTGCGGCCACCTACAGCAATGCAAGCTCGGTAGCGTCGGTGGAGTGATTGGAGAACAGATTCCCATACCCTGGGTATTTCATGTCCGCGTGCAGCCGCACAGGATAGTCGGGCAACGAGTTCTTGAATGGAGTCAACTGGAGTCTCGTAAATGAGGGCTTTCAAAAGCACCCATAGGAAAACAACGAAACTCGGTAAATCTGGCAATCGTGGTGGCCATCGGACTGGCCCACCACTCCCAATCCAGCGCACCCCAAAATTAGCATCCAGGTAATTGCGGGCTTCCATACTGAAATGTGCTGGTGAATTATCATGCTGAAACCACATTTGATTGAGAACGCCAGTCGGAACTTCTTGCAGCAATTCTGGTAAAACCTCTTCCAGAAAGTTCCAATAACAGCGGCCATTGAGTGGGGTTGGTAGAAGATATAGGCCTATGGGGAAAACATTCACAATACCCGACCAAATGTTCACAGAGAAGCGTTGTTGGAATGTATGTGGGCGTGTGGCCACAGGATAACTTGGATTTCCTGTTGCCCACACATGAGAATTGTGGGCATTAAAAATGCCTTCGTGTGTAAAAATCGCCTCATCTGTGAATAGCACATGAGCTGGAAAAGCCGGCACTAACGCACTCTGCTGCAAGAACCATTGGCAGAAAGCCGCGTGCAGAGGATACTCACACGTCTGCAAAGCTTGGACACTGTGTATGTGGAATGGGTGTAAACCCATGGGAGTAAAACTCTACAAACGGTTTTTTGACTGACATGTAGACGACATGCTACAGCCCTTGTACGTGTGCCGGATGTTTCGTCCACATGGTCCAAGATGGCTTCTTCCATGTGTGGTTGTCGTACAGTTCTTGATCGACTCCTTCCAACAATACTGGCGTTAAATGAACCATTATCACAAAGTTGCCGATGTAATTGCTCAAACATTTTGTAGTTCGATATGCGTGTACTTAGAAATCGTTCTTGATACAGCCGTAGCACTGCTATGACATTACCATTAGTCGCACCATATATCAGAAGCATATCTGCCTTTTCGCTATTAGTAAAATCACCCATCACGCCCAAAATCTTAAACGCAAACGCCGTTGTTAGCTGATGCAGCATATCACTGGCGCACCGCTTTACTGCCCTCAACTATCGCCAACTATGTCAGCCAATCACGCCATAGAGGTTGCCAAGCATGTGTTACTAATGTTGGATGCAATTTCCAGCAACTGTTTTAACATTTTCTGTACAGAATCACTGGTTAAGTTTCATGCTAATGAACATTTTATGATTCAGTTAAAGTGTTATTTTTTTGTGTTTGTGCCTCAACGCATCCTTTCGGTCATATATTCCTATACAATAATTGTTTGTTATAGTGAGCTCTATCACCCCTCAAAGATTGTCCCATGATTTTAGATTCACCCTGTATGATGCAATAATTATTGTACTACACTAATCTAAATATTCCGTTTGCAAGTTGTGTAAAATTATCATAAAAAATCGTAAAAGAAATCTGTCTAATTTTGATGTTCTGAAGTCAATAGTTCTTTAACTACTCAGAGCATTTCCTAAAATAGATGTAAGATGTTTCTGAATAAACGGTACTGAACTTAACAACCGGCTAATCACTGACTATGAGAAACGTCTTTGGAAAGCAATTCTAGCCCGGAATGTTCATACCATGCCACTGCCAACCTAACTTAAGTGCCGCATTTTTCTTAAAAACTGAATCACGATCTTTTTGGGATGTCTGTTAAAATCTGGTAATCGTCAATTTAAAGTCAACTTTAATAAAAAGCGTGCCTACCTTTGACTTAGATACAGCATCACTCCAAAAACACTTTGTGAGATCTACATCTGCTACAAATTTCCTCCATCCAAGTAAACAGACACACACACACACATATATAGATAGATAGATGGATAGATAGATAGATAGATATGTAGATAGATACACATTCTTCAAAGTATTTATTCTAAGTAAAGTGACGTTTGGTCACATTTACTGTAAAATATGTACTCTTTTACAGTAATTTTAACTACGTAGTCCCTGTCTCATTTCATAATATCCTGCCCCTATGAACAAATGCTTCAAAATGTTGGCTTTATCCCAGTAGAAACATAAATACTTGTATCTCGATATAAAACGGAAAGCATCAGTAAATCTGCCATACCATATTGTGGTTCCTATAAAAAAAATTAAAAGATATTTAAGTGAGTAGTTGCTCATTCCACCAACCACAGCTAGAAAAGTCTTCTAATCAGAATCACCACAATTTTGATCAATAGAATTCTTAAAATGTCTGATATATACAGGGTGCACAGTTTTGTTGCTGAAAGAAAACACACACGCCTTTATTCGTTGAGTGTTAAAAATAAAATAACAACAAAGTTGCCAATACATACTATAATGTCTTCTTTCCGAATATGGCTGGATATTTTGAATTAGGGGTCGTCTGTATATGTAAAATTTTGCCAACTTTATATTTTCTAGTAACTACACCCAATGTTTCTCAAACAGATTTGTCGGACTGTATTTAGCCCTGGTACAATATTTCATACAAATATACTCACAAGCACATAACATATAAAACGCAATGTATCACAGGTTTATTCGTAAATTTGGAAAAATTCAATTAAAATCTTATGGAGCAAAAGTACAAGGATCATTCAATAAGAAACCGGAAAACACAGTTACTGAACAGTTAAACTGGCATAATTCTTTTTTATTTTCTTTTTGTTTATTCAAACCACAGACAGCTGAAGGCATGAAAATTAATGGATATAAAAGGAAACGGTTAAATTATACGTACTCGAATAAAAGTATCCAAGCTGGAATAAAATATTGCCTTTTGATTAGACATAAAATAGATTTTTGATTTAAGATATTGTAACAGAAATAAAGGAATTAATTATTTTGAGTATATTAAATTAGAAACATATGATCTTGTATCATAAAAGTTTAGTAATTGCGTGACGTATCTGCTTGTGCACAATGAAAATATATACGGCAAATAAACATTAAAAAAAAAATTGGAATTTAAATAGTTGTTGCCTCATTATGAATTAAACATTGCAGCATTAAAAATGCACATTGTTAAATACCTTTCAAAATAAGATATTAAGGCATTTTTAATGCCTTTATCTATAAGAAATTTAAAAAATTTCTTTTCAGTAACTCTGCCTTAAGAATAAATTTACCTGTCAGATTTCCAGAGAAATGACATTCAATTACAACCTTATCAAAGAGTTCATTCAGATGTAAAAGCATTTCTAAATGGGTATTGTTCGAAAGGGTGATTCGATGAAAACTGTCATTTCCAAAAGTTAAATTCAGAAAGAAATCTTTTCAGCATAATTGAAAACTTTAAAAAATGACACAAATTCTAAAATTACGCATGAAATAATATTAACATCGTACAAAACAGTAATATGAGCATTTAATTAATGAATTCATAAAATTTTGCACTTTAATGGGCAAATATATTTCAAATGAGATCATAATTAAATTTGTTATTAATGTTGAGCTGACTTTCTTTAAGAAGGAATATTACTGAATGCGACAATATGTACATATACAGAGTGCAGTTTTTAATAAAATTTAGCAGAAATATTTGCAAATAGAAGGCAGTTCCCGAACTAAAATCAGATATTTTTCTGCTAAACATAGTTGAGAATAACTAGCAGACCCTAATATTTCTCTTGTCTTTCCCGCTCCTTTTTTTCCCAGAATTATTCAAAGAAAAATATATCCACAATAACAACGGTGATTAATAGATACTAAAGAGAAAGAGTTAGTAAAAATAAAAAATAAAATAAAAATAAATAAACAAATAAATAAAATAAAAAACTTTTTAGAGCCATGAAAGGATGGAAATTATAGAAATTTAAAAAACTGTGATTTGGTATGGTTTGATGGTTGAGATATCAAATTTTTACTGTTTTGCCCATTAGAACTTGGGGAATGTTTTTTTAAATATAACTTACAGTAACATATAAATATTTAAATTTTGTAACTTTTTAAAATATAACTATTTTGATGTGAACTTCTGATGTGATGAAGCGCTACATTTGAAAGTACACTTCTAAAGCTAATGGTTTAGGAATTAGCTATTGGATAAGAGGGGAGACCTTTTATATATTGTGTTGTCCTCTAAAAACCCCACATTTTTTAAATTTTCTCTATATAAAGTAAAGGATATGGCTAAATTTTTACAGCTTGTTCGGACAAAGATTTTAATGTTGAGCAATTTTCATTTTATTGCTTTATTATAAAGTGGCCGCAATTAAACGAGAATTTGGAAAAACCCACTGTTCCAAAAAATAACCCATGTTACCAGAAATAAAACCCACACCTGACATTCTAACGAACATATGTATGCATTTACCTACTCTTTCGATACAAACAGCAGAGTTTCCGATCACGAACGGGAGATTAATTTCTACACTCACAAAATTTCGCATAATTTCTCAATATATTACACAGAAGCAATTTAACATGGAACTGCAAGTATAAGATATAAACTTCTCTGGAAACAAAATATATTTAGGCATCACAATAATATATTTATACTACATAAATGCATACATCAAGGTAAGTACACTCATTGGAATTTCCAAGAAATGTGGCACCACAGTTTTATATGAGAAAATTATTATTTAATATTTCAATCGCAGAACTTTTAGTCACCTCATTTCAGCGTAGAATTCTTAACACTTTTTTGCGATTAAATAAGGCTAACATGTTAAAAAAAATGGGATAAAACTGACATCCTAAATAGACTTTCAGACTATCTAGATCTTATTTACCATTTGGATAAAAATATTTGAACAAGCCTAAATTCTTATACAAAAAACATATTTATCTGAGAACCATTCGGATACTTGGGGTCTGTCAGTCAAATATTTTATATAATAAAAAGAAAATACAGTGAAACTTTAATTTTACGTATTTCATCGGGCAGGTCGCAAAAACGTACGGCAGGGAAATGAAAAATACAGAAAAGAGACAAAAAAACTATAATATAAAAAAAAAATGTAAACACTCAAGTTATTTGCACATAAAATCTTAACATTATTTGAAGGAACCTGCAATGGGCTTATGTTGTGTTTAACAATTAAAGGGGTTGGGACAAAAAAGTTCTAAGAAACATTTCTAAACTTCTGGGATATATCATTTTGAAAGTTTGATCAAATGCTCAAATCAAGATATAACATAAAGTTTTTTTGCCACTGTTTTAGTAACGTTACAGATATTATAAATAACAACATGGCATTACTTTAAAGATATTAATATTACGTTCTTTGTAAATTAGCTATCTTCATTGCCGGCATAAACGTCTGGGGCAAAAACGAAACCTGGGACATATACTACCACCAACTGACATTAGAAACAATTAATAAGTAGAATATTATAATTTTCAATAATAAGCAACAGATTACAATGTTGGATTTATTTCACCAAAAATGTGGCTTAAAACTTTGTTGCCCCGACCCCATCAATTAAACTTACAGCAATTTATAGAGTTAACAACTTTTACAAATTAATTTTTTGTTTATTATGTGAAATTGAAAATGTTTTAAGTTAGCAACTTTTCTGTCAATGTGGGTGCTTTGTCAATATTGCCCTCCCCCCTCCCAATCAATAGAATCAATAGAATCCATAGAACTGTGAATAAAGAGGAAGTTACATAACCTCAAAAGGCTTCAACTGTAACCGATTCCGCAGGGGATGATTACTTCCACAAGTAAATTTGAATTTTAAAAAATTATCCTTATTTTATTGGGTTATTCATGCATAATTTCTATCTTAATTAAGGTAAATATATTCGCCTTTACTGATGGAAATTTGTCCTGCGGTAGTGAGACCCTACGGTTCCATACAGCCGGGGCAAACATTCACCAGTAAAAACGATTAGAAAATTTTGTCTTATGTATGGCAGAAATTTTTCATGAATAAGGTGTTTAGATAACACGAAAATTTCTATTTAAATTAACTGACGGATGTTTGACCCAGTTGTAATCAGGCTGTGTTGATCCGATGTAAACAAATAACAGCCGACATTTTGTGACTACATCCTCAGTTACACCACTCGTAACAAGTAGACACTGCATTATATGTCTTATTTTCTTTATTCATAGTTCCATTTCTAAATATTTTACATTTCAGATGTTATAACTTAACCATCGCAGTGGAGATGGTCTTCATATTTATTTGAAGATGTATCGGAAAATTCTTATTTGGATTGATTGTAGGAAACGCAGGATGCAGGAAATAGTAAGGTAAAATCGGAGTTGTTTTAACATTATGGATTTAGGATTTTTGTTGGAAACGGTCTAAAGTGATATCAGAAACGGGATAACATACGATGCAGATTTATTAAAATCGAGGTTTTACATTAATAATAACTGATAATTTAAAAAAAAAAGATCGCAATTGGTAACAATTTTCAATGAATGATTTTGGTATTTAAATAAAGTAATAATTGGTAAAAATTTTCAATGAATGATTTTGATATTTAAAAAAAAATTATTTTCCAACCAATCTAATGAGTACTTTCGCCCAAAATGACGAAATACAAAATTATGAAAGTATCCATATTTCTTTATCCCTCGTATAAATTTCATTAAAATTGGCTATTAAAAGTGTAAAACATTAATTTTACACGGTTAATTTATCTAATTAAACAACGTTTCTGCCTAAATTGTTTAATGAGACTTGCATTGTTGTATTACTTACATATGTTTTTAAAATATGTCATCTTGTTACGATGGTTTATGTAGGTTAAATCTCATTATCATGTCTATTATATCGTGTTCAAAAGATATTTGTTATGCGACATAAACTCAGAGATTCTACGTACAATAATAATTCATTCAGAAAATTAATCTTTTGAAAGAATTTTTAAAATCATGAAGAGAAATCAAAGCTTAAATCTTTGAAATATTTTCTGTAGCACATACATTCAATTCAACTTAAAAATAAGCAATTTTAATTTAAAACTAAAAATTTAAAAATGCACTGCCTTCTTTGAAACATTCTAAAATTTATGAAAAAATGAATACATTGGTAATAATACTATATTTCAAAGAATACAAGAAATCCGCATACAAATAAGTCATTCAAATGTAAAGTAATGTAGCATTCTTTCCACGAAATACTTTCCATTTTATTTTTTATTTTTTCGTTATTTTTCTGAAATGTTCGTCTGGGATTTTTTCTTTCATCTTCAAAAAATGTATACATCAGACAAAGAAAATATGTTTTTAGTTTATTTTCTCATTAAAAGTTTTAAATAGCTAAAAGCTTTTATCTATGATAGTAAAATTAGTTTTAATGTAGGTAACGTATTTTTTCGCGATTTTTAGTAATCAATACTTCTATTCGATACGCCTGTACAGGAAGTTTAAATATTTTTCTAGAACTGAAATAAAGTATTATTTAAGGGTATTTAAGCGCATTTTTTTTTGTATTATTATATTTTTTAATATTTTAAGTTGCAGTGCTATGCTCAAATTGGGTAGATTTTAAAAGTTTTCATTCTATATTTTATTTTTATACGATTTTCGTTTAAAAGTATAAAACCAAAAAATCATTAAAATATGGTACACGTATTCGCATGTGGGATAGACGGGCAATCCCCAGTCTACACTCCGGAAGGCAGTGTGTGTGTTTGTCCCCTTGTACGGTTTAATAGATTGCCCCTCTCGTTTATATTAACATTCTATACATAAAAAATATATTTTTTTTCTTTTTTTCTTTTTTTTACATAACTAAAATTTTTATAAATAGAAGAACATTCAAAAAGAAAGTTTGTTTCTACCTTATATTTTTATATTTTTTATACAAAAATTTTTCGAATAAAATTAATTATGATTACTTAGTGAAATGAATCTTTAGATGTCGCAGTATTAAATTGAACCAATCAAATACCGGCCACATGCTCAGCTTTTCATTAGAAGCTGGTTCTTTAGTCATATATGTATTTAATAGTGATGGGCAACATCGATCTTTTTAATCGATTTAATCGATACTATGGCCAGATCGATTAAATCAATGTTATCAAATTTATATCGATGTCGACCTTTTTAATCGATACTATGACCAGATCGATGTCGATCTTTTTAATCGATACTATATGACTAGATCGATGTCGATCTTTTTAATCGATACTATGACCAGATCGATGTCGATCTTTTTAATCGATACTATGACCAGATCGATGTCTATCTTTTTAATCGATACTATGACCAGATCGATTTTATAAATTTTTTTTATCGATGTCTCTACGAATATTATCGTTCGTTTATTTTCTTTGAAATCGTCACTGCAGATCGATCTTATCACCATCAGATGATAGCGCCTTACGGAAATCTAATAGATTATAGATCGATCTCTCTAGCACTAAATTCCATGTATTTATTCTTTCACTTTGATTATTTTAGCGGCAGAGATGAGCAGCTGTTGCTCTCAAATTTCGTATAAATAAGGGATTCGCGTCACATTTCGGGTGGGGGGGGAGGAGGAGGGGCGCGAACACAATTAGGAAATATAATAAGGCGATCTGTTTGAAAGTTTACTATATTTTATAACGCATAACATAAATTTTAAAAATGAGGAGCGTAAAAAATTATGGGGAGGGGGGGGGAGCGCGTTTTGCCCAAACGGGAGGGGCACCCGAGCCAGAGGATCGTTCAGTTAGAGGTTTACACTATTTGATATGCAAATTAAGGGATTATCCGGTGCCGAAGGCAGCGGGCTCACGCGTCGGAGGTTCGTTCGGTTAGAGGTTTACACTATTCGATGTGCAAATTATGGGATTATCCGGTGCGTGCGTAGCACGACTGGTATACAGTGCCGAAGGCAGCGGGGATCCGATCCGGAGTTTCGTTCGGTTCGAGGTTTATCATATTCGAGGTTTTATAAGATTCGAAGCCCCGATGTAAATTAGGTGCTTGCTAGCGGGCGAATCCAGCTAGTTAGTTTATTAAGTTGTATTTTTCAAGTTCGTCCCCTTTCTCCTCCCCCTGCCCCCCCAAATCCTAACTTTCCTAGTTATGCACAGATTTGAACGGGACCTTTTCTGACATTCTTCTCAAATTATTTGGTTAATAAATAAACATTGGTATTTGCAACTGTTTGTCACCACTATTTATGAACAATAATCAAACTTTTCGGCTTTTTTCCCAGTTAAAACACACTATCCTTGGTTTAGAGCCACTTTACTCCGGATGCTGGTTAGTTAAGTTGTATCGGTCAATATTGCCTCTTCCCCCCCGCCCCCCTTCCTTGCCCTCCCCCTCCCCCGAAATCATAACTTTTTTAATTATGGTCAGATTTGTACGGGACTTTTTCTGACATTCTTCCCAAGTCATTTGGTTAGTAACTAAACATGGGTATTATATCTGCAACTGTTTGTCACCACTATTTATGAAACATAATCAAAATTTCCCGGTTTTTTCCTAGTTAAAACACACTATCCTTGATTTAGAGCCACTTTACTCCGGATGCTAGTTAGTTAAGTTGTATCTGTCAATATTGTCTCCTCCTCCCCCTCCCCCTTTGTTGCCCTCTCCCTCCCCCGAAATCATAACTTTTTTAATTATGGTCAGATTTGTACGGGACTTTTTCTGACATTCTTCCCAAGTCATTTGGTTAGTAACTAAACATGGGTATTATATCTGCAACTGTTTGTCACCACTATTTATGAAAAATAATCAAAATTTCCCGGTTTTTTCCTAGTTAAAACACACTATCCTTGATTTAGAGCCACTTTACTCCGGATGCTAGTTAGTTAAGTTGTATCTGTCAATATTGTCTCCTCCTCCCCCTCCCCCTTTGTTGACCTCCCCCTCGACCGAAATCATCACTTTTTTAATTATGGTCAAATTTGTACGGGACTTTTTCTGACATTCTTCCCAAGTCATTTGGTTAATAACTAAACATTGGTTTTATATCTGCAACTGTTGGTCACCACTATTTATGAACATTAATAAAAATTTTCATCTTTTTTCCAGTTAAAACGCTTCATTCTTGATTTAGAGTCAGTCTACTCTGGATGCTCGTTAGTTAGATTGTATCTGTCAATATTGTCTCCTCCCCTCCCGTCTCCCTTCCTTGTCTCTCCCCCATCCGCTCGCCCGAAATCATAACTTTTTCAATTATGGTCAGATTTGAACGGGACTTTTTCTGACATTCTTCCCAAGTCATTAGGTTATAATAACTAAACATTTGAATTATATCTGCAACTGTTTGTCACCACTATTTACGAACAATAATAAAAAATTTCGGCTTTTTTTCCTGTTAAAACACTCAATTCTTGATTTAGAGCCACTTTACATAGAATTCTGGTTAGTTAAGTTGTATCTCTCAACTTTGTCAAAGTATAAGTTATAGTTGAAAAATTTCTCCGTGCTCAGACAAATAAAACAGTGAAAATTCCAGTCTGTTATAGTTTAGAACCAAACATGTTAAGTTATGATACTTTGAATTTTAATATTGAAGCTTTCCAACACTAAATAATCGTCTGTTTTTTATTTATGTTTTTCAGGGGTACACGGTACAGGTTTTAAGTAAGTTTGTCTTCTGTTCTCCCCACTTTTCGGTTTTATTGTCTGTAAATTTTTCACCTAAATGGTGAAAGATATTTTGTACATTCTTTTAAAATATCTGGTCAACTTGGCCTGACATCGACCGCGACCTACGTTATACAGGGCCGGTGCATGACGTTTAAAACGTCACATGGAGTGGATCATTTTTACACAGTGATTGGTGCAAAGTGGCGCGCCCTTCCTTTTGCACCAATCACCGTGTAAAAATGATCCACTACATGTGACGTTTTAAACGTCATGCATCGGCCATGTATAACGAAGGTCGCGCATCGACCCGCAAAAGTAAAAACAAAACATAATCCGAAATCGATTTCGAACCCGAAACTTTGAAAGTTAACCTGACCCTAACTCCTAACCCGACCCGCAGAAAAAAAGTAGATGTCAGCTTGACAGCCCAGCACATAATGAAGAAATATAGCGCATAATCAAGTGCCTTGTTGTTTTCTATTCAGGGTAAATGTTGATAATACGACTCGTTGCAGAACTCTATTATTGATTAATGTTTTATGTAATTTTTCAAAACGCTTAAAAACAGATAAAGATATATACGAAATTCATTGTCTACTGTTAAGTGTTAAGTGATTTTCGCCTGCGCCACTCTTGGAGGGGGGGGGGCAATCTGCTTGCTTGCGTCTTTTTATCACAGATGTAGAAAAACTTTGTTTATTAAAGTCACCTAATAAGTATACAAACTTTTGCTGCTAAGCAAGTGATTCATTATTTGGAAGAAAAGTTGGATAAGCAGATTTAGAAAGGCGTCAAAGCATCGCACACGTCATCTTGTTAAATAAAAAATAAATACAAAACCACAGACCAGAATGGAGAATTCTTTTAATGCTGTTTCATTTCATAGTATGTTGATTCATTAGAAGTCGCGTGTTTCGAAGTATTTGTAATGCGTTTTTTATTTTTAATAGAAAATGGTACGCTTTTCAAAATCAGTAGTTTGGGAGTTTTTTAATAAAAAATATGAAAACGATAGAGTTATATCAGTAGAATGCAAAAACTGTAACAGAACTTTTAAATTTTCTGGAAATACAACAAATCTCAAGAACCATTTAAAAAAGAAACATCCAATTCAATTAGCGGAGATTGAAGCACAACAGAACCCAAAAGAAAATACTGATGATGATGAACTAGTTCTCTCAGAATCACAATCGTGTAAACGTAAACAGACACAGAACATAAGTACTACAGAAATTACTAGCAACCAGACAATTGCAGCAGAAAACATTTCTTCTGCTCCTGCTGCAAAAAAGTTTAAACAAATGAGATTATACGGTGCAGCCCAAAAACTGGAACCTATTAGTGAAGAACGCCATGAATTTGCAAAAGATTTAGTGCACATGATTGCTGCTGATTGCCAACCACTTTCTATCGTTGAAAATCGTGGTTTTAAATTTTTTGTCAAAAAATATGTGCCTCGTTACAAGCTTCCATCTCGTAAAGTTATAACAAAAACAGTGTTACCTGAAGTATATCAGTCATTAAGATCTGATCTTGAAAGTATGCTTAATTCAATCGAACATTTATCTATAACTACTGACATGTGGTCATCCGATAGTAACAGGTCTTTTTTAACTGTCACTGCACATTCCATTTTAGATTTCAAAATGCATTCTTCAGTTTTATCTACGGCAGAAATTAAAACTGACCATTCAGCTGTAAGTATTTCAGAAGCGATTACCAACATTTTAGAGAAATGGAAGATTAATGAGAAAGTTGTTACAATAGTTACGGACAATGCTTTTAACATGAAGAAAGCAGTTACAAGCGATCTTAAAAAAACCCATCATCCATGCATTGTTCACACTCTCAATTTATCAGTTCAAGATGCTGTAAAGACTTCGGGGATTAATGAAATGTTGATCTGGTAGCCGTGGCGCCCGAAGCATTACTTATTTCATTAGAAGAAAACATTTTATTCAACAGAAAAAATACAGTTTATTCTTCTAAGAGTTTTAGTTTCATATATTAAATACTGATACGAGTGAGTTCGGTGAAATTTTAAACTATTGGGATTAAGTCATAAATCTCTGCTTCAGATAGTTGGTTCAGTCTATTCTTTCAGTGAAGCTGTTGCGTTGGACCGGGTGTCCAATGGATGTCGACCCGAATTCTCTCCGGGATTCCTCTCTTTCAGACAGGGCGTCTGTTTCCTCCGGCTTCCCCTGCGCTGCTCGTTTCTCTGCAATCCTCGGCTTTTAGGGTCACGTCCTACCGTTTTTCCTCCAAAAAACCATCTCCCTCTCGTCTTCTCTTCTTCCTCCAGCTTAAGAAAAAAGGGGGCGGGGGAAAATTCGTCCAGGCCTCCTAAACTTACTGCGGCCTATCGTTGCTCATATCTCGTTCTCATTCACAGATTTAAAGGGCCTCCTTTCGAGTCAGTCCGTCTGGGAAAACTTCCCTATCCCTGACCTCACAAGAAGAAGAATTAATCCGTTAGTGTCGGACTAGGTGCCAGGCAATCTCAGTTATTGTTCCTATAATGTCCACACCATTCAACATAGGAGATCGATCGTTTTATTTAGGTATGGCCCGACGACTTGGGGGTCTGTATTAACCCTTTCCGGCGCGGAGTAGGTTTGTTTGTAAAATGATGAAATAATGGAATGACACCAGAATTTACAAACGAATTTATTAGAAAATAAAAACTTGCTTATTTTCCGGTGCTTAATATAAGGAAAATATTCATTAAATATTCTTGGTGTCGATTGTCAGTTTTGGAATTAAAATTAGGTGTCCTTTTTTGTGGACACCGCCCGTTAAATGGTTAAAGTATCTTTGCTGGGATATGGGAAAATGTCACAATGCCATTAAAGAAAATGTAGAACTGAGTACATTATTGACTAAATGTCGATCTTTAGTTTCATACTTTAAGCACAGTAGCTTAGCAGCTTACAAAACAAGGGCAGATGAGCTTTCAAGAGTTGAAACTTAAACAAGATGTTTCAACTCGATGGAATTCTGCAGTAATTATGATGGAGAGATTGTCAAAACTGAAATCTCCTATATCAGCAGCCATTTCATCTTTACGGGCTGCACCAAAAAACCTTGATGGGTTAGAATGGGCAACAATTGATGATTGTATAGGAATATTAAAATTATTTCTGTGTATGACTGAGGATTTGTCCGGGGAAAAGTATCCGACTGTATCTCGGATGATCCCTCTCATAAGAGGACTTAGGTACCGAGTAAAAAACAGAAATGTTACCACAGATATCGGAAAAGGATTAAGATCATCCCTCTTGGAAATCATTCCGAAACGTCTTGGATCTTTGGAAACAACAAAAACTGTTGCAATAACTATGTTTTTGGATCCTCGCTTTAAAAAAGCTGCTTTTGGGACTCCAGTAAATGCAGAGAGTGCTCAAAAGTGGGTGATTGAAGAACTGAGTGAAATGATTCAGAGTGGTAAAAATTGTGACAATAGTGATAATCCTCATCACCAAAATCCTGCTACAGTAAATATCATAGATAATGATGAGGATAACCTGTGGTTCGATTTTGATAGAGAAATTTCAGAAATGGCTTGTACTCTTACGCCCATAAACACTTCTACAATCACTGTGAAGCAGTACATCGAACTGCCCCATTTGGACCGCAAAAAAATCCCTTGGATTTTTGGAAATTGCAAAGTAATACATTTCCATTACTCAGTAAATTGGCTTTGAAATATTTGAATATACCAGCAACATCAGTACCCGCAAAACGTCTATTCATCAAAGCTGCAATTATCACTAATAATAGACGTAACAGACTGGATCCAAAAAAATTGGATGAACTTCTCTTCATAAGTGAGAATGCAAAATTAAATACTTAATTAAATACTATTTTTTTTTACGTAATTTTATAATATCCAAGATAAGACTGTATAGAACTATAGAGTATAGACTTTTAAATTTGACTGTATAATAGACGTAACAGATAAATATTTAAAAAATATTTTAAATAAGTTCAAATTCAAGTAAATTGATATTTTGCATATTATTAATTTAATGTGTTAATTTTTATTTAATTTTCTTAGAAGAAAAAATTCAAATAATTTTACTGTCCTAAAAGAATGATAGACGTTGATTTATTAACATAATTTTTTTGATAAATGTATGTATAATATAAATATGCAGCTATTCAAGGCTTTAAGACAGATACATTAACTATCTTTAAATATTTATATATTAGTTTCAATTATTGATTTACATTTTACGTTATATATACAAATATACGTGTATTTTATTGCTTAAAAATTTGTTATTTTTCCTAGTTATATCTTTCCCAGTTATATCCAAGATTCATGTTTTGCACATATTTTTTATTGTTTTAGAAGCTCAAACATTAGAACTAGTATTGTTAAAAGTAATTTTATTATAAAAAATTGTTTGTGTTTCAGAGAATAGAAAACAGCATTATCACAAATTCATCTGCTTTTCCATTATATATATGTAATACGTCTCCGATATTCGCTTGATCATTGTCGTATAATGTTCCCTTCAAATTCATTTGAAATGCTCGTTTACTAAAGGGTTTTATTTCGTTTTATGATTTCCCTATATGAAAGCTTAAGACAAGACCTTTAGAAACTACACTAGTCACACGAAAACACTCGCAAGCTAATGTTAAGTCTATGGTGGGGTTTTTTTTTCAAATTTCTCACTCGCATTTTAATATTCCTTTTTGTATAGGATAGCTGAGGGCAATCTCTAACATTGTTGGTTTTTAATTTTTCGATTTTGGTTTCAAATTTTTTTTAATTACTTTCACTTTTGGATTTTAGAGCAATTTTAGAGATTGTCCTCAGCTATCCTATGCAGATAAAAAAAAAAAATCGAAAAAGTAATCAACGGCGGCAATAGATATTGATATTTGCTATCCAATGCAAAAAACAATTGTTTAAAAATATTCAAATGCAAACGAGATATTACAAAAATAATGCCCCATAGGATTAATATCAGCGAGCGGGTGTTTTCAAGTGCGTGAAGAGGACCCTTAAAAGCTCCTAGTCCTAGTCCTAGTACGAGGGGAAATTACATTATAAAAATGTCTTGCTCTAACATTACAGCTAGTACTATTAGAAGAAATTTTATTTGAAAAAAAAAATTCTCTACGTTTTAAGACATAAACAGTATTACCTCAAATATTTTTACAGAATATATATATAATACATAATAAAAACTTTTTCGCTTAATGTTTTTCGTATATGTTTTTCGTATATGTTTTTCATATAATGTTATTTTCTAATCCATTTGAAATTACTGATTTTGTAAAGACTTTTATTTTTATTTTGTTTTATGATGTTTTTATATACAATACAAGCTTAATATTTAATTGGAATATCCACAAGTGTAGTCTTTTTCCTGTATAGTTTATTGTATAAAAGAAATAAAACAACAAAATTCTCGGGGTCAATTTGTTTCAATTATTTGATATATTAATTTTCAAAATAAGTTTTAAAGCATTATCATACGTGTACACTTGAAAAATATTAAAAACAAGCAGATGATTATTTAGCGTCGGAAAGCTCCGATATTTCATAAAATCCAAAGTATCATAACTCAAAGGGTTTGGTTTTAAACTCTAAACGACTGGAAATTTTACTGTTTTATTTGACCGAGCATGGAGAAATTTTTAAAATATAACTTCTATAAACATTTTGATAAACTTGAGCGACACAACTTAGCTAACGATAACCCTGAGTAATGTGGCTCTAATCCAAGTAAAGATTGTTTTAACTGGAAAAAAAAACGAAAATTTTTTAATTATTGTACATAAATAGTGGTGACAAACAGTTGCAGATATAATACCAATGTTTATTTATTAACCAAATGACTTGGAAAGAATGTCACAAAAAGTCCCTTTCAAATCTGTGCATAACTAAAAAGGTTATGATTTTTTTTTGGGGGGGGGCGGCAGGGGGAGTAGAAAGGGGACGAACTTGAAAAATACAACTTAATGAACTAACTAACTGGCTTTGCCGGCTAGCGGACCCTTAATTTACATCGGGGCTTCGAATCTTGTAAAACCTCGAATATGATAAACCTCGAACCGAAAGAAACTCCAGATCGGGTACCCGCTGCCTTCGGCACCGGATAATCCGATAATTTTCACATCGAATAGTGTAAACCTCTAACCGAACGAACCTCCGACCAGGGTCCCCGCTGCCTTCGGCACCGGATAATCCCTTAATTTGTACATGGAATAGTATAAACCTCTAACTGAACGAACCTCCGGCTCGGGTCCCCGATACCTCCGGCACCGTATAGCAGTCGTCTGCAATATGCATTAGTTCCACGTTTCACCACCAGGTGGCACAATCTGTTCTACACGAACTTCGGGCACTGAAATCGTTAAGGCTATAGATGTCAAGTCGGCATCGTATACCGGTCATAATATGAATAAGCGTTATTAAACGTTCACAGACCTTTCCAACGATATATCACATGCGGGTTGCGTGCAAAATTTCCAAAAGTACCCCCTTGTGAGGTGAAAGTGGGGGGGATGGACACGGGAGATGCATAATATGATTAAGCGGTTACAGACCTTTCCAATGATATATTACATAAGGGGTGTGTGCAAAATTTAGAAAAGTACACCCCTTGGAGGTGGTAAAATGGGGGGATGGATACCGGAGATGCATAATATGATTAAGCGGTCACAGACCTTTCGAACAATATATCACATGAGGGTTGTGTGCAAAATTTAGAAAAGTACCCCCTTGGGGGGCAGAGTGGGGGATAGACACCTCAGATACATAATATGATTAAGCGGTCACAGACCTTTCCAACGATATAGACATGAGGGTTGTGTGCAAAATTTAGAAAAGTACCCCCTTTGGGGGGGGCAGAGGGGGGGGCAGAGGGGGGGGATGGACACGGGAGATGCATAATATGATTAAGCGGTTTCAGACCTTTCCAACGATATATCACACGAGGGGTGTGTGCAAAATTTAGAAAAGTACACCCTTTGGGGGTGGTAAAATGGGGGGATGGATACCGGAGATGCATAATATGATTAAGCGGTCACAGACCTTTCCGACGATATATCACATGAGGGGTATCGGCAAAATTTTGAAAAGTGCCCCTCGTGTGGGCAAAACGCACTCCCCCCCCCCCCCCTTGTTCTTAAACAGTGGTGATAAACAGTTGCAGATATAATACAAATGTTTAGTTATTAACCAAATGACTTGGGAAGAATGTCAGAAAAGGTCCCGTTCAAATCTGGCTATAATTAAAAAAGTTATGATTTCGGGGGGAGGGAGACTGCCCCCTCCCTTAATTTTTATCTCACATTCAGGATCATTTATTTCTGGCGGCTTGGGCATCAGCCCTACTTCTTTCTAAATTTTTACTAAATTCGGACAAGAAATTCTAGCTAAAATATAGTTAGCCCTCTTCAGTGTTGAATTCAGACACTTTTTTCCGGGAGGGATTTCTGTGGCCCTCGGAGGGGAGGCATTGTAGAGTTCCGGGGCGAAATTGCACTTTTTAACCATTAAAAGCTTAAAATCTTACATCTTTTTTTGGGGGGGGGGGGACATTTCAATGATCCGGGGGTGAATGCCCCCCCCAACCCCCCCCTCCTGAATTCAACACTGCCCTATTCCTCCTCCACCCCTTGTTTCCCTTCCTTATGCGTATCGTTCATATTTTGAAAATTATTTCTTTTCCGGATTTACTCTTAGTACCCCCTACCTCTAAACTAAAAAGATAACAATTTTACCTGGAAAGAAACAAAATTTGACAGTAGCTAATATTTTATATACTGCTATGCTAAAGAAATGAGCGCCAGAAATATCGATTATTATCTTCTAATTCCCATTATCACGATGTTTGATCAAATTTCCTGCCATTTGATCGATAAATTTAGGAGTTACTCTTTTTAAGATGTCTGTGTAAGAATCGATTCTAAAACATCGATACTAGAATTTGTTAATCGATTATTTTTATAATCGATGTTGTTTTATACAGTATCGATGTTGATCGATTACCAAATTTTTCAGAATCGCCCATCACTAGTATTTAATATGTGAGACAGATTTATAGATTTATATAGATTGTTGAATAAGGCGACCAAAGTAAATATATGCATATTGGATAGAAATAATTTAGAATATAAAATAATAATTAAGAATATATTGAATTAATTTGGACTGTTGAATTTACACAAAAAATCGGGATTTAAAAACTTTGGATTGAATAATGTATTACCATTAAAAATCTGTTAAACAATTTAATAACGATTACTTACCCCAGCTCCCTTAAATGACACAGGCAGAAAATTAGTTAAACCTTAATAGTACAAACACATTTTTATTAATCACAAAAAATATTTGAAGAAAACGAAGAATAATATGCTATATTCCCCATACTGGTATTCACAGATAAAAATGCTATAGGTGATATAACGGGTCCAATTTAACTTTTGAGCTTCAAACGTATTTAAAATGGAAAATCTTTTAAAAATAATAATAATAAAGAAAAATAAAAAAACTGATTTTTAAATCACAAGTTTTGCATATATCTCAACCATGGTTTGGTTGTTTAATATATATTCGAATCAAGTGAGTACGTAAATCATGAATAATCCTGACTTGAATTCTTGAATTACGTATTTGAGACTTAATCACAAGGAATAAGAATAAAGAACGGATATAATATCTCGGAACAAATTCTTTGACACTGAACAGAATAAAATAGCACTTCGAATCAGAATTATTAATTAGCGAGATTGCCAACTTCGGTTATCAAGATTTCTACTCAGAATGAAATTTTATTTCGTTTCGACTTGTTGCGTCAACCTCTGACCTCACGCATTCGACTCCCCTTCTTCTACGTTACTCTTGTCGTGGGAGAAAGAGAATTTACCGGCTGACTACCTTTTCCCCCTCCACATAACTAATTTATAAGTAAATAAAAAAATCATGCAAATGAAATTAGAATCTTCATAAAATCATGAAATTTCTATTCAAGTTTCATATTAATTCGGATTTATTGAAAGAAATTTATTACAAAAGAAAATAAAAATTCTGTATATCATTCATTTAATAAAAAATAATAATAATAACTTTATTTTTTGATTATCTCTAAACGACGTGTATAATATAATTAAAAAACTTCACATGAAAAAAAAAAAAAAAAAAAAAAAAGAGTAACATGAAAATAGAACTGTTATTTAGATTAATGTGATTAATTTCATATATAAAAAGAAAAGGTTTGTAATGTTATTAGCTTTTAAAATTTTTGAATGCCCATAAAGTGATAACTGTTAACAATTTACTTTAATTCGAATATAAAATTCAAAATAAGCATTGTTTTTAGATACATACATTTTAACAGATATAATGAAATACTCCGAATACTTAAACACATATATGTCAATTTAGTGAAGGTTGTTTCCTATATATTTTGGAATTTAAAATACTTTTTAAAGCTTGGGAACTTATTTTACAAAGTGTAAAAGTGTAAAAGCAAGATATGTTTATTCCTTGTTTCGTGACATTAAATTTTATTAATTCCAACACTGCAAATGTGAGCTTGCATAACGTAATGAAAATTTAATTCATCTGACGTAAAATAGGTTACAACATAACATGAGTTTTCTTTCGCAGAATAGTTAAAATCCATCTTCGTAAATCAAACTGATTAAGGAATACACTTTATTTCTGTCTTTCTGTAAGCTATTCATTTGAAGAAACGCGACTGAAAAGCAAAGAAGCTTATTTGAAAAATTTTAGGCAAAGAATTTCAATTAATCTTTTTTCATTTATCATGACTTTTACTGAAGATATTGAATTAAAAGTTCCTTCGAGATATTGGTCTCTTCTTAGTCATTCAATATATTTTCAAACATTTATTTCAAAGGATATATTTTGTAATTCAAACTGTATTACGTTAGTTCAAAGGTATATTTCTTGTCGTAAATTAAATAGGGTACTTCTTTATTAGCCCAAATTATTTGAATTTGCTTCATATGTTACGATAAAATAACTACATTACGTGCGTCAAAACACACTTTTTCGCAAATATGAAGGTTATTTTAAATGTTCATCATCTGATCTTATAATTTAAATTATTATATATTTTTTATTTATTCATATACTGCTTCGTTAATTTAATTTCTATAAAATTAAGTTAAAATAAAAATTATAAGTTTGGAATTCCTTTTAATTTGGAATAACTACTAAGATAAACAACAAAGTGAATTTTAAACAATATCCAAGCACTGTATTAAAATATACAGTGGTGGCCAAAAGTTTGGACATTGTTTGAAAGTTTCATGTTTTTCAACTTTGTGTGCTTGTAGAATATATTAATTTTTACTTAAATACAAAAGTTTATACATCAAATTGAAGGTAATTTAATGTAGAATTTAATAATGAAAACAGTATTACAATATCTGTAATAAAAAATAGTTATGCTCATTTTAGTAGAACAAACAAACACAAATCGTTTTGTAATAAAAGCGTACTAGCCAATCACAAACACT
Organism: Maratus michaelseni; assembly: GCA_963931845.1. Taxonomy (NCBI): domain Eukaryota; kingdom Metazoa; phylum Arthropoda; class Arachnida; order Araneae; family Salticidae; genus Maratus; species Maratus michaelseni. The sequence continues at coordinate 328,722,530 of OZ007589.1, forward strand.
GTTCTGAGGACCAATCAAATTTCTGTAACTATAGTTTAGGTTATTTGGATGGTAAAAGAGTTATTGTTGTGGAAATATTTTGCGGAATGATCCATACTAGTACAATTAAATAGAGTATTGCTGTTTTTGAATATTTAAAGTCCTTTTTTAATTAAACTAATTTTAAACAATGTCATCAACAAGAAGAACTAATTGAACATCTACAAAAAGAAGCCGAATTGTCATATTGAGAGAAAATGGCCTCCCTTATGCTGAAATTGCAAGACAAGTCGGTGGTTCAGTGACTTATTCTGGAGTACGAAAGCTCTGTTTACGTTATGAAAAAACGAAATCAGTGGAAAATAAGGCCAAATCAGGCCGAAAAAAATGCACAAGTGCTGCTTCCGATAGAAAAATTAAACGGCTATGCCTTCAAGATATAAAAATTTCATCAGATGCCATTGAATCAAGTGAAATGAATGCAGCGGGTATTGCAGTAAGTTCAAGAACAATAAGAAGAAGGTTATCAGGATTTGGACTACAAGCTAGAATTCCAAGGAAAAAAACATATTTAAATCAAAAGCAACGCGAAAAACGAGTTAAGTGGGCAAAAGAACATATTAAATGGTCAGAAAATCAATGGAAGCAAGTAATCCGGAGCGATGAGAGTAAAATATCGCTCTTTGGTCGTGATGGTAGAAAATACGTGAGACGTAGAGTAGGAAAAACACTTCATTCTGATTGCATTGAAGCAACTACAAAAAATCCAACAAATGTCATGATTAGGGCATGTATGTCTTCAGATGGTGTGGGCCGAATTCAAGTGATTGATGGCATCCTGAATGCCAAAAAATACATCGAAACTGTCCTGGAACCATAATTGATACCTTCCATCAGGGATCTCTTCCCCAACAACGCGCCATTTATTTTTCAGCAGGATTCAGCTCCATGCCACACAGCAAAAGTATGCAAAGCATGGTTTCAAAATAAAGGCATAGATATATTACCATGGCCAGGAAACAGCCCTGATCTCAATCCAATTGAAAATTTGTGGCGACGTTTGAAAATTCTTGTACGAAAAAAAACGTCCATCCAATAAAAGACAACTTATTGAAGCTATAATTGATTCGTGGCACCATGTGATTACGAAAGATGAACTCCAAACACTCGTTCACTCGATGAGAAGACGCTGTGAAGCTGTCTTAAAAAATAAGGGTTATCCTACTAAGTATTGATTGTGTAAGTATCACTTTAAAAAAATTCAAATGTAAGATAGATCTTACTATTAGTTGCATAACTTTTGTAATTTTATTGTAATACTGTTTTTATTATTAAATTCTACATTAAATTACCTTCAATTTGATATATAAACGCTTGTATTTAAGGAAAAATTAATATATTTTACAAGCACACAAATTTGAAAAACATGAAACTTTCAACAAATGTCCACACTTTTGGCCACCACTGTATAAATAAAAATACATTTAATCGTTAACTACGTTATATGTAACAATACTATCAGGATTAAATAAGATTTACTAGCAGTTTGGAATCAGTTTTTATGAAAACCGTCATTATTTTATGTCAGGAAAAAGTCAAATATTGGTAAAGTGTAAATACATTACTGATAAAATGAATAAAATAAATAAAATAATATTTTATGTAGCATATATTTTCAATCATAATCTAGTTCACATAATTTCACTTTCTATATTACTCGAGTAAATGAACCAATTGAAAGAAAAACAAATAAAAAATTAAAAAATATATATTTGTATCTTGAGACAAATTTTTTGTCACACTTTTTAAAATGATTATAGCAGTGATTTGTTTATTTCTTATTGGGCTGAAAAATTCAAGTTTTAACTGTGTTTTGTTAGCAGAACATTTTAATTTTAAATAGGAAATTATTTTATAATTAAATTAGGCGTAAATAAAATAGATATATAATTAAAATAGTAGCTATCATATGAGATATTTAAAACAATAGTGTTCTAAGCCACTTGAAAATAAGCATTAAAATCATGGAAGGTATCTAAGAACTTCTAACTATTAATAGGATGATCGGTATAAATGATAGTTATAGAAAACTGGTCAGTACATGGCACATGAAGATATTCTACCGCATTGCAATTTATTATAAAGCGTGCAGAAGAACACTTGTTTTTGTGTATTTAAGAAAAATTGACATACACCATTGTGTCTCATAAATCTCATACATCTGTGTCTCATAAACACCTCATAAATCTTAGAAGTACAATATTTATTACACATCATTATACAGTTGATGATATTAATATTTCGAGATGATAGATTAGATTTAAGTTAACTAGAGAATTTACATGATTGAATTATTGCGAAATGCAGTCTCCCGCAATAAAGCGGTAGCAGTAATCTAAATAATCCATATGCTAGTAAGACCAGTGCAAGAGGCTTTTGAAAAACGGCAGGTGTAACACTGGAATGTGTTATGTTAATAGGTAAGTCGGCGTAGCGAATGGAGTTTTGAGTGACATCAAGAAATGCTTACGCATGTGTATGTCAACATGATGTTTTTCGTGGAAGAGGATGTTATATTATTATAGTTTATTTGTCCAACAAGAAATCAGTCAAAGAACTAAGAACTGTTTCGTAAGAAATCTGGTGAACACTATGCACTATTCGGGGACTCAACAATTAACCAAATAATATATAATTTCCGTAATGAACATACAATAAGCTGACACGCTGAAATGAGTCTTCATAAACATGCTAAAGCACATACATACGTGACTATTTGAACATCCATTACTGGAGGGCATCTTGCAGTTTTATTTTAGATTAGAAATAATAAATAAATTTTCAAATTTTCTTTGTAATTTTTTCTAAATTTCACTAGAATTTTTAGGAAGAGGGGCTGAATGGGAAATATTTATTTGCTTTACATTGCAAGTAGAGGCGCCTTAAATTCATGGAATGTGTTTGAAAAGTAATTAAGACATCTAAGAGTCATGCATGTCAGCACATACATCATACATGAATACATACATCATATACAATATTTGATGATTAAACGCGGACATGCGGATAATACGTAAGTAAACTTTTATTTTATACAAAATTTCTTAGTTGCCAAAGTTGGCAAACGGAAACTATTTTCTAGCCACTTTTTGAAAGTTCGTCCTCTAACCTCATAATAAAAAAAAGCTAATAATCACAAATGTAAAGTTCTGGATAATAATCTGTTGGAAAGTATGCTCAAGAATATTCAGTACTTTTTCGTTAGACGAACACTACTTAGCATCAAACCCAAATGTTGGTGCCAAAGTTAACGAAGACGCCAGGTATTAATATTAAAAAAAATAGACATCGGGAAGCTCATAAGATGTGGAAACATTAGCCAACATGATATATGTGCAGTTTAATCAAAAGAATAATTATTTTATTACAACGCAAAATACAATGTAAATTTTCTAAATGAGATACATAAGTAATGTTTCATTACAGAACCAGCCAAATAAAAACAGCCGTTTTTTTTAACATTTCCGAAGATATCTCTTTATTCAATGCAGTTACTGACATCTAAACTCATTTAAGTACGTTTTACAATGTTTTCAACTCTACAAAACTCAGCTCGTGACACCAGAAATAAATAAACCAAAAAGCAATAAGTAATGGAATGCAGGAGTTTTTAAACACAAATTTTTGCATTACTTTGCTTTATTTTCAGCACCATTTTGGTGTATCACTGTCGCGAATACATAATTTTACCATAGGTTTTTATGAAACAAATGTCATAACATCTATTATGCTATTGTCTTGGAACACATTAGTTGCACAGCATTCATCATTTGACTTACTAAACTGAGCAACAACAAGCCATATTAAGCTTTTAGAAAATTCTAGAAAAACTAAAACTTGAACAAAAAATTATGCCTGCATGTATTTGATAATCAGCTTACTACACTTGTTAACGTGAAGTAAACGATTTACCTCATTTGCCAAGAAATAGTGATTAGTGCTCGTCAAACGCAAAAATAACGAATATTCTCATCAAGGAAAAAATTTACAATATTATTCTTAAAGTTGCTTATAGTACTAACATCATTTTAAATTATTTATATGTGAATAAATATTTCAATATAATATATATTAAGCATTAAAATAATATTATTTTAGTTACACTTGTAAGAAAAAAGCCATGTTTTGCTTAAAATTATTCTGAAAAAAAAATTCTGCATTTTTTTGAAAATTAGGCATAAAAATACTTAGGATTGTTTTAAGAACATATTTATGTGATTAAAGTTTTTATACTTTTTTCTGCTTACTATTATCTGTTAATTTTCCCCAGAAAAAAATTAAGTTATTCTTCATAAATTTGCACTTTTTCACAAAGAAATAGATCTTTGACTAAAAATAGAGTCTGGTGACAAAATGACCGCATATACAAACACTTCATTTGTTCAATTGTGTAGGATTGGTCAAAATTAGGTAAAAAAGTACCGACGTTAAGTTTAAAGAAAAAACATGTATTTTCATTCATTCATTTGAAATAAATTTCTACATTTGCGTTCAATGAATTTCCTTTTCTGTAATTTTCATTTTGGATGTTATAAGATTATATAGCTGCATATTGACCGTGCTATTTTATTTTTTTTTTCAATTCTGTAATACTAAAAACGTATTTTCAGAAAAAATTACATTTCTAAATATATTATATTTAAATGTTATCACTTTTACCAGCAACAGCTTTTTGTTCTCATAAAATTTGGTCTATTGGCAATTCCTCACCTTCAGTTACTTATGCTTTATTCAATTGTACACATATTTCATATGATGTATCATTTTTGCTTATTTGGTAATTAAGCATGCTTTCACATTTATAATATTACAATTTTGAAATCGTTCTTTTTAAATATAGCTTTGTTTAAAATGTTTTTATGATTTTTCAAAATGTATACGGGTTTTAAATGTTTATTTTTTCCTTTTCTTTACAAAACATTTACTCAAGTGATCAAAATCTTTTTTTTTTTTCACATTTCCGAAAAAAAAAATTCCTAAATTAACTTTCTCTTAATGGAGGCAAATACACCAAAAAATAATTAGAATTCAAAATAATAAATTTTGAGTTTTTCCAATAATATATGAATATTGAAATAATAGTGATAATTTCATAGTATAAATGATATTTACAATTTTTTTTTAAATTATTTGTAAGAAAAAAAAATTCTTGATTATTCTCCAAATTTTGAATTGAAAGGATTAGTCTCGTTCCCGTGATATCCTCGTCTCACCTTGCTACAGTACTAATATATTTGCTATTTTTGATAATCTTTTTACAAATACAACTCTCTATGTTTGATTTATGATCGAATATGAACCGTATAAGTAACTTTAGCTTTGTAAATATTAAATGTGTATTAAGATAATTTTTGTTGTATAATATGTTAGAATTACTGAGCAAACTCTTTAATTAAAATTTAATCTGAATTTGAACAACTTAATCCCCTTTATAATTCACATTTAAGATATGTAAATCTTTTTCAAACATGCTGCATAATCTTTGTACAAATTTTTTGCCTGAGCGTCTCAAAACTATACTTTTAGTTTTATTCAAGTATGTGTGCTTTTATAATACAGGGTGTGCCATAAATTTCCATAAGTATGTTTCCAAACATTTTACATTATTACACGTTTATTTAAATTAATATACATTTATTTTTATTACGTGTTCATCTGCAGTGGTGGATACATATTGTAAAGTGTTTTAATATAATGTCAGTCATGAAGAGCATATTATATAAATAAAATGGTTTTCATAAAGAAATGTTTATTTTTACTATGCAAGGAAGCTTATGGCCTATGCTGTATGGCAAGATTCTCAATTACCTAAAAACAAAACTACCAAATTCTTAAACTTCATATACGAATGTATGCAACCCTGGGCTATCTTAACTGTTCAGTTATTTTCATACATGTGCAATGACAGTTATAGATGACTGATACTGTTGTTGTTTTTAACATATAAAATGAAATGGTAAACAGGCATAGCCATCATGAATTAAGGATTGTTTCCTAGAAATCGGCACAAACTTTTCTTGGTGGGAAAGCTATAAAAAAACGAGACAAAGAACATAAATGGGCACTGTAAGGTAACTTTAATAACAACATTACTATGAAAAACAGTCATTCGTTTTCAATTAAACCGTTTCGTCGGACACTATCGATTTTAATTTTGGTAGTACTTGCTAGACGTTGTACAAAATCTAGGTCCATAATTTTGAGACAGTACTTGATTGGATTGATCAATTTTTGGATATTGTATGTTTTGCAGCCCTTAGCATACAGTTTACACTTAAGGTACTTTGGTCGGGTAGTCGGACTTCTCTACGAAAGCGATGTTTTGCTGACACAAGTGGTTGATAACGATTTTGCAGTAATGACCATTAACCAAGTCTGTTCAGAAGACGTAATTACCGTCGTTATAATTAGGGCTACTATAATACAGGCTGAATCGTCAAGCATTTAGTTGCCCATTTAGATCAATCAGCGATTGTTGCCCACGTGGCGTGGCCAATCGTTCTTCTCCTACGGGTAATTAAATGTGAGCAAGAAGCCCGGTTTGTAGGAGTCTTTGTTGTATTTGGTACGGATGTAGGGGATGAGTGGACGGCAAATATACTCGTTTAAACAGCGCGTCCCTTTGCGGATCCAAACATTCAGATGAACGAACTACTTAAGCCTTTCGAGCCCATCGAAATCCAAACGAGGACCTTGTCTTCGAATTTTGCTTTAGTAGCTAATTTCATGATAGGTTGTGTCGTGAAGACGTCAAATGTGTAGTAGCCACCATTACCGTAAATAGTGGAGTGAGTCAGCGTGAAGTATGACTCGCTATCCAAGATGAATGATCGATCAGATAATTTTTTGAACAAGCGACAACACTTCGTTTTCGAGAAAACCATTTGCTTTCCTGTTCGTCTTGGTATGACACTTTTCTTGAGATATGTGATGTTAAGCTTATTGGTAATTATCTTATGTAGGTAGCCGAGTGAAACACTGAATTTGCTAGCCGTTGGATTGATTGTTACTCTGTCATTCTGGTCAAACAGTCGTTTCAACTGTTGTAACTTTGGCTTGGTGAGCTTTCGTGCCTTTGGATACGATCCGGGTTGTCTTTCGGCCGGGAATCCCTTCTGGTAACGTTTTATAAGATCGTATATAGTTCGTGTGGGGATAAGTTTGGCGACAAAATAGCTCTCGGTGAACTTCTTCCCATGATGAATATTGCCTTCGTAAAACTTGTACACACGAGTACACAGACACTCGTCTTTCAACTCCATTGTCAAAAAACACATATTACTTAATGAACTCTCGGCTAACAGCCCTTATATACGATAACGCAATACTTCATGCCCAGGTCTCACCTGATTCGTATTCCTTTGCTATTTTGCATAGCTACAAGGTTTGTGCGAGTGCCTAGGATTTCAATGATAATTTACTGATATGTAATATGCATGTAATGTGCTCGTTGCTAAGTTGCATGTTACCTCCTGTTTAATCACTGTTCTTGACTTTATGGACCGAATGTGAGGGTAGTATCCAAAAGTATTATACTGTGCTTTTACCGATATCACTCATAGTATACGCAGTCACAAACACATCGAAGAGTCAGAAATGAAGGATAGACATACAAGATTTCCATGACATTTATTAGATTATATATCCTTACAGAATTATCATTATTGCATTATTTATCATTAAAACAAATGTTTCTTGTTTTACTTTCTGTGGGACATTTGAAGCGAGTGTATACATGCTGTCAATAGAGAATCTGGTGGCTGCAGCCGCAGATGTGGAAATCAATATTAATGAAGAGATATTTGAGAATTTGTTTTAATAATATAATTAGTATTCTAATAATAAATAACACAATAATAGTAAATAGTGTTGTAATGATAAATAGTGTTGTGACAAATGTCATTCTGGAAACCTCTGTGCCCGTTTTTCTTTTCTCATTCCTCGCTGCGCTTGTGACCACATAGATTATACGTGAGTTTGATGAATTCAGGAACACCTTGTGTAACAATACTAATAAAACTTCAAGAAATATATATACATGGAGGGAGATGATAAAACTGGGATTTTCATCTGATTCAAAATTGTAAGGTATTTCAAAAATTCAGTATCATGCACGGAATCTACTGTGTTTTATTAGAGTTAATTTAACATATAATAAACCAAACAGTGCCAAAAATGGTTAAACGCGTTCATCGAAAATTATAAATGCGATTAAGTTTATTTGAAAATCTTGTGAGATTTCCTTTTAAAACTAATAAACTAAATGATTAATAATATTTTAGCAAATATTTCTGAAATTTCGATTCGAATCTACCACTCAGGCTATCTTTTTATTTTTATTGGTATCATACATAAAATGCTAAGATAAATATTATTATTATAAAATGCACAAATTGTCTAGTGTTCTCTGATTGGAAAAGGGAATATGTTTTCTATAACTCTGTATTAAAATGTTTTTGCAACAAATATAAATAATGCGAATTATATTGCAAAAAATGTGTTGTTCTTTTACATAAGTTCGTTTTTGTGAAGTCAACTTATAACATAATGAAAATTAAGATACATCATTAAGTATTTTATTCTGAGAATTGTTTGACAAGCTACAAAATTATTCTAGGAAATTATTTGTAGAAGTTCTCTGATATTGTAAAAAAATATATGCATATATATACAGTGCCCAATAAAGTCTTTACCACCCTTATTAACTTCAGAACGGTAACAGCTATAGTCGTAAACTTGATGTCTATGTATAGTAGGTATGCGCTACGTGTTCAGATCGCTGGCAGTGCCACAAAACTGTGGAGTTAGCATCCCTATCTCGAAAATGATATTATTCGAAGCGATATCAATTCAAAATATCAATTACAAAGCTACAGAGTTTCCCCATTTTGTATGAAATTACGTCTTACATGTAAAAAATAACTATATTAGAAACCTTGAAATGTACATTTTTATACTTTAACACCAACTTAAAAAAGCCATAGAATGGCGATGCATGCAGGTAAAATGGCAGACATAAGTGTGGCATTATATCCATACGTACATTTACTAATAAAACTAACACGTGTAAATATGGCAAAATAAAGTTAAGTAGATTGAATGTATCCCCCATCGAAACACATGAAGGATGCATTCCTTCCGATGGTGGACAAAGTGGTTGAGCATACTTAACTTTATTTTCATATTAAATATTATGATCTTCTTATAGTTAATGGGGATGGACAGAACTATCGAAGGCACAGTGTATGTTTTTAAACAAGCAAAGCAGACAAACGTTTTCGTTATTGATGCCAGTAATTTGTTACTAACAACAAACATCTTAATTTAACTCGATTACCATGAACACTTAAGGTAAAACAATAATTTCTGAGTAATTTTAATGCTGATAAAATGATTAATTTTTAAGTCCACATTTAAAAAAAATAAATACAGAAGTCAATTATTAAGCAGCTCATTTTAACATTTAGTTATGCAATTAATAAGTAAATCATAGCCATTAAAACATCCACAAGTGACATAAAAAATAAATTTTCGAAAATATTAATATCAAATAGTCACCGTTTTTTATTTATATATATATATATTAATTATTGTATTAGGAAAAATAGTTTCTTTTTTTAATTCAGAGATCGTGTTTCAAATAAAGGAGTTGTTAATTTAATTGCTGTGAAATATTTTTTAAATAAAGAATAATGATTTCATTTTAAACTTTATATATAATAATATATAGTGTGTGTTAAATAATATTAAATATAGGAAAATTTTATTCAAGATATATTTTTCAATCGAATCAAATCAGACAGCTTTTGTACAAAGTTTACTTTTTTTTAGTCTTCTTCCCTCTAAGCGTTTTGCCCGTATTTTCCCGTTTCCCAAAAACAAATTAAATCGGCTGTAGACAAAAGTATTTTTAACATAATTGTGTTTTAACATATATTTAAAATAACGAGATATGAAGTTTATTTTAGAAGCAAACAAGGAAAGAAAATATAAATTAATATTAGTTTTAAGAACATCTTTATTAAAATGCAGGAAAGCCCTCAGACGCTCAGAGGGTTAATTGCTAAATTCATCAGAAGGCTTGGTTCAAAAATGGTTGGCTGGCTGTTAATTGAAAACAACAGGAGCTACACTAAATAAAGTAACTAAAAGAATTAAGAACCCAAACTTGTTGTGTAGGATTAAAATTCTAAAGTTAATTCAGATTTCATACGAGTACTTTAACAAAATCTCACAGTAAACTTTATGAAGTAATTAAAATAATAAAAAGAGGCACACAATAACTGAATTAACCGAAGAAAGTTACTATATTATGTGTCCAAGCTAAATATGGAAGAAATAATTGTATTTTATCCAGAAAGCGTAAACAAACAGCAAGTCTAATAAAAGGATAATACATTATTAGGGGGAAAAAATCATAAAATCACGCAATTATTCAATCTATCATAAAATAACTTGTGGACGAAGCATAAAATTAACATAAATAAAGAAATTGCTTATGTAAACAAATGTATTTTATTCGCCATTTAAAGTTGATTTTAAGTTCCTTATCTAATTACTTTAAAAAGGCATTACCATTATTGCCTTGGGCATTCTTTGCAGCATTATGTTTTTCTAAGGTTATCTATTTGCCAGCATTTGAAAGATTTGATACTTTTTAACGAATATTATAAGATTAATATCTTCAGTGTATTTTGAGTGATATAAAAACTTTTTTTCTTGGCAGATTTTCCATATATTTTCATGAACTTATAGTGTGAACTTTTGTGGATTATGAATACCGATTTGAATCTCAATTTGTCAATATGATAAGTATGTCAGGAATATTATTAAATTGAAAGAGTTGCTAAACATTTTTACATTATGGCATGGATTATATTATAGTAGGGTAAATCCAGGTTAGATTCCCCATCGGGTTAATTGTCCTAGTTACTGTATTTCAGCTATTGCAGATGTGGCAGAGCTAGCGACGTTGTTCTACTATCAATTGTTATGAAAAAGCGTAGTAGACGAAGTTACAGCGATTTATGTTTTGAAATAAATATTATATGCTATATATATATTAAATGAGTATAAATACAACGTAATAGCAATAAAAAAAAAGAAAAGAAAAGAAAATAACACTGAATTGCAAACTTAATAATCGTTTAACCCATTTTATACCAGAGGTCATATACTACTCATGATCTTGAAGGGGTTTTTTCCATCGTTGTAATGCTTTATTTGGGTTGTATGATTATGTTTGTCTTTTAAAGATATGTTTTGACAAAAACATATGTTTTATGTAATATAATAATGTAACATTTATGTAATTATTAACTAATTATTAACTAATTATGTAATATAATAATATAACATATGTTTTATGTAATATATATTATGTACATATGTTTTATGTGTATAAAAATGTTTTCATAAACTTAACTACTGTACTCAATGTACAAGAATGCAACAGATAAAGGTTTTATTTATTTATTTTACATAGGGAGATATTTAAAAATTAATTTCGATTTGTTTAAATACAACAGTATCGACCTTTAACGTTTCTAATTCGATAGATGTTATCTAAAAGTTCAGAACATATAGACTGATTGAATCCGTGGCCAGAATTTCATCAAACTAGTAAATAAATGTTTGGTCGTGCACGACACTTTGGTCCAATCCCAATAATATTGACAATAAATCACAAATATCTTGAATATAGACATAAAAACAAATAAAAAGCGAAAAAATGCGTTTCTTTTATATTTTTAACCTCGGCCTAATTTGAGTTAAATTCACTTGCATCAAAGTTCTTGCATCACCATTCTTGAATTTGCCACTCTCTTCAGATGTGATCCCGAACATCGGGTAGTAGGACCTCTAACGATATGCGGATTGGAAGAAGAAAATCCTTCTCGAAATTTCTTTTTAAATAGGGACTCTGATGTTGCACGGTTCTACTTGGTTCGTCTGCTTGTGCCAATCATCTGCTTGATCACTGAGTGTCAGCCAAGAAACGTTGTCCTCTAGGGGCGCTTTTTGTCCACGTTTCTACCCGGTTACCATATTTGATCAAAAGTTGCCTCTCGATTTTAACAGTATTATGATTGTCGTTGCACTACTCTGTGTTCATGGGTGTGATGTAAAAATAGCAAACATAATGACATGAGTAAATTTAAACACAATAATAATCTTTTCAGGATTTCAAAATGTGCCAATTCTTGGAGAAAATGGAAAAAACTTGCAAGCGGCACTGTCTTACATGCATACACATTCAACAGTCTGTTCCTTTTATTATTATATTTACAGTGTTTGTCAAAGGACTACCCTAATATTTGTCTCGATTCAAGGTTACCAAACGGTAATCCGCCTTTCAAGCTAACATATAGAACTGTCACCATAAATCTTACAAATGTCTACTATCATAGTTTACCTCACCGACACTCTATGTAAATGAAATTTTATCTGAAACTAGCTCTTAATAAATTTAAAACAAGGTTGACTGGTATTGATCTATTTTTAAAAGTATAAATTCAGTATATTAAACAGATAATTTGAGAAGTGTTTCAAACTTTTCTGAAATGTTATTGAATTTCTCTTTATTTTGTCTTTTAAAAGTAATAAATATAAAAGCCAAATTTAAAACCTTATAAAAATGCATATTTCAAACCATTATAATCATCACTTGAACGTTGTTATGAAATCCAATATATAATTACCAAAAAGTTGAAATAAACATTAGATTGTCAAATAAACACTGGAGTATGAAATAAATATTTGAAAAGTGATACTTAAGTGTAAAAATGTTTTTATTATTTAGGAATGCTCTGGAATAAATACACGATATTCATCGAAAATGAGCGATTTAATTGTATTGGAACATTTTAATAAGTTAGTAATAATTATACATTTTTATCTTTCATGCTGCAAATTTCGAGTAATTATAATCCCGAAAAATTAAAAAGCTGATACTGGGGAAAAATATTTTAATTTCAGATATCTTTATTAATTATTTTATTTATTTTACTAGAATTATATACTTTGTTAAGGAGTGCAACATGTATAACTGATTCAAATTTATTTTTTAAAAATAATTCATTCGCTATAAGGGGTTATTAAAGAGGAAAGCATTTTATTAAAATGTAGAGTTTAAAGAAAATGTTTCCATGAAGTTTAGTTTTCAAAAATGATGTGAATATTTTACTTTTAAAAATTAATTTTTAGTTTTTAAGTCTACATGTTACAAACATATGAAATGAAGTGTTTTAGAAATTTAGAAAATTTAATTTCAATTGAAAAGTTATGCATAATATTTTTGCTAATGAATAAATATGAAAATGTGTAGCAATGCAAGTTTGAAAGAGTTGCAGTGTTTATTTAATTGAGATTAATTCATAGAATTTTAAGCGGCATTATTTAATTATACTGCTTTAGAGTGTGAATTGTCTATTAGCTTTCTGCTCCCTTTGTCTTACTTATCTAAATGTTTTCTACAGCTATAGAACCGAAAGAAAGGGGACAGTGTTATCACACATGTAAATATTTAAATATGCTTGGCAGTCGTATTTCGCTTTTCATAAACGAGCAGGGAAGACCGAGCTATGCTCGATCAAAATTAAATTTGAGTTCAAATATCATGACCCATGACCAAAATGACCCACTAATTGAATTTTCTCGAACATGTGACTTAGCCCATCAGTCTTCTAGTGCCGGAAAACCATAGGATGCAAAATTTAGTGTAAATTGAGCCGCTTTTTAGATATTGACCCACAATGACCCAGAAATGACCCACTAATCGAATTTCTCGAACATGTGACCTAGTCTAATGATTTTCGCGTGCCCGAAACTCGTAAAATACAGAATTTAATCAAAATCGTTAGAGTCGTTTTTTAGATAAAATTAATTTGACCCGCTTTGACCCAAAAATGACACCTTAATCGAAAGTTCTCGAACATGTGACCCAGCCCAATAGTCTTCTCGTGCCCGAAAATAGTCGGATACAAAATTTCGTCAAAATCGTTTGGACCGTTTTTTAGATACACTTAGCTTGACCATGACCCAAAATGACCCAAAATGACCCACTAATTGAATTTTCTCGAACATGTGACCTAGCCCAGCAGTCTTCTCGTGCTCGGAAACCATTGGATGCAAAATTTAGTGTAAATTGAGCCGCTTTTTAGATCTTGACCCACAATGACCCAGAAATGACCCACTAATCGAATTTTCTCGGACATGCGACCTAGCCCAATGCTTTTATCGTGCTCGAAACTCGTAGGACACAAAATTTAATCAAAATCGTTAGAGCCGTTCTTTAGATAAAATTAATTTGACCCGCGTTGACCCCAAAATGACCCACTAATCGAAAGTTCTCAAACATGTGACCCAGCCCAATTGAATTCTCATGCCCGAAAATGGTCGGATACAAAATTTCGTCAAAATCGTTTGAACCGTTTTTAGATACAATTAGCTTGACCATGAGCCAAAATGACCCAAAATGACCCACTAATTGACTTTTCTCGAACATGTGACCTAGCCCAACAGTCTTCTCGTGCCCGAAAACCATTAGATGCAAAATTTAGTGTAAATTGAGCCGCTTTTTAGATCTTGACCCACAATGACCCAGAAATGACCCACTAATCGAATTTTCTCGGACATGCGACCTAGCCCAATGCTTTTATCGTGCTCGAAACTCGTAGGACACAAAATTTAATCAAAATCGTTAGAGCCGTTTTTTAGATAAAATTAATATGACCCGCCTTGACCCAAAAATGACCCACTAATCGAAAGTTCTCGAACATGTGACCCAGCCCAATTGACTTCTCATGCCCGAAAATGGTCGGATACAAAATTTCGTCAAAATCGTTTGAACCGTTTTTTAGATACAATTAGCTAGACCATGACCCAAAATGACCCACTAATCGAATTTTCTCGAGCATGTGACCTAGCCCAATGGTTTTCTGGTGCCCCAAAGCGGTAGGATACGAAATTTCGTCAAAATCGTTAGAGCCGTTTTTAAGATAATTTTTGCATATATATATATATATATATATATATATAACCACCCACAAGATTTGCTCGTATTAGAATATATGATATACAAGTTGCCATTAAACGTGTAAAATTATTTTTAAAAGAAGTTAGCACGCACCTTAACCAGCACAAATCATATTAAAATAAATGGTCCTTTCTCAAGTGGTCAAGGTATAATGGACGTTTCCTGATGATGGTAAATGAAGTGTTCGCGTCATAAATTCAAGCAAATGATTGTTTAAAGTTGTTTTATTTAATACTGTTAGTAAAGTAAAATTTAAGATTATTACCAAATTACCAAATTAAAGATTTCTAACGTGTTATATTTACGAAATGTTGCGATAAACAACAAAAAAAGCGCAAGAAAAAATAATTCCAATTTAGGCGTGCCGTTCGTTAGAGAAACTCTACAATGGGAACTGAAACACAGCAAACATTATGATTGTCTCGCAATAGCAGTTCAATAATGCAAAATTGTTCAAATTTGAGCGAATAATTTTTTTTTATGACAATAGCATATGCAATGTTAGGAGTGTATTTACCCATTAGCAAATAATTTTTATAAAAGTGCATTAAAGTTGTAAAAATTATAACTTTCTGATTTAATTTTTAATGAAATTTTGTAGTTTGTACCTCAGATTTAAAATGAGGTTAGAAATAAGAGATGCAGGTCATCAATTATTAGGCAAGGTTTATTTTTCCTTAATTATAGCATATTTTGAAAAGGAAAAAATAAGTTTCTAAAAAAAAACTTAAGTTACAGTGTGTAAAGTACGTGTGTATAGAAAAAAGAAGGATTGAAATGATTGCATAGTGCATATACAGTTGATCTTACATGAAATGTATTAGCATATTCCTTAATCAGGATCTCAAATAATAATGAAATATTTACATACAATAGAGTTTCCGTAGGTCACTTTATTTTATTAATTTTGTGTACCACTATTTCGAAACAATAATCTTTGTGTTCAGTTTCTAATAGAAATCCTCACGAAGATTATTGTTGGGAAATAGTGCTACAAATAATAAACAAATTGCCTATGTTTTTATTATTCTAGAAACTGTATAATTAAAAGCTCATTAAAATATATAAAATTTTAAAAATATGTATAATAATTTTTAGATGCACTAAAATAATAAATAAAAACAGAATATAAAAATATTATACGATATCAAATGATTATGAAAATAACTTTAAAATGACATTAAGTCCTAAATCTGAATTATTTAAAAAGAAACACAGATGATAATAATTACAGTGCGATATAATTTAATTTCCTGATTTTTGCTTTGATTTATATTAATTAAAAATTGCAATTACGATTTTTTCTGTTACTTATTTTTATATTTTACTGTTACATTCAAAGGAAATAAGTTAAAAACATTTATTTTTCTTATAAACAAATTTTAATTTTTATACACAAAGTAGTAACGTTATCTTTATGAAAAATATTTATAAAGTTTATTTTTAATTACTTCTGTTGCATTACCCGTGAATTACGTAAGAATTTATTTTTTAATAACTAAGCAAGCTTCTTGAACGGAAAATTAACAAGTGTAAACTAAAAAAATATTCTCACTTTCCATATTTACGATGTGGCCTTTTAAATCTGCACAGGAATATGAATGAATATGCTGATGAAAAGATGCAAAACACATAATCTGTCTATTGCTTTGGGACCAATCTGTCTCAACAAAGACTCCTCTGCAAAGGATTGAGAAGCATTATACTCGTAGAAATCAACTGCTAGGTATTTTATTGCAAACTATTTTCTATCACAAAAAATATTACATTTTGAATATACCATGATTATACTGAAAATACTTTGAAGAAATTTTATACCTAAGCTTGTGTTTTTTCGATGATAGTGTTTTAATGTCTTTAAAATGCAGTTCTGCTGTAGTATTAATAAAATACTAGCTGACCCTATCCGGCGTTGCCCGGGCACGTGATAATAATTTAAAGAGAAAAAACATCACGTTTTTATTATTTTATAGCTTTAACCTGATTTTGTATGGAATTATATTTTTAAATGGAAAATTCGCGAAAAAAAATTGATATTTAGTGATAAAATTGCTCAATTTATTGCTTTTTACTTAGGGTCGTTTCATAGTTTTAAAATAAAAAGTTATTTTTGTCCGAACTCTTTGAAATTTTTATTGTTGATAAATAAAACGGTTTTACAGCCCGTGTAAAATTTTCGTAAAAAAAATATTGTTATCGAGTTGTAAAAGAAATATTTTCTTCTCGCTTTTTTGTTTGTTTGTTTGTTTTGCGTCGGCTCCTTTAACATAGCAATTAAAAAATAGTCATCTTCTTCCGAACTCTCTGAAATTTCAATCGGTTATAAATATAACTGTATCCAAGCTCTCTTTAAAATTTTGCGAAAAAATATGCCAATTTAGTAGTCAAAACATGAGTTCTAAAGAAAAAAAAAACTTTAGTTTTCAAAACAATGGCCATATACGCCTCCATCCGTTTTTTTTTTTTTTAATCAACCCTTTTGAATCCTCATAGGCAAAACAGGTTTCCCGTGTATGAGGGGAGAAGCCTTCAAAAAATTTTAAAACATGCGCAAAGAGACCGTTTCCGTGTGAAAAAAAAAGAATCTGGAATTTTGACATAATGCGGTTTTTGCTTTAATTATATAGATACGTTATTAATGTCTCAAAAGATAAAACTTGGAACAATAAAATAAACAAAATACATTTAATGCAATTTTAGGTTCGACCACTACTTACATGTTAAAAATTAAGTTGGAATTTAACGACATTAATTTCTAAGATAATTTTTTCCCACTTTTTATATTTTCCCACCTTTATTATTGTATTCATACTGAAGTTTTATACGTTATTTAATACTTTAGAAATTTTTCCATAGAAAATTTCACACGCCTTGCATTCCTAATGATCAAATTTTAATTGCTTAATAGGCGTATAGCCAACATAGTGAAAAAGTACTCAAGTCGGGACTCGATCCCGGGTCATCAGTATAGTGCATTGACGTTCTACCAAATGAACAACTTGGAAACGATACTCAGCCTGGAACTTTCTCACTATAACATGTTGGCAAGGCTACAAACGCAGCACAAGATGGAATATTTTCCGTGAGCCACCAACCCTGGCGCAAACACGAAACCATGCTGGATTTTCTTTGATTTCGTGTTTGTCCCAGGGTTGGTGGCTCACGGAAAATATTACATCTTGTGCTGCGTTTGTAGTCTTGCCAACATGTTACAGTGAGAAAGTTCCAGACTGAGTATCGTTCCCAAGTGGTTCGTTTGGTAGAACGACAATGCTCTATACTGTTGACCCGGGTTCGAGCCCCAGCTTGGGCCATTTTTCACTATGTTGGATATACGCCTATTAAGCAATTAAATTTTGATTATTTTATACGTTAATCAAACATCATTTATGAATCCTTATAGAACTTTTTCAACTTTTAATTTCATAAGTTACCTCACATATGGAGTGTTAAGAAGTTTACCTAAAGACATTTGAACATTGAAAGAAGTGTTTTACGTTTTATGTACTAATCTGAATCCAAGTAAAATATTTTACATATATCTGAAAATTCTTTTATGGACAGTGATAAAAACTTTTAGATTCTTTGGTTCTATTAATTCATTGTTAAGTAAATTTATCATGGGCGACTTTTAAATTATAACTTTTGTTGATTAATTAATTCCTTTGCACCTCTATCATTTGCCTTTTTATTTAATGAATTGCATTGAATATAATTACAATGTCAAAAACTGGAATTACGATTTCACACGATGACGTATTTACTAACAAATTTTCTCAACTGTAGAGTATTACAAAGTGATGTGAAAGATTTCGACACATGATTTTTATTTACTTATTTAATCCTTTTAGGGGTAAAGTAATTCTGTAACGAAAAAGTTTAAATGATTGAACAGCATCAACATTTACAAAAAATATATATTTGATGATGAGTAAACGCTTTTCTTCCTGTGCGGTATAAAAGCAATATATATATATATATATATATATATATATATCAGTACAAAAACCCTTAACGGGTTAAAAGTGTTGACGCAGCACTTTCTTTTGGCTCTATGAATTTTAAATATGGGTCTTAAAAGCAATGATATCAAATTTAAGTGACGCTATGTTAATAATTTTTTTTAAATCATAATTTTCTTTTTAGTTTTATTTATGTTCACAGGTGCAATTATTATCTTAATATGAAAAAATATATAAAATTTATTCGCTGATGCTTTTTCATTCACATCTCTCATGAATTCAAAATATGGGTTTTAAAAGAAATGATATCAAAATTTGAGTGACACCTTGACGTTAATTTAATAGGACTCTTTTAAAATTCAATTTAAATTATTTTTGGTTTGTCTTCTAAAGTATATTTACACATACAAACAATACTTTTAATTTTTCAATACACTTTTAAATATATTACTTTCACTGAGCCTATATTATGTATTGAAATGTATTTATTTCAATAAATTGATTTATCTTCTGTGCCACGCTATCCAAAATCATAAGTAAAATTTATGTAAATGATTATTTTGCGTCATATTATCCACTTGCATACATTTCCCTTTGTTTGGATACTATGACGCAAAATAATCATTTACATAAATTTTACTTATGATTTTGGATAGCGTGGCACAGAAGATAAATCAATTTATTGAAATAAATACATTTCAATACATAATATAGGCTCAGTGAAAGTAATATATTTAAAAGTGTATTGAAAAATTAAAAGTATTGTTTGTATGTGTAAATATACTTTAGAAGACAAACCAAAAATAATTTAAATTGAATTTTAAAAGAGTCCTATTAAATTAACGTCAAGGTGTCACTCAAATTTTGATATCATTTCTTTTAAAACCCATATTTTGAATTCATGAGAGATGTGAATGAAAAAGCATCAGCGAATAAATTTTATATATTTTTTTCATATTAAGATAATAATTGCACCTGTGAACATAAATAAAACTAAAAAGAAAATTATGATTTAAAAAAAATTATTAACATAGCGTCACTTAAATTTGATATCATTGCTTTTAAGACCCATATTTAAAATTCATAGAGCCAAAAGAAAGTGCTGCGTCAACACTTTTAACCCGTTAAGGGTTTTTGTACTGATATCATTACTTTTTTAAGGTTATTGATGAAAATGTCAATTAGTCGAAATTAAGTATAGGGTATAAATTAATCATTAGTATAAAATTTTAAAGAAATGCTAAAAAAGACCCCTTGGACCCCAATAAAATATGAGGGTGGTGGCCAAGGGATAGGAATCCAAGACTCAACTTTTAAATTATACAGCGAGAGAGTAACACAATTAGAAGGATGAAAATGCATGGCAAAACCCGTTTGTTCCATCTTCCTCCGCCGAAGAGCGCAATCTTTTCTATACAAACATAGCTGAAAATTTTCAGGCTGTCGATTCCGAGTCAAATGAGCCATACATCGTCGTGATCGGTCCCATAGAACCCGATAGGGAAGTGCCCCTGGTGGTGAAACTTGGAACTAAAATCAATATATCCTGTCAATGTCGAGTCGAATGAATCAAACTGCATTGTGATGGGACCCATAGGACTTGAGATAGCTGCAAAATCCGTAAGTTCCATCTTCCACCACCAGGGGGCGGACTCTGTTCCACGCAAACATAGTTGAAATCTTTGAGGCTGTCGATTTTGAGTCGAATGAGCCATACCTCGTAGTGATGGGGCGCATAGGACCCGAGATAAGAAAGCGCCCACTGGTGGTGAGACTTGTAACTAAAATCTATATATCCTGTCGATGTCGAGTCGAATGAATCAAACTGCATTGTGATGGGACCCATAGAACTCGAATTAGCAGCAAAATCCGTTAGTTCCATCTTCCACCACCAGGGGGCGCTCTCTGTTCTATACAAACATAGCTGAAATCTTTCAGGCTGTCGATTTCATGTCGAATGAGCCATACCTCGTCGTGATCAGGCCCATAGAACACAAGATAGGAAAGCGCCCCCTGGTGGTGAAACTTGTAACTAAAATCTATATATCCTGTCGATGTCCAGTTGAATAAATCAAACTGCATTGTGATGGGACCCATAGAACTCGAGTTAGCTGCAAAATCCGTTAGTTCCATCTTCCACCACCAGGGGGCGCACTCTGTTCTATACAAACATAGCTGAAATCTTTCAGGCTGTCGATTTCGAGTCGAATGAGCCATACCTCAACGTAATCGGGCCCATAGGACACGAGATAGGATAGTGTCCCCTAGTGGTGAAACTTGGAACTAAAATCGATATATCCTGTCGATGTCGAGTCAAATGAATCAAACTGCATTGTGATGGGACCCATAGAACTCAAGTTAGCTGCAAAATCTGTTAGTTCAATGTTCCACCACCAGGGGGCGCACTCTGTTCTATACAAACAGCTGAAATTGTTGAGGCTGTCGATTTCGAGTTGAGTGAGCCATACCTTGTCATGATCGGGGCCATAGAACCTGAGATAGGAATGCACCTCCTGGTGGTCAAACTTGAAACTAAAATTGATATATCCTGTCAATGTCAAATTGAATGAATCAAACCATGTTGTGATGGGAACCATAGAACTCGAGTTAGTTCCAAAATCCATTAATTTCCCCTTCCACTGCTAGGGGCGCACTCTGTTCTATATGAACATAACTGCCCCTGGGGGTGAAACTTAAATCAGTAAGTTCTATCGAGGTCGAGTCGAATGAGCTAAACTGCATCACGATTAGGAATGCACAACCTGTGGCCCGTGATGGGTAACTGGTGGCCCGCAGAGACCATACATGCCAACCTATCCAAAAATTTCGAATTTCCTTAATAATTCGTGAGAAAAATGCGCAAATTTTGTCCATAGATCGTAGGAAAATATGAATTTCATCGATCAGGTGCATAAAATTATGAATTGCATCGACTGGATGCAAATTTTGTCGAATGGGCATGGAAAAATCACAAATTTCGCCATTTTGTCGCTAGAAAAAAAAAACGCAAATTTCAATACTCGGTCAACAGAAACCACAGATGCCAAAATCGGTAATTCTGGAGTTGTAAATTTCGTCAATCACTCAAAATCTTGAATTTTGTAAATCAGTTGAAAAAACCTGCAAATTTTGTCGATAAGGCACTTAAAATCGCAAATTTCATGGATCGAGCAACGAATTTCATCGAATGGCATGGTAAGATCGCGAATTTCAACGAACAGTCGCGGAAAAAATTTGCAAATTGTCCATAGATTGTGGGAAAACATTATGAATTTTGTCTATTGGTTCTGCAAAATTATGAATTTTGTCGATAGGCATGGAAAATCGCAAATTTCGTATATTGGGCGTAGAAAAATCAAGAATTCCATCGAATGTTTGTGAAAAAATTGTAAATTTCAACAAACGGTAAAAAAAAAAAGAAAAAATGAAAATTTTGCCATTGTCTAGAGAAGAAAAATTGTGAATTTCATTAAATGGCCGACGGAAAGCATATCAGTTGAAAATCACGAATTTTGTCAATCAGGCACAGTAAAAACATGAATTTTGTGGATCGGGAGAAGGAAAATCATAAATTTTGTTGAACGCATGCATAAAAATCATGAATTTTGTTTATCGGGCATATAAAAATCATTAATTTCGTCAAACGGATCCATAAAAATCAAGAAAGTCATCAATCGGGTGCGTAAAAATCTTGAATTTCATCGATCAGGCGTGTAAAAATATAGGACAAAATTGCCATTCGCCAATCGGCGAGTAATACTGAAAATTTGGCGACTGACTTTACTGCCACCACTGGTCAAACTTAATAGTCCCAATTGCGATGATTGAATGGAAAAAGATTTTTTCCCCGCTGTCGCTCGACAAATTTCGAAACCATTTGGCGAATTTCACGATTTTTTCCCCGAAATTATTTGACGGATTGTGACTTTTTTTCTTCTCGAAGCCATTCGACGATATTCGAAAAAATTTTCCCCTGAAACCAGTTGATGAATTTTGTGATTTTTCCACTATCAATGAATTTTGTGATTTTTCTGCTATCGATTGATGAATTTCGTGATTTATCGACTATCGATTAATGAATTTCACGACTTTTTCCATGAACGAACAAATTGTGCACTTTTTTTCCACTGCTATTCGACGAATTTTGCAATTCTGTTCCGCGATTGTTAGACAAATTTCACTATTTTTCTCCCGAGATCATTTGATGAATTTTGTGATTTTTTTCCCCCGAACGTATTTGACGAATTTCTCTAATTTTTTCACGACAGTTAGACATAATTAATTTTTTTCCTGCAATGCCTGATTTCTTTCCCGAGACCATTTGACGAATGTCGCGATTTCTTTCCCAACACTATTTGACAAATTTCGCCGTTTATTCCACAATCGTTTGACAAATTTCTTAAATTTTTTATCAAGTATTTATAAATTTGTTATTGGTCATTGCTGAAAAACAGGAGTAAAAAAATCCATGTACTGACCAGTGGTCACTGAGAAAAAAGTTGAAACCTATACATAAAAGTTGAACCTATACATAAAAATCATGAATTTTTTAGAACGGGCACATAAAAATCACAATTTTGTCAAGTAGCCGCATAAAAATCACAAATCCATCTAGTGGGTGCATTCTTCCAAATTTGCAACCGAACAGTGCTGTATGTATGGATAATGCTAATTATCCCCCCCCCCCTTACCCAACATCTCCTCGAAACAAAATTCTCTCTGTGCTACTGATGGTGGTCCTCGACAACCCAACAATTTTTTAAGTGGCCCTTCGCCTAAAAAGATTGGGCACCTCTACTATCAATTAACAATAAATTAACCTATCGCTTGTGTCATGTATTCATGAGCGGTGATTGCAATGCAAATTCTTGTTTACAAGAATAAGACTCATATTAGGTATTTTATTATTTATTTATTGTTTGTTTACTTATTTTGATTTGATTTTCTTGTCCTTTTAGAAATTGACTTTAGATTGTTACTTAAATGGTGAGATGATTGTCAATTACCTGTTTTATCGATAAAAATGATACAAGGTAAGGAAATTGCATCGTGTCGAGTGAATATTTAGGAAGTATTTTAAAACCCGCAGACTAAAGAAGATTTGTGTTTTACTTGTTAGCTATATTTTGCAACTCTCCAAATTACTGCAATGTAAATATAGTATGAAGTCAACTTTCCTCTGTTGTATAGCTAATTTTATTGGAAAAAAACCCTGAAAATGCATTGTTGTAGTAATCAATTATTTTTGCAGTTGTGTAAATTCTGTCATAACAATTTTCAACTAAGGGAAATCTTACATTGGACATTTAATCACAGTATTTTAAATAAGAAAACTTAAAATATTTGCAAATTAAAGAAATGAAAAGAGATTTTGTTTAAAATTACATCTAAAGATTTTTTTTTTTTACAAAAAATGCAAAATTCACCAGTCATTCGGGAAATTATCACAAAATTCTACTAATAAAATGGGACTGTAAACAAACCGGTTCAAAATGTGTCCTTTTTAAAAATTAAATTCCATCCCAGCAGCCCTGTTGTTATGTTAGTCGAGCACTAGCTGATCGGCAAAAATTTTTAATCTCGCCAACCTTTTTTTTCTGACCAATCTTTAACATAAGCTAATAAAGTATAGCCAACATTTTAACATTGCTATATAGTATCTTAAAAAACTTACTTAAAAATAGCTGAAATATAATCTTGATAAAATACGTAAACACAAACATATCAATACAAATAACAAAATCTCATGTAATCGGGTAGGGGAGACCGGTACACAGTGGACCACTTTTTCAGTTAATTTTGTTTTCTCTTTAACAGACTGACCAATCTGTATGAAAATATTTTTGAATATTCCTTAAACCTTCTTACATCCATCATAATTTTCTCACAACATAGTTTTCAATACATTAAAAAAAAATATATATATACACTGGTCCACCCACCAGGGCACAGTGAACCACTATTAGGTATTATCTAAAATATAATATAAATCTATTTTTCATTAATCTAATTCTTTTTTGTTGCCTCTTCATTCGCAAAATAACATAGTAATATAAATTTTGAAACAAAAACAAAAAATTAATTATATTTTGAAAATAATAACAGATTAATACAGGAACAATTGCAATTTAGTTGAAGTTATTACTTAAGTACAAAAAAAATCAGCTCACAATAAAATTTGCAAATGAAATTCCAAAATATTTATCAGTAAGATTGAGCATGGAATTTTCAAGAAATAATTTTGGGTCTGCGAGCAACATTATGAAATCATTGACATCAACAGCAGATTCATTTACAGTTTCGGGAGAAATAAACTGTTTTCCATTCAATTTGCATCTCATGAATCTTACTTGAATAGAATCATCAACAATTAGACTACAGTTATATTTATCAAAGGCAGTAAATACAAAACAAAATATTTCTTACTATGTTAAAAAATTGTTATTTTTATTTGTTTACTTTATTTTACAGTTAATTCTACTTTAAAACAATCTTTCTTTATAGAAAACAATTATTACATATTTTGAACATTCTGCATTAGAGGAGCAGAGTGGATTGTGGACCACTGTGCCCCAGGAGTGGGTGGTCCACTGTACCCCATGTTGAAGTTCAATAAATAATCATATTAATATTGTTTATAGCTTTCTTTTAAACATAATAACTTTAAAGTAAAATAAAAACAAGTATCTTAGCTTTTCAAAAAAGCTGTTTTATTTTATTTATCTACAGCCTTTAATTACTAAAAAAATAAAAATATGATGATGAAAAATTTTACTTTTAGAAGCTCAAAACAACAAAGCAGGATAAAATAGTTCAATCTGAGCTAAACATACTTTCTGAAGGCTATAAATAATCATTGCAGTGCTGTTGTCTATTAGGATAGAAGAGAAGCTTAAAAAAAAATTAAATAAATAAAATATTAGGGGGTGGTCCACCACTGTGTCCATAGGTTCACTGTGTACCAGTCTCCCCTATATTAATGATAGGCTTAGTCAATAAAAAAAATGTTAAAGTAAGCCATAACATAAATTAGAAACATTGTATTTCATAATGAAAACATCGTATCTAATTTTATATACATAAAAGTGAAAACTTACGTTATATAAATTCCCTATATAATATACCAAAGTTTCATCACAATTAAACGTATTTCAATCACACTGAAATAAAAAGTTTTAGTTATTAAATTTGTGTGAGGTGAATGATGGGAAAGTTTGATTTGGAGATTTGGAAAATATAGCTAACAAGTAAAAAACCAATCTTCTATCATCATCAGATTTTTAAAAGACTTCTTTAAAAGATTCACTGATTATTTTTAACGATAAGACAGGTAATACTATTGACAATTACCTCACCATTTACGCCACTAAATCAAAAAACAATTTCTAAAAGGACAATCTAATCAAAATAAGTAAACAAACAATAAATAAATAAATAATAAAATACCTCATATGAGTGTTTGAACTTTGAAGGGGGGGGGGGGGCTATGAGACCTATAGCGGCAGGGCTGTCGTTTCGAATGATCCAAACCATCAACATTCGAGACTCGTTGAAAACAAACAGATGATTGATTCGTTGATTAGAGGCTGTTTCAAATTAACTGATAAAAAAAAATCTGAATCTTTTTTTCCTTTAAAAAATGACAAATTAAATATATAAATAACAATTAAATTGTATATATATAATTATAAAATATTTCAATATTTTAATCAAGGAATCTAAATATTTTTCGATTTAATGAAGATTTTGAAATAAGAAATTCTTTATTATAACAAAAAAGAAAAATATACAAACAATAATTTAATTTAATACATATATATTACATATTAAAAATTGCATTAAAAACTGTTTTCGTATTAAAAAAAAAAAAAAGAATCTAAATAGTTTTTCAGCGATATGGATATGCTTTAACGTTTAACTGTAACCGTAATAGGCAAGGGCTTCCTTATTGCGCAGTAATAAAAAGCAGTGAAAAGGCTGAATATCTGTAATGTTAGTCTACCAGAAAAAGCATAAGAAAATAGTCCGATTTTAAAAGTGGATTATATTGAAAACAAGAGTTTTCCTACGTTAGCGCAATATCTTAAACGCTTCATCTAAAACTGATTAATATAATATATTAATTTTAAAAAAATCGTTCGATCCATTTTCGAGATAACAACTCTGTGCCCATTACATCATTACATTTTCCATTTTCGCTTAAAAATTGGTTTCCAGATCTCAAAATCTACTGCATGTAGAAATCTATAAATTTCAGGATAGAGTTAGGCCATAGATATAAGACTAATGTGAAAAAATCGAAACGGTATGCCTCATATTTACTGAGATATTAAATGTCGGCGTTTCGATTTTCCTTTGATGTCCTGCTAGCTGTATATATGAGAGTGACGGAAGCTTCGGTTTTGGGCTTACGGTTTTCGGTTTTTCGCTGCGTCACTCAAGAGACTACCGTCTCTTATGATATATATATATATATATATATTCCAAAATTATAGTGCAGTTGTAGCATTTGGCGATTAAATTTAAGTAAGATATACAATATCCCATCACCGTTCAAAGGATTAAAAACTGTCAAAATAAGATATAACTTCGAGCCCATGTATAGCAACAATCCGATTTTAAATGACAATGTTTATCATAAAGTTAAATCATAATTTCTCAGTGTTATTATGCACAAAGTAACTTCATCCAGACACGTCTTCATCTTCAGCCTATTTTCACAATGAAAACACAGCATTTTGCAATGCACGATTTTTCCATGTGGAGATGCATAAAAAATAAAATAAAAAAATAAAAAAAAATGCTGAGAAATAACTTTTTTCCGATATGTGCGTGAGCTGCAAAACCGGCACCTTTAAAAAACATGAAATACAACATACTAAAAACATCCATGCCTAAATCAGGAATCGTACTCTCCTTTACCAGGCAGCATTTTAACCATTATATAGCAGGTGGAAGGCTATGACCTCTAATAAGGTCTTTTTGGTTTAGTTTATGTTTTTTGAATAATAAATAGACATATATTTTATGTTTAATAAAATTATGCATGCAGGAATACAATGCTAAACTACATAAAAAATACCTTTTCTACAAAACCTTTTATAATAATTCCAGGGAAAAAACATTTATTAAAAAATGCATTAAGAAGTACGAAAAACATGAAAGTATACAAGTACAAAAAAAATAAAGTGTAATAAATTTCAGTGTACATCTTATAATTACATTCAGTCGAAAGTTACAGGAAAAAGTACTTTTTAGTTTGTTTGCCGATGCGTTTTAAAAAGAAGCTGATAATGAATAAAAAATAAAAATTAGACACAATTAAAACGAAAAATAAATGTTACCGCTAAAAGCAAGCTCTTATTGAGACATTTTTTATTAAACTCTTTTTTATTAATTTAAGTACTATTCTTAGAAAATAATTGTACAAATAGTGATATTTGGAATAAATGATTCTGCAAGGGTTAAAGCAATTCTTTTACAGTAAAATGACTAATTCTAAAATATTCTTTTTCTTTATATGTCACTTCTAAAAATGTACTTGAAATTGTAGTATAGTTCTAAAAAAATAGAAAATTGCACGTAAAACTATATATACTTTTGTTAAACACCGACTTATATAATTTAGAATATACTTACATAATTTATAATAATTTTGAAATATAATTTATAGCCTTATAATATAGAAGTATAGAGTAATATAGGAGATTAAAATTCATTAAATAAACTGATTTAATAGGTGAAATTTATCTTAATAACATATATAGTAAAAAAAAAATCGCATATAATCAATATAGTGTATACATATAAACATATGAATGATTCTCAGAAAAGTGACAATATCATGCCAATAAGGTCCTATGGACGTATTTTTGAAAACAAAGAGAAAATGTGATTAAACTATAAATATTAATCAGTTATACATATAAACTGTGATTAATTGCTTATTGAAATTGAAATATAATATTAAAAATATTTTTTAAATACAAATACCATTCCCTCACCATGTCCCCATTCACACAGGTAGTATTGAAAATGATTTCTCTGCCATTATGGCATGAATGTGTATATATATATATTCATTTTATAAAATCCTTTAAAAATCCTTAAATAAATATTTAGCCACTTAATTATATTAATATTTTATGCAATGAAAGAAATCAGGACACTTTTTAATGTTGTCTCTAAAATTTGACATCATTCCCTCACATTACTATAGATTTTTCCCTATTTACTCAGTAAATTGCAGCACTTGCATTATAAAGGTCTAGGACAGTTTGTATAGGAGTAAAGTAATAAAATCATCTTGATTTTTGCTCAAAAACATCGTTCAATAGCTAGCACATGGCTTTCAAGTATTAGATAAAAGTAAGTATTTTTATTACTTATCATTTCCTCATCTATTGTAAATTTAATAAAAGCAAATAAGATTTTTTCTGTTAATATATTATTGGAAATGTATTTCAAAATATATTTAACAATTGAAAATATACCTCAGTTTAATAACTTTTTAAAAAAGTGATTTCACAAGTATTTCATTATTTCCTCACAATCATTTCTTTATAATTTTAATATATGAGGCAATGATCTAAATCCTATATATATACGATACAATAAAATAAGACTCATCTAATGTAATATAATATATAGTAAAAAAATTCATAAGATTTTTAATTAAAGTAAGTAATGTTAATCTCTTTGGTGGAAATTTCATTTGGGCCGAATTAAAAAAAAATACAGCCACTTTTCAGAAAATGATCCATATATATGTTACGGTCAATATGATTAATCCAGTCATTATTAATAATAACCGGTTATTATTAATAATGACCGGATTAATCATATTGACCGTAACATATACATACAGGTATATATAATCATTTATATGTACAGGCATATGTATATATCTATTACATTTTTTTAATATAGCCTATATATGTTAACGTATATAATAAACGTATGTCATATGATAAAAGTGTGATATTGCAGTACAATTCTAAAACAAAGTAGAATGTTAAACAATATAAACTGTCTCGTCAAATGTACCGCGTCATTTTCGGTTTTAGATATTTTGTCAAATATCTAGAAAAATACTTGACTAATTCTTCACTAGCTTCAGGAATATAAGGAACATGTTTGACGTCATAATTTTCAGCGAAAGTTTAGTCACGAGAGTAATTAAGGGACAAATAATAAATTGAATAAAATTATAATATTTGCGATTACTTTAGAAAATAAAATGTTTGAAATGGTCTGCAGCTCTAGCAGAAAACTATATTGGTGCTGTGCAACATTTGTGTTCATTCGTGTAAAAATAGCTCATAAATTAATGAAGATATAAACGTTTCTTTAAGGAATTTGAAAAATTGCTGCAAGATTTTTATAGCATGCAGGGTTTTAAACCAAATTTAACGCCACTTTCCGGAAACATGGCAAATTATTTCAGAAATAACATACTGCAATTCCATAACTAGTGAGATGTGTCAATCTCAAAACCTTTCTTCCATCGCATACAGGTTTTACATATACCAAAAACGAATAATCACCAATTTATATCAAGTGTTACTGAATCCAAAGTTTTATTAAATTAAATGCATTAGTTCCTGAGATATACCTATCGCTAAAATCTTGTAAATCCTGAAAAATGAAGCATAGCGGCGCCACCTTGGGATATTTACACCAAAACCTAATATACAACAAATTATGTCAACGTCTAACTGAATCTGAAGTTTGATGAAATTTTGCAAATTAGTTCTTGAGATATAGCTACCGTGAAAATCTAGAGAAAAGTACCATAGATCCATCACCTGTTGGGCTATTTTCACCAAAACGTAATCAGCATCTATTTATGTCAATGTCTAACAGAATCTTAAGTTTGATGAAACTATGTGCATTAAGTTCTTAAGATAGCTATCGTCAAAATCACGAAAAAGGTAGAATAGCAGCGCTACCTGTTGAGCTATTTTCTCCAAAATGTAATCAGCATCTATTTATGTCAAGTTCTAAAAGTATCTGAAGTTTGATGAAATTCTGTGCAATAGTTCTTGAGATATGGCTATCGTGAAAATCGTAAAAAATATAGCATAGCAGTGCCACCTGTTGAGCGAATTACCCAAAAACTGATCAGCACCAATTTATATCAAGGTCTAAATGAATCTAAATTTTTATTAAATTCCGTGTATTAGTTCTTGAGATAGAGTGCCCACAAAGTTTTTGTCACATACAGACAGACACACAGACACACAGACACACGACCGACAGATAGACAGACTCACAGGCAGACGTTTTCTAAAAACAGTCAAATTTTGTTCAGTACCTTCTAAAACGTATAAATCCGTCGAATGCCGTAATTCAAAAATTTTCGTGAATCTAATACATTCTTCATGTAAAGATAAAAGAAGCATTAATAAATTATGAATAGAAAAGTTGGATATCGCGTGCGCATGAGCAGTTATAATTATTTCCTAGAAATGCTCATATTTCATGAAATATTTAATTAATTACAGTATGTTATTTCTATTGCACCTTGTCAGATTTCTTGGAAGGGGCATTAAAGTGACATCTCTGCATGCTATAAGCAAAAAACAAGCGAAAATTTGAGAATTTTTTAAAGAAACTTTTACACCGCATGTATATACGTGTTATCCTTACATAAATGAAACCAAACATTGTACATGGTCGTCTGCTTCGCCTACAAATCATTTTGAGCATTTTACTTTACAAGATGATCGCAAATATTATAATTTGTGTTCAATTTGCTTTTATTTCAAATTATTCTTTACATACCTGAAGTTCCAGAATAATTCGTCAAGTATTTCATTAGGTATTCGATAAAATGCCTGAAATGGAACGTGTCCGTGTACTTTCGATCAGACAGTGTATGAGTGATCTATATACTGTTATTAAACATAGACTTAGATAACTTAAAAAATGTAAATTTATCAGAAAAGTAGATTTATTAGATACAGTTTATTTTTATTACATTTGTCGATAGAAAAAAGAATTATGGTATATCTCTGTGTTTATAAAATTAAATAGACTTATAAAAAACATTTATAAAAGAAGAGTAGTCAATTTGAAATAATCAACTTTTATTATAATTATGTGTTATATAAGTGTTTTTATCTAATAATAATTGTTAGTATAGTTTCATAACCACTTTATTCTTTTTGCATTATGATTTTCGAATACAACAAAATGGGAAGAAATACATTTTAAAGCATTTATTCATTAGTGAAATCTAATAATACCAATTATATAGAAAATGACAACTTTTTTATTTAAAACTATCTGAAATATGTAACCCTATATCTTCATGTTTTTATTTGACTTTCAAAATAAATGCACGTTTTCATTTTCTAAACATTATAAAAAAATAATATTATTAGGAATTTCCGCATTATTTATATGAAATCTCCTTTAACGACAACTATTACCTTTTAAAAAGTAACATCAAAAATTGTAACCATGTTTTTGAAACTTCGTTTTTATTCTATGGATTTTTATAAAATAGCTTTTATTATTTATATATTTTATTATATTGCTTTTATAAAACACTGATAACATAAATGATGTAAATCACTTTTCGGTTTATGTTGAAAATAAAAGGGGAAATGGAAATTATGCAATAAATTTAATTGCCGTAAATTTTCCATGCTACTGCTTAACTTGTTTTCACATAATTCAATAACTGAAATCTTGTTCAGTACAAAAATTAAATTATAACATTGCAAGTTTCTAATTTAATAAATTGTGTATTAATTATGAATTAGTGTACCTTAAGAAGATTTGTTTATAACATAAAGAGTTTAAATTGAATTTGGATACACTGGATTAACTTTTGAACGCTTAAAATTATAGTTGTACTGTGGAACAAGCCAATCTGTAGTAAACTAACTATGATACTTCTTGGGATACTTCTTGTGATATTTACTGCAGTGCGACTAGTGATGGTATTTGTAAGTTATTGGAGACTATCTCGAAAACGATGGGAGATAACGAAAATGCATCAAATGCAAAAGTGTAGAACGTTCTCTATTCCGCATGAAATTATATCCAGCATATAAAAATAATTTTGTTAGAAATCCTAAAAGTTAAGTACTCCGATACCCAATCATGAGCTTAAATGCGACCCTACAATTTAAACCCTTAGCAAAAATTTTCTCTGAAACAATTTAAACAATAATGTTGGCTGATGTTATTTATTTTAGAAGGAAACCTTTGCGGGAATTTGCAGTTGTTGGGAACAATAATACCCTATTTTCTTAATCATTTGCCATTAATTCATCTGCATTATGCGACTACCGTATCAACTGAGATCAGTGCGAAGCATCACGTCAGACAAATGCGAACACAATGGGCTCTGGAAGTAACAAGAACTGACCACCAGGATCACCTAACCTAACTCCATTAGACTTTTTGCTTGTGTGGTTACGTGACAAACCAAGTGTATAACTCTCAAATACACAGTATTAATGATCTATAACAGTATTATCCAAGCATGCGGCAACGTACTACCTCAAATGCTGTTGAATATTCAATGAGAAGTTGTATTTCGAAAGAAAGACGTGTATTCTAAAGTTGCCAGATTAATTTCTATAGAAAAGGAAGATTTTTATTCACATTAGTTTATTTGGTTCCACCCATTATCGTCATTTTTGAAATTCTGTTAAACTGTGTTGAAGTACATTAATGGCTTCTTTAAAGAATTTCTATTAAAAGAAGTTTATTAATTCATATTTAGAACTTTTATTTTCCTACTGTATTTATGTTAACTTATTTTATCAACACTATTTAACAGATTTTGAAGTCATATGTTCCATTAGGAATTAAAAATTGATTTCAATAATAGAAATAAACCAAAACATACTAAAATTCATTCCTGGTCATGAACAGGGCTTAACAAATGCGGTCACCAGGTTGCCACTCGCGACCAGGTTTTTCTATCTGGCGACCAAGTTTTTTTTTTATCTTTAAACAAAAAATATTTTTGACTTTCATTTTTAATTTGGAAAAAATATGTTCATCAAATGCAAATTTTGAAATAATAAAATCAGAATTATTTTACCGGAAAATAGACAAAAAATTAATTTCCTTCTTGACTATTTTCCAGATGCCCTTCTCCTCAGATGTAGGTTTTGTAGCATTCAACTAACTTGACATTTGAAGTATTTGGGAATCAGCATTCCCCTTACATGCCAGTTAATTGAGTTTTTCTTTTTTTTTTAATCCAGAGATATGTAATTTTGATAAGTTTCATTAGTAAACTTAGTTTATATTATCTTTCTAAATTATATACTATTCTAATCTAGGTAACTAATAATACTAAACTATGATTATTATTAATTTTTCTCAATTCATCAAAAAAAACTTTTGAAGCATTTTGAAAATAAATGACGGGGAAATGGAAAGGTAAAGATTTTTTACTGGCGTCTAGAACTTTTTCTGACTGCCAGATTTTATGAAATTTGTAAATCCCTGCTCATGAACATTTTAGTAATGGACGCCCGACAAAAGAATGTTTCTATTTCTAAACAAAGCAAGCATGTTTCGACCAGATTACTCCGAAGGGTTCAATGCATGCACACTCAATGTCATACAACTCGAAAAGATTCTTTCTTTCGTTTGATGCGCGCGTGTGTAACGTTTAACAGTAAAATGTTAAATGTTTAAAACAAACTGAGAAAAAATCTTGAAATCATTAAAAGGCAGATATAGTTTAAAAGAATGGTAGAAATTGTTGCATTGGAAAGGTTTAAACGTACAACGTACGCATGTAAAGCATGCAACTTACGGAGAAGATGTGAAAGCTGGCAAACATAGTTTATTGCTGTTAATGGTGGACAGTTGACTTCATTCCTGTACAAAAAAAATTGCACCTTACCTGAATGAGTTGTTACGATTAAAAATCTGCATACGCCCGACAAAATCACATTTCTGCTTGAGATTAGTAATATATTTAAGCTGGTGACAGGGTATTGAAATATTTACATGTCAAGAATTACAATGAAGTTATTTTTATATGTAAAGTATAATTTCATGTTAAATAAAGAAGGCCATGTACTTTTCTAATTTAATTTTTTCCGCTATCGTTCATTGTGTCCCACTTAGGATCGATAACTTCTAAATTTCGGCGTTAGTGGCGCTGCAATCCCTCTTTTCTGATAGCATATAGTAATTTTATTATCGGCAGACCTAGATAGATAGATAGATAGATAGATAGATAGATACATTATATTACTTTACTTCCATTAATATTGCTACATGATATAAAAAAGGGAAGAAAAAAGACGCCCTGTTTAAAAAATAAAAGTGAAATTTTTGTATAATTATAAATTAAAAAATAGTTTTAAATTTAGAAAAAAATTAACAGAATTATTATATTTCAAAAATAAGTATGTACTTGTATAGCCCCATGCAGCGCTATTTATATAAAATATATACAAAGATTTAATTGCAGCAAGTGTAAACTAATTAATTTATACAAATTTGAAAATATTAGTCGTGAGTTTAAGTAAGGTATTTTTTATGAACAGACCTTTGTTACGTGAAATGCTACAAGCTTACAGTTATGTAACAAATTTAGATGACGGCATAAAATTTGTTTATAATAAGAACTTATTTAAATTAGTATTTAACGGATTATTTAAATGACACTTATCAGCTAATGACACTGCATCCATTTGTTAAACATGTGAATCTTACCTGTAATTATATCATTAGAATGCAGTTAATTATGCCATTTTAGCTATATCATTACAAATAGCATGTCAGATGTCCAATATTTAACGGAATTGGCCATTTGATAAAATGTTCGCCTCTTTCGTTAATGTTTATTCCGGTATATCTCGTATCTTCGTATTAATGCACGTATTGTCCGTAATGCTTCGTTAATTTCGATAATATCGCTGTGAATTGCAGAACTGCGTGTCTTGCGGCCATAAACAATTGCTGTGCAATATTATATAAATAATCAATAATGTAATCTAGCGTTAATATATTCAATAAGATTGTTTATTGATTATTTAAATCCTTTTACAAGTTTATAAATTTTGACAATTTTTTTTTAGATATTTATTTTCTCAGTTTGGTTAAAGAAATTACGCTTAAAAATATACAATTTAATGCAAATAAAAATAAAATGATTCTTATTATTTACTTTTACGAATTAAAACGATAGAAAAACATACAAGTATTACAAGTATGCAAGTATACAACTATTATATTTTCTAGAAAGTTATAATAATCGAATATTTCCTGTATAAGATTTATTTTCTAAACAAAGGTAATAAAATTATCAACACAAAATAGATTTTCCCCCAAATTCAAAATAATGTATAATGTAAATAAAATAACCTACTTCCAAAATATAAAATGTACTTTCGTACTTAAATTGTAAAATTATTTTCTTCGGCTTTAAAATACTGCCAGAAGTATTTTAGGTAAAATTCAATAAACACAATCTACTCTTGTGGTAAACATTTATGGACATTATATATTTTACATAGTACCTTGGGAGTCACATCGAAGCATGAAATATTTCACAGCATGTTGCCTATTTTAGATTCCATAAAATCGTAACTTCGTGCGATTATTTTTAAATATTCAACTGTTTAAAATTAAAAGTTAACCAAGAAAACAAGAACTTAAAAAAAAATATTTCAACCATGAAAAGTTTAGTAAGCACTAATGATGTGCACATAAATCTATAACATACAGTTGACAATTAAAATCTATAAAATAATTTTTAGAATATGTTATAATGTTAATCATAATATAAACGATATTTTCTTAACGATTTTACAAAGTGATGTTTACAGTGTTATTTAAAATGTATTGTTTATAACATAATATAAATATAAGTGTTTATATAATATTGGTTATAACATAATAAATATAAGTGTTTATATAATATTGTTTATAACATAATATAAATATAAGTGTTTATATACAAGCATCCAACAGGTCAAAATGTAATTAGCATTGAGTCGCATAAACTTAAACGATAACATTTTGAAATAAAAATATTTTATTTTTATGTCTATTGTATGCAATAAAAGTGAGTTTTCAATAGCAACTTTTGAATCTTCATATTGAAGTGTTTATTCAGATGTCAGTTGCCTCAGGTAATGCTCAAATGCTAATCTATCAGCAAGTGCCATTCTTATAATTTGGTCGAGCCTGTCCTTTGCGAGAAGCACTTTAATGAGAACATCATCTAAACGACGAACTGTACTAAAAGTGACATAAGTTGCTTCAAGTGGCAACACCTTTGTACCAATATCCACTGCCATTT
Organism: Maratus michaelseni; assembly: GCA_963931845.1. Lineage (NCBI taxonomy): Eukaryota > Metazoa > Arthropoda > Arachnida > Araneae > Salticidae > Maratus > Maratus michaelseni. The sequence goes on from OZ007589.1 coordinate 328,759,863, forward strand.
TTGACAAAGTTAAACTAACCTTGAATTTTTGTACGGAGACAGCATATGCAAGTGTTGAAGAGAACTGAGTCTGTGGGCATGAGACTTTTTTTCCTTTCCAAGATTTAGAAATAGATATGACAGGGAAACATCTTTCAGTTAGAAATAGCCCACGATAATTATGAAAATCAACCAATACAGTCCTGGGTAGGGCTGGATTATTTATCGATATATCGGTCAAATATTGATATTTTTTAACTATCGCAATACCGATACCTGAGCTCTGATTTTTACGATATATGCCAATAACGATAGCTAAGCTGAAACTCTACCGATATATCCCAATAACATTTTTTTTCCCCGCAGCGCGACTTCAAAATCCTAGAAAAAGCACCGAAATTGCAGTAATAATATCGGAATAATCATTGTATCCCAATAACATTTTTTTCCCGCAGCGCGACTGTAATCCAATGTATCCCAATAACATTTTTTCCCGCAGCGCGACTGTAATCCAATGTATCCCAAAAACATTTTTTCCCCCGCAGCGCGACTTCGAAATCCTAGAAAAAGCACCCAAATTGCAGTACTAATATCGGAATAATCATTGTATCCCAATAAAAAAAAAAATTCCGCAGCGCGACTGTAATCCAATGTATCCCAATAACATTTTTTTTCCCGCAGCGCGACTTCGAAATCCTAGAAAAAGCACCGAAATTGCAGTACTAATATCGGAATAATCATTTTCCACCATTCATTTATTCCTGCCTGCTTCATTCAAAGCCAAATAAGTATCCCTTCTAATGATTATCTCTTTTTCGTTGTTATTCCAATATATCCCAATACAATCTATGCTTTACTTTTATTTAAACAAACCGCATATTCCCCTGTTCGTTTGCTACTGAATAAAACTGTTATCGTCTGTGTTTCCGTCGCTGCTTAGACATATTGCAATATATCCCACATATTGATATGTCCAAATTCAAACGAATAAAGAAGTGCTTAAAATACGTACGAGTTAGTTGTGGAGTTGATAATATTACCAGAGCTTATCAGCTGGAAAGCTCGGTTCGCGAGCAACCAATCAGAGTGCTAAATGGTAAAATTTCGCCTTTCGGCTACGTTGATGAAGCTAAGCTTCCACATTCTTTCACTGTGATTCATTTCTTTGGAGAGGAGCTTCCTAGCTATTAACGTCTAATATTGCGAGCGCTGAATAGCCAGCCAGTGTTTATTCTATTCCTATTTCGTCTGTTGTTTTATTGTTAGAGAGCGCGCGAATCGGATTGATTTTAATATATGCTGTCTTGATACTTTAGCTTAAAACGAAGTCAAAAAAGTACATTTTTATTAGTACAAAAATATTCCGAAATGTGATTTGAATATTTATATTTCAAAAAAGATTTCAATGTTGTATTTATGTATAGTAAATAGATAGGAAGCTGTAAATACAGTGAAAATTTTTATTTTTTTTCTATTAAGAATGCATTGATATCTAAGAGAAAGATTGAAAAACAACATTTCTGCAGCATCTGTAATCAATTTAATTACAAGTATATTAGCACGACATGTGGCATTAAACTAATTTCAGTTTTTGCTGTTGATTTTTACTTATTTTAATAATATTAAAATCAGCAACGTCCTAAATTTAAGAACATTTTATTTTAGTTTCTTTTTTTATAATATTCTTAGTTATACACGAGGATATTAAATAGTCAAAATAGTGCAGAAAATAGGAAGAATAGGGAGCATACTATTTTGAAAGAAAACCACTTTCCAAGCAATGGTATAAGCCAAATATATATCGCACGTGTCCATTTCCTAAAATACTTCTGTTTTGTATAAATATGAAACTATAATATTTAAAGGATGCTGTGTGAGCAAATAGGTTAGGAGAGTTGATTCGTTGCTTTCTACACCTGTTTGTACTTAAATTGCTGCTACCATACCATTTATCTTTGAAAATTAACATTTTTTCTATTCCCACACACTTTAAGGTAGTTATCGCGATATATCACCAATATCAATATTAATTCGTTGATATATTGCGATATTAAATTTCTGATATCGTCCAGCCCTAGTCCTGGGCCGTAGACAATATTTTTTACCGTACCAAGTGTACCGTTTACCAATCCACCCTCTATATACAGATAAAATACATTACGTAACATTCAATTGCTAAGTAAAGTTCAGCCAGAAGTCCAGAAGCGTGATCATCTCCACTTTATTTTGCTAACTGATTATTGTTGTCTGCTAATATTCTTGCTGTTGGCTGTTTTGATTTATGAAGTATTTCTTGATTATGATCGTCAACTTGCTTGTTTGAGGGAAAATAAAGCGTATGGCACATTGAAATCTTTCAATTAAGCTAATGGTAGTAAAGCTTTGAGCCGTTGCATAAAGGTAGAATATTGGTCGCCTGTAACTTGGACCACGGAAAGTGAATCAAACATCTACCTAAACTGTCTCTGGGGGTCGCCGCTTTGTATCATTGACTTTGTTAAGGGCAAACACTTTTCAAAAGTACTAAGCACTGTTTGTCCGCCCAAAGCCAAAATGTATTTTATAAAATGTCTCTTGTACAGATGGGTGTCTTTTCCAGGCTAATATCTCCAATGAAGTAAACAAATAAGCCTCCGAAAAGCTCATTGCTATCTGAATTACCTTTGCGATATCTTTATTCAATGACAGTCATAAGACGATATCCAACCATTGAAAATTCGCAAATAATGAGAAATGACACTGGATCTATGCTGAGCTGTAGAATTCTTCATACTTCACTTCCTAATTCAGCGAAGGATTTAAAACACGTTGGTACTTTTAGCACATAGTATCTTGCTATTGACATTAATTTCAGCAACACCTGTTGGAGCCAAACACATCATAGCTTCCGGATCTTTAACTGCTCAGTAACTCTTACGAATTTCTTTGATTGATTACTGTACTTTTCCAGTTCCGGCTTTTCCAATTATGAAAGTACGCTCAGGGCAATTTTTAACTGTTGTTTGTAAAGACGAATACTGTTTTTTGCATAAGTGAACTGTCTTCTGCAGCTCATCTGTAAATCTGATGTCACAAATATCGTAATTTTGATACACTTACAATAGATCAGAAATGAAGCAAAATTGCGATCAGGTTATTTGAAGCTCACACTTTTCTTACTTAATACGATTTAAATTTCATTGCATGTGTTTTAAGATTAAAGTTTATGTGGTCCTTACTTCAGAAAAGAAAAATACACATACTGCTGAAAATTATGTCATTAACTTGCTATTTTATTCATAAATCTGAACCATTTGACAACGATTGCGTTTTAATTTACGGAATTTTTACTCCATTTTAATTTAATCCGGATGACAGATTACCTGCTTACATAGTAAATAATATGTGGTCCGAATTAAGACCTTTTGTTGAAAAGTTGTTTCCCCGAGTATTTAGTTATTTAAATAAGTTTTTCATGATGAAAAAAATAGCAACCATAAAAGTTCTATGAATATATTTAAAAAAATATGAAGTCTTTATTTACGTTCTTCTGTAAGAATGAGCTCTGGGGATCTACAAAGTGTGGAAAGTATAACATACACACACAATTATATATACATGTGGAATAGATTTAAAAATAGGGAAAACAAATTCACAGAATGTTAAAATGTTGACATATGCCAATATTTCCATAATCGGGGTTTTATCATGATTACAATACGTTTCTTACTGTATGCGTACAGAATGTAAAAAAAAAAGGTTAATACGATGAAATTAAGTTTGCCCACACTCACGTAAAACAACGCTCACTAAAATACGCCAATTGACTGCCAACCCAATTACGGAAATTTCCCTATACAAACATACACATTTATGAATAATACATACATATTAATACAGGTATGGATACATATTAATAAATACATTCTTTGGTTATTATCCGTTGGTATGTGGCGAACATGGAAATACCAAAATTCGGATTCTCCGTAATTGAAATCGATTCCTTTTCTTTTCTTTTTTTAAATGTAAAATGCAAACAAAATTACATCAATTTTAAAGTTACAAAGAATTTAAGGTCTAATTTGGCTACCAATCAATTGGCACTTTCACTAATAATAATAATAATAATAATAATAATAATAAACGTGGTCTAAGACGTAAACCTTCGAATTTAAGACGTAAAACTTCTAAAAGTCAATCTATATCATAAATCACAAATGTATACTTCAGTAAAGTGACGTCATAACAATGCGGACAACACTGAAGTTAAAATTCATACGTTACAACAATGGAAGTTACGTTTTAATTATTAATTCAAACAATCGCAATGTTCTTTATGGGAAAATGGAAAGTGTTTCGGTAGACGTTTCGGGGCGTTAGGATTGACTAATTTTTTTTTTATTTTCGATACTTGACGAGATATTGGCACTACAGATATCAAGTCCAATTTTGGTGTCAATGAGACTAATATTTTGGGCACTATCGTGTTCACAAAAATGTAATATTTCACGGGAAGCTGAAACTGTGCTCTGGTAATTTGCAACAAATTAAGAGAAACACTCGTATCGAGATAAATTTAATCATGAATAACCTTCTTAAGCATTTTAAGAACAGGATGGATTATTTTGATTTGATGCTATATGGAGTTCTAATACATTTCCTAGTTACCCTTTCAAATTATGTTATTGTATGGAGCCCCATTGCTTTCGGCATTCCCCAGAAATAATTATATTTCATCTTTAAAAATGGTATGTTGTGTCCATCGCAAAACTTGCTTTTATATCTTTATAATACATTAATTTAAAAATCATACTCACACAGCAACAATTATAGATATGAAGTATCCTTTTTAAATTTAGCCAAAGTCCAATGTTTTTACGAATCCAATAATTTCTTCTTGCATGTAGAAGAAAGTAAAAAATATAATTGCATATCATCTCAAAGTCACGCGGCGCAAAGCCACCCAGATTAAAATCAAAGCTTCACCATCGTCGTTCAACTTTCCTATAGGAATCGACTTGGCATTTATCTAGCTTAAATTTAATTACAGCAGCAGCAAAAATTACCGAGAATTCCTTACATTTCAGGAAAAAATGTCAAAAAATCGGCGAAAAACATAAAAAATCGCTAACAAAAGAATACATAATTGTGAAAAATCCAAACATTGCAGAGATAAAATTTGTTACATTAGGCTAAAAGACTGAAATAGGATTCTTTTTATGTATATAAAAAATCTCTACAAAAAGAAAAAAAAATAGCATAAAAGAATTCGCGAAAAATTCAAAAATCGCAGTACGAATTCCGAATGAACTTTAATGTATAAACAAAATTTATTATATTGGTCTAAAAGATTGAAACCGGATTCCTTTTGTTAATGTGGAAAATACGCCATGAAATGCTAAAAATCTCATTAATATATATATATATAATCAAAACATATTAAATCTGAATATCAGGAACATTCTGACCAAATCGAAAAACTGCTTTCAAGGTGCATAACGTGAGTCATACAGTAACTTTCTGTCAAATACGTAGTTCTCCGCGCACCGTAGACAGACAGATAGACACACACAAACAATCTTTACTAGCTTTATTATTATAGGTTATAGATATTCAAAGTTGCAGCCTTCTTAATTTGCAAGTTATTTCTTAAGAAAGTCACTTCGCAATATACCCTGTTTGTACGTTGTACTTCTCACGTCTTCTACTATATATATGAAATATAAACGGAAATTTCGTTCCAACTGCTTATAACTCGAGTTCTGCTGAATGGAATTTGATGAAACTTGCACTGTTCGATAGATGATTTTCCAGGGAAGGTTTTAGTATATAACATATGGTTCTGCGTAGATTAGTTATAGATTTATGATGGAAAGTTCTATTATTTTGGACGAAAAGTTTACCATTAGTCCTTTTTCTGGCTGAGAGGTCCGGGTTCAAGAATTAACAAACGAAAATGAATAGCTCGAACATTATTTAAATTCAATGGTTAATCTCAGCATTGATTGTAATGCTTTCTTATTCAGTAGTGTGGTGACTAGAGAGCATTTTAATTTCTGTTGGTCATAATAGCCACATTTTTCTACCAAATTCTACTATAAATGTTCAAATCAAAGTGTTGCTTCTTAAGATCCCGAATTTAGTCTAACGTATAAGATAATATAATAGCGCAATATCGTTCGCATTGTATTCAGCATTGCAGAAGGACTTTTCAGGTGAAGGTCCATATTACTTTAAAATAAAAGGTCGAATTCACCATTTTGTTTGATTCAAGATTCATTTGAAAAATATACCAGCTCAGAGGGCATAGCCTGCTAATTTAAGAATATTATGCCAAACAAAAATTAAAGGATTTAAAAATGTCAAATGTAAAAATTTGAAACTTTAAATAATCGGAGTCAGAAATCGTTGTTCGTGACATTAATTTATTAAGTGTTTTAAATATTTTCAGAATTTGTAAAGCTTTTAACCACAACCACATTTGAATTATACGCTTCTGTAAGCACTACATTCTAAAACTTGGATATATTAAAATTACCGTGACCGTTCATGCATTTTAATAGTTTAAAGTAACTATTAATGAATGCTAAAGTGAATCTTCTGCACTAAATCATTTCAGAAAATTGCAGAAAATAAAGCCCTTTAAAAGTCACAGTAAATTATTATCTTTTCAAATTTTTGGAGATTTAAAGGTGGCATTTTCATTTAGTAAATAATGAAATTTTATTTCAGCAGAAACGCTTGGTTATACTGATAAAATGTGAAAATAGTATATAGCCGTCGGCAATTATTGCCTCGAGTGCTTTCCATACTATAGTGTTTTCCTTTATTTTTTCCTTTATTCTATCTTTAAAAGAAGAAAGTATTGGATTCATGAAAATTTTCGACCTCCGGTTTTCGACGGATTTATACGTTTTAGGAGGTCCTGACCACGATTTGACGTTTTTAGAAAATGTCTGTCTGTGATTCTGTGACTCTGTCTGTCTGCGCGTGACAAAAATTTTGTGGGCGCTCTATCTCAAGAACTAATGCACGAAATAAATTTAATAAAACTTTATATTCAGTTAGTCCCTGATATAAATTGGTGCTGATTATTTTTTAGTGAAAATCGCCCAATAGGTGGGGCTGCTATGTTGAATTTTTTGTGATTTCTGCAATAGCTCAAAAATTAATGCACTTATTTTCATAAAACTTCAGATTCAGTTAAACCTTGGCATGAATAGACGGTGATTACGTTTTGGTGTAGATATTCCAACAGGTAGCGCTGCTATACCACTTTTTCATGATTTTTACGATAGCTATATCTCAAGAACTAATGCACGGAATTTCATCAAACATCAGATTCTGTTAGACCTTGATATAAATAGATGCTGCTTACGTTTTGATGTAAATATTCCAACAGGTGGCGCTGCTATGCTACTTTTTTCATTATTATCACGATAACTATATCTCAAGTACTAATGCACGGATTTTCATCAAACAGCAGATTCAGTTAGACGTTGACATAAGTTGTTGTTGATTAGGTTTTGGTCTAAATATTCCCCCAGGTGACGCTGCTATGCTACATTTTGCAGAATTTACACAATTTTAGCAATAGTCATATCTCAATAACTAATGTACGGAATTTAATAAAACTTTAGATTCAGTTAGACCTTGATATAAATTGGTGCTGATTCTTTTTAATGTATGCAAAACCTGTGTGAGATAGAAGAAAGTTTTGCGATTGGCACATCCGACTAGTTTTAATAATTGAAGATAACTCATTTTTAAACTAAATATTGATTTATATTTACTTAAACAATATACATTTAAAAGGACTTCTTTTTAAAGGTTAATATGAAATTTATTTGAACTGTGCTAGTCATTTTTAGACTAAAATTATCATATTATGATGTTTATTTTATGTGTTATTTGAAGAAGATAAATATGTATAAGAAAGAATACATATATGCATAGACGAAAAATATATGTACAGAAGAAAGTAATATAGATTTTTACCGACAGAACATAAATATTTTTGCTATTTATACGCCTTTTATAAGACTTTTACTTCATGTAAACTATATTTTGCAAACAAATATGCATAATATTACTGTTATGTTTTATACATAAAAAGTAATAAATACATCAATATCGCTACTATTAACTTTCATTTATAAACTAAACTTGTATTAAAAAATATATGGTTTGTATAATGAGGAAGAATGCATGTGTATTCATAGGTATGGACGTGCAGTATATATTTAAACAATAAAGATAAATCATGAGTCAAGGCAAATATATTAAAACACTTTCTAACACTAATTTTTTTTAAGAAATTTCATTTTTGTGCATGCAATGAAATGAGATATATAAATAAATATTTAAAAAAAGACAATAAGAAGTAAAAATTCATTTTTTCAGCAATTGCTGTGCATAGCCGGTAATGTGTGAGAATCCACTCGTGCACCCCTGTATATGATCTACGCACCTCGTAATGCACTAAACATTAGTTAAGTTTTAAAGTTCTTATCACAGCCGAAAACGCACACCCAGCAGTTATGGCTCGTGGATTATAGTCAATCCTGTAACCGAATTATTTTAACTGTCCCTGTAAATAAACGATAAATAATAAGTACTCAATAATCTACAGAAAATATGCTATAGTGCACATCAGTAATGTATATAAATTTCATTATGTTTCAAATAGTGAAAATCATGAGCAGGAAAGACGGAGCTGTGCTAGGTCAAAATTAGCTTTGAGTTCAAATATCCTGACCCATGACCAAAATGACCCACTAATCAAATTTTTTTTAACATGTGACCAAGCCCAATTGTATTCTCGTGCCCGAAACCCGTAGGATATACAATTTAGTCAAAATAGTATGAACCGTTTTTTAGATAAAATTAGTTTGACACACAGCGTTGACCCAAAAATGTCCCAGTAATCTAAAGTTCTCGAACATGTGACCCAGTCCAATAGTTTTCTCGTTCCCGAAAATGGTAAAATACAAAATTTAGTCAAAATTGTTCGAACCATTTTTTAGATATTTTTTTTTAGCTTGACCCTGATCCATGTTGACCCAAAATGACCGACTAATCGAATTTTCTCAAACATGTGACCTAGCCCAATGTTTTTCTGGTGCCCCAAAATGGTAGGATACAATATTTTGTCAAAATCGTTTGAGCCGTTTTTAAGATAAAATTTGCATATTTGTATATATACACATAAACACACAATTTTTCCTCGTATTAGAATATATGTTTAATATATACTGCAAACGATTCCCCCTCCCCATAAATCATAATGCAATGAAATTATTTTTTGCGTCCCTGTAAACAAGCTATAATTGCTACTTATTTTATACTCTATCGAAAGCATGTTGCCGATCACCTCAGACATGCATATCATTTTCATTATGCTTGAAACCGTGTAACAATGTAACAGCAAAAACTGCACTGAAAACGATTTTTTGTGTGTCCTTGTAGACGAACATTCCTACGTTTTCTATGCTTTATCGAAAACATATTGTCATACACGTCAGTGATGAATATCAATTTTATTATGTTTGAAGTAATATAACAATATTAAAATGTACTGAAAACAAATTTTCCCCATTGATCGTAATGTAGCGGAATACTCTTCAGTCCCTGTATACGAACTATAATTTCTAGATATTCTATAATCTATAGAAAACATGTCGTCGTCCATCTCAGTGATTGATATCAATTTCATTATGTTTGAAAGAGTGTAATAACATCAAAATGTACTGAAAACGATTTTTGGCCATTGACCATAATGTAACAGAATAATTTGAGTGTTCCTGTAAAATGACTATAAATACTAAACACTTCATTTTCACTACCGAACATGCCATCGTAATCCTCAATAATATATATCACTTACATGACAATCCAAATATATTTACGTGAGGTAGAGCATGGACAGAAAAACCTCATAAACATTTTTCATTTACATTGGAAAGTGTTAAAACGAGAATTAATGATCTAAATAAAATAATCCGTCTTGTATAATTTCACTTGAGTGTTACGCAAAAATCACATGCACGCAAGCAATCTGTAATTGATAGAAAACATAAATTATATTCTACAAAAAAAAAACACAGAGAACTGGCAACAAATAAATAAAGTTGAAAACTTTGTTAAAATCATAAAAAATAATATAATTGATACATCACTACACTGCAAAAAAAGTGTTAATTTTACAGTATAATACTAGCACCCCAGGCGCGGCAGCGTATTACTGTTTACACTGTTAAACATTTGCAGCAACCATTTGACCGTTTTTGTAGAAAACGATTATATAACCGTAATTTAACTATATTCTGACCCTATTATTGCTCATTTTATGGTCAGAATATAGTTAAATTACGGTTATGAAACCGTTTTCTAGAAAAACGGTCAAATAACTGGACAGTTTGCTACAAATTTTTAACAGTGTATTTTACTGTTTACTACTGTTAATTTTACGGTATAATACTGTCAGCTGGGATGCCAGTATTATACTGTAAAATCAACACTTTTTTTTGGCAGTGTATCGTTTCAGATCATATCAAGCTGATCTTTCACCAGGTGTAAAACCAACATTTGACCGCCTTGTTTAGTTGACTTTACACTTGATGATGGATGAGTTGTATATGATCCGAAACGGCACTGTTGTGCCTATTTCATTAATTTAATGGCGGTATTAATAAAGTTTTATGCTTTATAATTAATAGATAATATGTTTATATGTTCATTTGTTTAAAAAAAATCACGTAAAGTAATTTTAGTCTTAGGTAAAGACATAAACGGATAACTACTTATAATTGAACAGCCGCTGCATTATCCTACTTTAAAAAGTTTCAATGTTCTCAATAATAGCAACAAATCGATATGAGGAGGTACTGTTCAGAACTGATGGGCACAATCAATAAAAGAACCACGTTGCCAATCACAGAAATAAGAGTAATTGAATTAAGGGTCTTGTTCGAAACGGAAACGAGAAAACATTCACCTTCAGAGACGTTTGTTCACATTTGTTTAGTCTATTTCTTTTTATCTAGAGGCTATAACATCTAGAGAGGTTTTTCTTACTTAAATTTGTTTGGTTAACACCTTTAAAAAAATAAAGCCAAATGAAAAAGAAAAAAATCATTATATTTCATAAATGTGTATATTTAAAGTTGTTCTAAGATTAAAATAGCATTTAGAAAAGAAATAGTAATACAGTAAAACCTCTATAACGGACACTCCCGAATAGCGGACACCTCTATTTAACGGACACTTTACAAATCCCCACTCCCAAAATCTAAATTTTTGTATGTTTAACCTCTGAATAGCGGACATTCCGAATAGCGGACAGTAGTTTGGGCGATCAAGGATGAAAAAAGCGATTTTAATGAGAAGGAAAATTGGAAAAAAAGTAAAAAGCCTCGAAATTTATCAGGGCAATGTGCCACAAATTTTGTGACCAATGTGACTTTAGAGGGTGGTCTCAGGAAAATCCACAGTGCCTGGGAAATCCTCCATTATCGTATGTATTTTGTATTGATTACTGTTTGATTCTTCAGATTTAACTGACATACATTGTTCAAAGCTTCAAAATATGTTAAAATCGTTTTTATCGTTTTCTGAATAGATTGAGTTCTGCGTAGTCTTAATTTAGTGTCTTGTTTGTGATTAATGTTTCGAGAATGACCTCAAAACGAAAACGATTAACTTTAAAAGAAAAAATTGAAATTGTAAGTGTAAGTGAATCTGAAAAACAGCAATTGAGTTTAAGGATACTTGCCGAATGTTTTAAAATAGGTAAAACCCAAGTGGGAGAAATTTTACTAAATAAAGAAAAAAATAAGGAATTTGTGGATTACTAACTCTAACGAGAACACCAAAAATGTGAAATTGAGGTATACTGATTCCATTGAAATTGAATCTATAATTCTTAATTGGTTTACTTCACTTCGTTCAAAAAAATTCCTATCAGTGGGTCTTTGATTCAGGAAAAGGCTTTAAAAGTCGCCAAAAACACGGATTACATGATTTTAAGGCTTTGGGTAGATGGCTGGAAAGTTTCAGGTCTCGGCACAACATCTCTTTCAAAACAATATGTGGAAAACAAAATCTGTAGCTCTGATAAAAGCGGAGTTTTGGCAAGAATGGCTGCAATTAATTTGTGAAGGTTATGAGGAGAGAAACATTTTTAATGCCGAGGAAAGTGGACTCTTTTTCAGATTTTTTTCGGACAAGACTTTGTGCTTTAAAAAGAAGGATGGCTGTATCGGCGAAAAAATGACAAAAGAGCGGAATCACTATTTTATTATGTTGCAATGTATTAGGAAGGAATTTTAGGACAGGAATTTTAAACCGCTCTTATAATTCAAAAATCTCTGAAACTCATGTGTTTCTCAAAGAACATCCAATTTAATAAATTTGGTGTGAAGTGGAGAGCAAATAAAAAAGCGTGGATAATAAGTTTTTTAGTGATTAAATGTTTAACTTCCTTTAATAATAGGATGAAAAAAGAAAGAAAAGTTCTCTTGTTTTTGGACAATGCAACTTCTCATCCAAAACACCTGAATTTGAATAATGTTAAAACTGTGTCTCCACCCCCCCCCCCCTCCGAAACACAACTTCCGTATGCTAGCCCCTTGATCAAGGCGTTATACACAATTGTAAAGCCTGGTAGAGAAAGCTTTTATTAAGCCACATTCTTTCGATGTTAGATTCTATGAATACAGTTTAGAACAGCCTAAAATTAGTTAATGTTACCTATGCTCTCGAATTCGGATTTCTTCAGCTGTAAAAAAACATGTAACCGGAATGCGTACGACATTGTTTCAGAAAAGCATGCTTTATATTACAAGAAAATAAAACACTTATTTCCGATAGAAATGCAGAACTATCGCAATAAGTGAATTAATGAAATGTATCAGGAGTGAAGAAATGCCGAAATGTCCAACAACATTGATGATGACCTACTGAAAAAGAATCAGTTGACGTAGGCTATTATATTCTTTCAGAATCTTTGACAAAAGCTGACTCTGTAACTCTATTAGTGACATGAATCTGATACTGAAACCAGGAGATGTTTCCTGCAATATCGAGAATTTTACAAGAAGAGGCAAAATACAGTGAGCAGTAACACATTTTTTTTTTTCGTTTTGCAAAAAAAAAGTTGATTCAAAAGGATTAAAACTACTGATAGCATTTAAAACGTCACACAGAAAAATTAACTACATGTAATCACAAGCAAAAGCAAACATTTGTAACAGATTTTTTCAGTAAGAATGTAATAAACAGTGGAAAAATGTATGTACAATTTCATTTCAGTTTTATTGCTTAAAAAATAATTTTAATTTCTGATTAATCATATAATAGAAGTTCTCGGACATATAAAAGCCAATTAATGAAACATTAAGCATTTCTTAGCGATTTTGTAAATCTCTGAAGTTTTCCCAATAGCGGACACCTCCGAATAGCGGACAATTTCTGTGCTCGCGAGGTGTCCGTTATTTAGAGGTTTTACTGTATAGTGATACATGTTACTAATGTTTAGATATATATATAAAGTATACATAACATATACTAATTATCCCCATCTTGCTTAACGGATCAATTGATACATATTTATGTGCTCATTCTGGGTGAGTAATTTATTTGAAACAATTTCGACCTCACTTGCATTATATCGAAACTCATTCTTAGTATACGCAAAATTTAAACTGTACATCATTTAAATTAAATTATGTTTATTTATTTTTTATAAAATAAAGAAAACGATAGTCATATAGGTTGGAATTGAAACATAATATTTAAACATAAATTATAATAGGAAAAATATGGAATTAAATTATGAATAAAATTACTTGTAGAAAACGGTTACATAACCGTAATTTAACTATATTCTGACCATAAAATGAGCAATAATACGGTCAGAATATAGTTAAATTACGGTTATGTAACCGTTTTCTACAAAAACGGTCAAATGACTGGACTGTTTCTTCAAATTTTTAACAGTGTATCAAAGAAACGTCAGTTGCAATTTTCATGTGTACACTTGCTCCGCAATTTTCCATTTCTACGGTCAAGTGTAAAATACCTGATTTCACGGTAATTTTGTAGTTACAAAGTTTGTGATAATAAAATAAATATATTTTGAAGGAAAAAACTTTTTAAAAATATAGTATAAACTCCTCAAAAATAAAGAAATACTTCTAGTCATGTCAAAATAAAACCAGTCAGTTGTAAGATTTCACAGCTCATTGAGGCAGAATTCAACTATATTGATAACGATCAAATATACAAATATTTGTTGATTTAATATACATTTTGAACTGTTTGCAGCCTAATATACATACGACAAAAAATAGACACTCCTCAATAAATGAAATCATCTGTAAATCACATGAGCATAACACAGTTAGTTAATTGAAAACAAATTTAATATGTATTTTTTTATTATTTACTGAAAAAATTTGCATTTCACTTCTTTTCGTTTTATTTTCCGAAATTTAGCTTTTTGCATAAAATTCGGCGAGTTGGGGGTGACGTTTCCTTTTAGCGTCGCAAACTTTCTTGCATTTTGTAAGTTGTGACGAAGGGCTCGGACCATGAGTGAACATTATTTTTTCAAAAGACTGGCAAAAAACTGGCAGATTCTTCTACACCATTGCTACAGTCCTTTGACAAGCTTTCTGAATTTCTTTCAGGTTCTTCATTGCCTTTTTCAAGAAACGTAGATGTACTCATGATATTTTATCCTCAGTGTTTGAACATTTTATGTGATCTTTACAATAATGTTAGTTAAATATATGGTACTTTACTTAATACAGTTTAGCGTTTCTTGCTGTTTTGGTGTCCTGCCAGCGGCTAAAAGGTTCTACTACAAAGTTACTAGACTCGAGATTGAACTCATATCACGCCGTCGGCCTAGCCGTTCGGAATTTTCTTCGAAGCTGCGTAAATACAGGTTAGGTTCTGTGAAAAAGAAACTCTTAGGTGGGAAACTTCACCCAGTCGTCTAGACCTGGAATGATTTTTAGTCAGATCTTGGAGTCGTTTCACCTACAGTTGTCATCATCAAAATCTAATGATTTAACTTTCGCTAAACCCAATAGCTTAAAAAGGAAACCTACAATTAGAATAAACGGAACCAGCACCGGCCTAGTAATAATAAAGAAGCTTTTGAAGCTTCTTTTTCTTTAATTTAAAAGTAATGCAGTTTCAATTCAACTCTAATACTAAATTAAATATCCATTATAATTTGTAGGATAGATATATAAAAATGGTTAAAATACTTTATTATGAAACAAGAACAAAAAATCATGCATCAAGCATAGATTATGTAACACTTTCCAACGCTTCCAAAATAATTTTACAAATCATTACCGTTTAAAAAGCTGAGATATAACACCTAAGTAAACAATTTGGAAAATACATAACATATTTAAAAACGTAATTTCATGAATTTTCAACATATACAATATTCGGAAAAATATCCTAATACTTTTTTTCAGCGCTGTATATGATCTATAGATTGGTATATATACTACATAGGATGTTAAATTTTAGTTTAGTTAGGAAACGCGTAGCACAGTTTAAAATTCTCCTTCTGGAGTTTCTGTCAATAAACGGAAATGTGTTCGCGAAGTTTTGTGCTGCCCTGTATATGATCTACAGAATTTGTACACACCAAGTAATTGACAAAAAGTGAGTTAAATTTAAAATAGCGTTCAGCAACTTAAAACGCACTTCCAGGAATTATTGTTAACAGACAGTAGAGAATTCTTTTGTGTGTCCCTGTAAATGAACGATGACTGCTATACACACAATATTCTGTAGTAAGCCTCTTGTAAAGTACCTTAGTGATATATATAAATTTCAATGCGTCTAAAACAGTGAAACATTATTTAATTAAACCGCAAATGATTTTTCTCCATAGACGTAATGTAACGGAATTCTTTTGACTGTCTCTGTAAAATAACTATAAGTGTTATGCACACCATATTCCATATTAAGCTTCTTGTAATGCACCTTAGTGATATATATCAATTACAATGTGTTTGAAATTGTGTAACATCATTAAAATAAACCGCAAATGATATTTGCCCATAGACCGTAATGTAACGGAATTCTTTTGAGTGTCCCTGTAAAAAAAACTGTAAGTGCTGCACACTTCAGTTGAGATAGGGAACATGCTATAGATAACGACAATAACATATAAAAATTGCAGGGCAATCCGAGCATATTTACGGGAGTTAGAGCACGGAGAGGCAGCCAGACAAACCGAAGTCATAAACACTTCAACTAGGTTGGAAAATGTTAAAAACGGGTGCTACATTTTCTAATATTGAAATTTGAACAAATGAATGTTATTGTAACAAAAGTATTAATTAACAAGGGAGCAAACATTAAAATGTGTGCTGCATTTAAAACTGAATTCTGATATGACTAATCCTTAAAGAAGCAAAATGTCTACTATCTTTATGAAACTTTTTATAAAATACTCAAAATCTTGTAATCTATTTTTTAACTGTGTATCCTTTGAATGTTTTTTCTTTATTAATTTTGACTGGTACTGACAGTGTATTCTAACAGTCAAATATTTCTGTTAAAATAAAATGTCTCTAAAGTCATCTCAAGTGTTACTGTCTCTTTAAAAATCTTAATTTTCTCCAAAGAATTTAAATGTTTTAATGCAATAGAATAATTTTAGCGTAACCGGCTCCGGCTGCTTTCAATTATGCAAATATCTTCGTGGTTAAGGTAAGCACACATTTGAATATCTTGGATTTTGAAGGAAGTGCTAACTTAACAATAATCGATGAAAAGAACCATTTTACCTATGGTTGAAGGTTTGACAAATCCTATTAATTTAAATTATGTAGTAGTTATAGAAATGTATGTTTGTTAATTGACAAATTCAAAACAACTTAAAAAGAATGTGTTCATTTCGAGTGTATTTTTCTTATTAATTTAAAGTATTCCAGTAATGATTTTTTTTTTGTTTTTCTTAAAATGTTAGATTTAGAATAGAATTGCAGGTGATACATTTCAATATTTTTTATGTAAATCAGAACGAAGCTTAAAAACTTTTACTGTTCAATAGAAAAAAAATATATATATAAATTAATATATATATATACATTAATATTATAATCGACTAATATTTATCATTCTCATCACTTAACTGAAAACAACAATCTAATAAGAAATAACAAATAGATTAATCATGTAATATTTCTAAAATTTGAATAATTATATAATTAAAAAATATACAGAACGTCCCATTAAAATAATTAACAAACTGGTGTGATAAAATAAAGCAAACAAACTTCTTGAAAACACCGTAAATTGAAGAGATGCTGTAGGCCTTTTGAAGGAACTTTGTCTTTTTCATCAGTCACAAAAAATGCGCCACCACTTGGAAGTCGGGAGCAAGACTAAAAGAAAATCGGACGCAAAAGAAGCAAATTAGAGGAAACAGCCAATAGGAATGCAGGAGGCATCATCCAATCACAAGAGAACATTACCCAAACAGGAGAACAGAGAATATAGAGAGAATTATGAAGCAAACTGAATAAACAAATGAGTCAGAAATGATAAAGGAAATTACATTCAAATATGAAATATGTAAATAATAATAAATAAATAAAAGAAGAAAGATAAAATAAAATAAATATATAAATTAAAGAATTAAAAGCAAACAAAAAATAAAATAAATGAAAAAAATATATTAAAAATTAATAATATATACAAATATATATAAGTGGTTGAACTGTACAAGTTTTATCAAGCTGCAGAGAGCATAGTTGAATCAGATTTTTCATTAACTAAAACCTCACGATTAAGATAAATAGTTAAATTTTGGAGACAGTCCAATTCTGAGGTGCTATTGGCTTTAAGGATAATTTTAGCGTTTTGAAAATTAAAACTCTGACCAGAATCCCAAGAATACTTGGCAATAGAAGATTTAGAAATTTCTTGGTTAGAGACATAATGGATGTGATCTTTTAAACGAGTTTCGAGATTTCTCTTAGTTTGACCTATATAAAAATCTAATTCCACTATGCTATCTGCAGCTTGTTCAGTTCGGCCATATCATTTTTAAAAATTTATATATATATATATACTTATATTTGTATATATTATTAATTTTTAATCTCTTTTTTTCGCATTTATTTTAATTTTTATTTGTTTTTAATTCTTTAATTTATGTATTAATTTTATTTTCTATTTCTTTCTTTTATCAATTTATTATTATTTGCATGTTTCATATTTGCATGACATTTCCTTTATCATTTCTCACTCTGTTGTTTATCCAATTTGTTTCTTAATTCTCCCTATATTTTTTGTTCCCATGTTTGGGTACTGGTCTCTTGTGATTGGCTGATGCCCCCTGCATTCCTATTGGCTGTTTCCTCTAACTTATCCCTTTCCTTCCCATTTTCTTTGAGTCTTGCTCCCGCCTTCCAAGTAGTAGCACGTCTTTTGCGCATGATGAAGAAATACAAAGTTCAAAACAAAAGACCTAGCGCTTCTCTTAAATTTATGGTGTTATCGAAAATTTTCCTGCTTTATACAGAACGTCTTTTGTACATGAACAGGGTAAAAACGTTTTTAACATTTTCATACTGAAATACATCGTACTATAGGCCATAATTAAATTAGTTTTTTGCAGGTGCATCAAAATCTTGGATATGCTTTTAAAAGATTATGTAGACGAACTGAATATGCAAATAGAATACCAATATATATCTTCAAGCACATCTGCTTATATGTGATTTCTATCAGTTTCGGATAATGATCAATTTTCAGATAATGAGATGATTATACTTTGTAATTATATATGTAGTATGCACATATATAATCGTCCATATTCTTAAAATTTGCATATGATATGTTTTTATTTACTAAGTACAGATATAACAGGAGAGTAATATTCTAAGTGAAATGAAAAAAAATCCATTTAAAAGAATTAAAATGAATGTGATAAATATACTGTTAGTCACATATATAAATTCGGAAATGACGTTCAATAAAATATTAACTTAAAAGCTAACTCTAGTCGCCCAAAGACACTCGGATGCTAATGCTAAACCAATGGCAGCATTCTTTACAAATTTTTCGTTTGCATTTCAATATTTTAAATAAGTTTTTGAATAAGATATTTGAAGTCCATGTGTATTCGGATATATTTCACTTTTCCAAGTTTGGTTGCAGTAAAGAGTTGCCAAGTTTGGTTAAAGAAAAAAGGTCTGCAAAGGTTTAACATTGGCTTCGGACTGTCTTTGCGTGACTGGCGTAATCTCCTAACGCGAAAAATTACAGTACAATTATAGTACAATTTAAAGTAGTAAAGTAGTACAATTATATATGTAGTTGTTTGAACACTTGAAGACATTATCTACAGGACAATGGTGGTGCCAGCAGCAGTTTATCAAATGTGCGTTTAATATGGAAAATTGACGGAAAAACTGCCCACACTTGAAGACATTATCTACAGGACAATGGTGATGCCAGCAGTAGTTTATCAAAAGTGCGATTAATACGAAAAATTGACGAAAAACTGCCCACACTTGAAGACATTATCTGCAGGACAATGGTGATACCAGCAGCAGTTTATCAAAAGTTCGATTAATATGGAAAATTGACGGAAAAACTGCCCACATAGAACGATTGTATGATATGATCCATTAGCAACGGTATCTATTAGCAACGGAACAAATCTAAGATTATTGTATTAGTTTTATTACAAGTGATACTGAAATTGGTTCCGTTCATATTTGTGCAGATTTGAACAGTTTCAAAGAATTATAAATGATATTGTTTGAAGCTCTTTCAGGGTATGTGGATAGTTGGTGTACAAGTTCTGGTTGATTTATCTACAGAAAGAAATGACAAATAGATATATCTATGAAAATATTTGCTGTTACAGTGTGGACAACATGTTTAGGACGTAACGTGCAGTGAATATAGCTTGTGCATGTGTATGAATAGATTATTTAACAAATTGGGCGTCAATATCAACGAATGAGGCGAGTGCATTGATTACACTCATCTCTTCGGTTTTCAAAATATGAGACAGTGGTATCAGAACCGAGTTAGCCGATTTATTTTTTCTGAATGTAAAATATTTTGAGAATATTCTGTGAAAATTTCAACTTGATACACAGGATAGCTGTAGAGTATTGTACAATTACTTATTGACGGCAACTGTTACCATTCGCCATTTACGTGCATATTGTAATGTATTTTTATGTATTGTACTAGAATATATTTTACTATAACCATCAACATAGAAAAATAGGACCTCAATCATAATAGTGTAAAACTTTAAATATATTTTTCTCAAAACTACGTTTTCGAAGATGGTAACTACTATCTTTTAAAAACCACTCGACGGATTTAAAGGAAATTTATACAGTATATTCTAGGCATAAAAAAACTAGTGCTTAATTGGAGGATCTTTTATTTGGAGAAAATATTGGATGATGCAATTATAAACATTATCAGTGTAAATGAGATAGAAATTCAGATCAGATCTCAGATCTTGCATTTTATCGTGCCTGGCTAGCATGCATACCATTTCCTGCGTAGTACTAATAATTAAAAAAATCATAATAACACTTAATTGTATTCATAAACTGTCTCGAAAACATTACAAAATATAATACTAATTGTTTTCAGTACCTCGCTAAATTACGAGCTATCAATTTAACGAACTATTTTTGTAGTTTCTGTGAGTTCGTAAAATAAAACGTCATTAATACTAATGGTTTTCGATGCCTTGATAAATTACGAACTCTTGATTTAGTAAACTATTTTTGTTGTTGTTGTTGTTGCTCCTGCAAGTTCGTAAAATCGAGCGTCTACACTCTCAGAAAAAACTGTAAATTTATGAGCGTTTGCCCTTCAATTTTCACGGGCAACAGCCTTATTTGATAAAAAACGGTCTGATCCACTAAATAAGCGGCCTTATCCCTTAGATACTTAGAAAATTAAGAGCAATCCACATATTTTTATAGTTCTAGCCCATATGTTAGCAAAAATACGGTACGACCCCATACCTTGTCCTCCGCTAGGGTGTAACCCTTCATTTTACTCGTGTTTCGAAAACTTTTACCCACCAAAAAAAGCGATTCTGTGATGATTATCTAACGTGCTACGGGCTACGGAGCGGTAAATATAGTGTTATTGTGTTTCAAAGTGCATTATATCCTGTCCATTATAATGCTGTATTACTTTACCCCTTAATATTAGGAGCTGCACAAAATGATGGGCATGGATTGTTTTTTATTTACGGGGTATGACTGGAATCTCTGCTGCCGGCCTCTGCCCGTAATTTTACTGCAATTGTTTTTACAGTATAGAAATAACAGATTCTACTGTCATTACTGTATTCTTATTAAGAAAAATGATAAGCTTTCTAAGAAAAAAAAGTCATAGAAAATGTTTTAAATATCACATGCTTTCTAATCTGCTCTTTCAAGATATTTGAAATGAGTTTATAATTAAGGATAAAATACTGGATTTGATAAATTCCACAATACGATTACATTTTGAATTACAGATTAATCCTATTAAAATTCAATTTTGTTTCGGACAATTGCATATAACATGTCTGTCGTGTTAATATGTAAAGATAACAATCTCTGAAAGTTACTATTTTCTTAAAATATTATTTGTTTTCTGCAGATAATTCCGGACAGCTGTTATGTTAATTTTTTAACAGTAAAACCCCGATCTCCTCAATTAATCTTACAACAATTTATACAGTTAACAACTTTTACAAATTAATTTAACGCAGGGGCTGATTACTTCCACAAATAAATGTTAATAAAAAATTTCTCCTTATTTAATCGCCTTATTCATGCATAATTTCTGTCATAATTAAGGAAAATTTATCTATTCGCTTTTACTGATGGAAGTTTGCCCTGCGGTAGAGTGACTCTACGGTTCCATACCACCGTGGCAAACTTCCAACAGCAAAAACGAATAGAAAAGTTTGTCTTATTCATAACAGAATTTTTTCATGAATAAGGTGTTTAAATAATACGAAAATTTCTATTTAAATTAACTGGTGGATGTTTGCCCCAGTTGTAATCAGGCTGTGTTGATCCGATGTAAACAAATAACAGCCGACATCTTGTTACTACATCCTCAGTTACATCACTCGTAACAAGTAGACACTGCATTATATGTCTTTATTCATAGTTCCTTTTCCAAATATTTTATATTTCAGATGTTATAAATTAATTATCGAAGTGGGCATGGTCTTCATATCAATTTGGATATGTATCGGGAAATTCTTATTTGGATTGACTGTAGGAAACGCAGGATGCAAGAAATAGTAAGGTAAAATCGGTGTTTTTTTAACTTTATTGATTTAGGATTTTCGTTGGAACCGGCCTAAAGTGATATCAGAAACGGGATAACATACGATATAGATTAAGTAAAATCGAGGTTTTACAGTAATAATAACTGATAATTTAAAAAACGTAATAATTGGTAACAATTTTCAATGGATCATTTTCATATTTAAATAAAGTAATAATTGGTAACAATTTTCAATGAATAATTTTGGTATTTAAAAAAAATTCCTTTTGCGACCAATCCTTTGCCCAATCCAATTCCTTTTGCGACGGGTACTTTCGCCAGATTTACAGAATACAAAATTAAGAATGTATCCATATTTATTTATTCCTCGTATAAATTTTATTAAAATTGTCTATCAAAAATGTAAAACATTAATTTTACACGGTTAATTTATTTAATTAAACAACGTTTCTGCCAAAATTGTTTAATGAGACTTGCATTGTTGTATTACTTACATATGTTTTTAAAATATGTCATCCTGTTACGATGGTTTATGAAGTTTAAATATCATTATCAGGTCTATTATATCGTGTTCAAAAGATATTTGTCATGCGGCATAAACTCGGAGATTCTACGTACAATAATAATTCATTCCGAAAGTTAATCTTTTGAAAGAATTTTTAAAATCATGAAGAGAAATCAAAGCTTAATTCTTTGAAATATTTTATGTAGCACATACATTCAATTCAACTTAAAAATAAGCAATTTTAATTTTAAACTAAAAATTTAAAAATGCACTGCCTTCTTTGAAATATTCTAAAACTTATGAAAAAATGAATAAATTGGTAATAATAATATATTTCAAAGAATACAAGAAAGCCGTATACAAATAAGTCATTCAAATGTAAAGTAATGTATCTTGCTTTCCACGAAATAGTTTCAATTTTATTTATTTATTTCCGTTATTTTTCTGAAATGATCGTCTGCGATTTTTTCTTTCATCTTCAAAAAAGTATACATCAGACAAAGAAAATATGTTTTTAGTTTATTTTCTCATTAAAAGTTTTAAATAGCTAAAAGCTTTTATCTATGATAGTAAAATTAGTTTTGTTAGAAAAAGCTTTTTTTATAAACTAAATAAGGTAATTTTTCCTCATAGGATGGATTAAAAAGAAAAAAAAACAATATTTTTAAATTATAAAAGTATTTTCAATTTTTTTATGCTAATTATTTTTTTTTTCATTGATATTTTTTCTCTCGATGAAAGGACGCTATTGAATTTGCTGTCTTTAAAATGTCTTTTTTTTTTCCTTCTTAGTCTGGGTAAACTAACCCATGATAAAAAAAAATATATGAAAAATATATTAATCTTTTTCATTAGTTACAAAAATCTTTATAATTATAACATATTCCTGCCCAAATATGTGTATCTTAAGCGTTTTTGAAAACTATTTAATATTAAACGATTATATTCAAATTAAGGCTAAACTGGTCATTTGTTAATGTAAATTTCTGCACATTAATAGAGCACAGCGGGAATAAAATCATATTCTCTTTCAAAAATTTAGAAAGAATAAAACCGTGTTAGTACTATTGAAATAAGTAGTAATGTAACTCCATTTTATAATATAATTAAAGTGTTTAAACGTTATACATGTTCTCTACATAAGGGGTTAACGATAACTAGATTTTTCAAAAAGTCGATTTATTTTTCCTGAAAGTATAATATTTTGAAAATATTCTGTGAAATGTTCAAGTTGATCCAATGGATAGCTTTAGAGTATTGTATAATTACCATAGGGCGCTTTTATTATTGACGACAACTGTTATTTTTCGTCTTTTACCTGCATATTGTATACATTGAAATTATTGTAATGTATTTTACTAGAATCTATTTTACAATAACCAACAACATAGAAACTTAGGACCTCAATCCTAATAGTGTAAAACTTTAAATACATTTTTCTCAAAACTACATTTTTGAAGATGGGGACTACTATATTTTAAAAACCACTGGACGGATTTAAATCAAATTTATACAAGGTGTTCTATGCATATAAAACTAGAGCTTAATTGAAGGATTTTTTATTCGAAGGAAATATTGGATGATGCAATTATCAACATTATCAATGTGAATGATATAGAAATTCAGATCTTGAAGAACAAAAAAATGAAATAACTCCAACAGCAACTTCGACACAAGGTTCTGAAATCTTCTCAGGACTGGAACGAAGGCGTTTTTTAGACAAGTAATAATTGTTAAATGCTTGCAAATACAGGGAAAATAACGTCACAGACTATTGAACAATTTGTTTTACAACAGGAAAATGTAAGCGATTACTTTTATGCTTAACGTCTGAACAAAGGTACGTACATTCGAAGAATATATTTTTTTCTTGGTTGCTTAGTAGCATGCATACCATTTCTTAAGTAGTACTATTTAAAAATTCGTAATAACACTGAATTGTATTCATAACTTGTCTCGAAAACATTACAAAACGTAATACTAATGGTTTTCAATGCCTTGATAAATTACAAACTCTCGATTTAGCAAACTACTTTTTTTTTTTTTTTTTTTTTTTTTTTTTTTTAGCCACACACAGGGTGGTTTATTCTTTCAATCTCAATCATTTTTTATGTTTATGAAAAGTCACAGCAATCCATCGTTGCCACAGGTTAATCTCGGAAAATGAAACATTTAAAGTTACTAAAAAAATTAATAGCTCGAAAAGTATTTGTCACAAAATTGTTAGACAAACTGCGTTAGAAAGGTAAAAAGTTGCATTTTTCTTGATATAAATTTCAGATCGAATGATTATGCCGTTTTTCTAATAATGAATTTCTAAAATTATCAAACTTCACAATGAAGTACCATAGCAAAAGTACACGCGTAAAAAGATAATGGGGATGTTCACGGACGAATATCATGCGGCGCGCGGGTGAAGGAGACTAAAATATGGAGTGAGTCTGTACTGTGAATTGAAATTTGCAAGTCTTTCGAAACATTGATTTGACTAATTTGCCTATTTTAATGATATTTTGTTAAAGTCTAGAAGTGAATTTGATGTCCGAATGGTTACAGCACTGCTCTTGATTCTGCGGGTTGCGTGTTCGATACCCTACATTTCTGTTCGATTTTTCTACTCTTTTATTTTAAAATGTTTTATCGATTGGTTTGCATTTTTCATGATAAATGGAATATATTTCATAAAAGTAAAATTTGATATTAGTAACAATTACTTATTTAAATATGACAAATTCAGCTATTTCACGATTAAAATTTTACATTGCATATTATTATTAGCCACACACGGGGCTAATTCTTTCAGTCTACAGTAAAATTCATGTTTATGAAAAGTCACAGCCACTCCATATATAAAGGAGGACACCCTTTATACATAGCTATACAAATGGTTGTTACTGACGATATTAAAAGTAAAATTGTCTCTCATTATTATGCCGATACTTCCGCTTGTATTTCCTTTCTCAGTCCTTAATTGCCCTACAGCGGGCGCAAACCCCATTTAAACAATAATATAAAGGATCCAACAAAGTTAAACTCGTCGTGGCGGACATTTCTAAGGGGGTCTCGTGGACCAATCTCCCATAGGAACGAAGTTACCCACCCATGGGGAGACCTTTTTGGTGCTCAAACCACTTCATGTAACATATCAATAGATAGATCTCGTAAGCACTATGGTCTGGTCCTACTCTCCCCCTCTCACTGCCCCCCTCCCTTAAGAAGCATTTTTCTCTGATTCAACTCCTTTAAATTCTAGTTTTCCCCCTATTTCTTAGCCCCTTTAAGCCCCACAGAGTGCGTAGACCTCTTCTAAAGGATCCAGCGAAGTTAAACTCGTTGAGGCCGGCATTTCTTAGAGAGTCTCGAGGCCCTATCTCCTATAGGAACGAAGTAACCCCCCCCGGGGGTGACATTTAAGGTGTTCAAACCCCATCATGTAACATATCAAAAGTTTGATCTCATCAAGCACTTTTGTCTGGTCCTACTCTCCCTCCTCCTTTTCTCCCCCCCCCCTCCCCTCCCGTCAGGAGCACTTTTCTTATTTAGTTTTTTCAATTTCTCATAATTATTTTAGTTTTTCCCATTTTCCTCTGTTCCTATGGGCCGGACAGCTCCAAAATTTCACCAAAATTAGCTGTATACGGTCTAAAGGTATTTTCCGCCGTTTCTTTTGGCGCCTAGGTTTTCACGTATCTCTTGAGGGGGGCCCTTTAGAGGGGCGCAAAAAGGCATCCCTTTTAAAGTCCCATATCTTAATTGCAAGTGAGGATTCATTTTAAAAGTCTCGTAGAGCACTTGTGTTTTGTACAGCTCCCCCTTCCTTTCTCCCCCCCCCACCGCTCTTCAAGAGCCCGTCAATTAATGCTGACTCATCATTTGTTAAACAACTTCTCTTAGCTGTATCCATCACAAAAGCTGCTATCATAGAACTTTTCATTACTTTTTTTATCTGTTGAGTGTTAAAGTATCTTGAACCATTAAAATTAGTTTAAAGAGTGTCATTAAGCCTGCACATATTTAAACAACATCTACTTCGCCAGGTCTCAGCTATTGGAGCCACATCTTTTCACTATTATATTTATTAAAAATACTTCTAGTCACCGAATCTTTTTAAAACTTAGTGTGGAGCGCTAACTAAATTCTAAAGCGGAGAAGCTGGCTTGTGCTAACAAACACTTTTTTTTGACGAGTTAGACTTGGCTGAAAAAATCTCAATGATAAAAGCCGTGGGTGGCCAATCTATATTCTGCCGTAAAGTAGAATTTTTCCCGCTTGTTTTTTTTTTTTTTTGTTGTTGTTGTTCTTGCGCGTTCATAAAATCGAGCGTCTAGAAATAACTGCGTCTACTGTCATTACTGTATTCTTATTAAGAAAAATAATAAGCTGTCTAAGAAACAAAATTCATAGAAAAAGTTTTAACTATCACATGCTTTTTAATCTGCTCTTTCAAGATATTTGAAATGAGTTTATAATTAAGGATAAAATACTGGATTTGATTAATTCCACAATACGATTACATATTGAATTACAGATTAATCCTATTAAAATTCAATTTTGTTTCGGACAATTGCATATAAAATGTATGTCGTGTTAATATGTAAAGATAACATTCTCTGAAAGTTACTATTTTCTTAAAATATTATATGTTTACTGCAGATAATTCCGGACAGCTGTTATGTTAATTTTTTAACAGTAAAACCCCGATCCCCTCAATTAATCTTACAACAATTTATAGAGTTAACAATATTTACAAATTAATTTAACACAGGTGCTGATTACTTCCACAAGTAAATTTTAATAAAAAATTTCTACTTAGTTAATCGCCTTATTCATGCCTAATTTCTGTCATAATTAAAGAAAATATATCTATTCGCTTTTACTGATGGAAGTTTGCCCTGCGGTGGAGTGACTCTAAGGTTCCATACCACCGGGGCAAACTTCCAACAGCAAAAACGAATAGTCTTATTCATAACAGAAATTTTTCATAAATAAGGTGTTTAAATAATACCAAAATTTCTATTTAAATTAACTAGTGGATGTTTGCCCCAGTTGTAATCAGGCTGTGTTGATCCGATGTAAACAAATAACAGCCGACATCTTGTGACTACATCCTCAGTTACATCACTCGTAACAAGTAGACACTGCATTATATGTCTTATCTTCTCTATTCATAGTTCCTTTTCCAAATATTTTATATTTCAGATGTTATAACTTAATTATCGAAGCGGGCATGGTCTTCATACCTATTTGAATATGTATTGGGAAATTCTTATTTGGATTGACTGTAGGAAACGTATGTGCAGGAAATAGTAAGGTAAAATTGGTGTATTTTTAACATTATTGATTTAGGATTTTTGTTGGAACCGGCCTAAAGTGATATCGGAAACGGGATAAAATACGATGCAAAATGAGTAAAATCGAGGTTTTACAGTAATAATAATTGGCAATTTAAAAAACTTAATAATTGGTAACAATTTTCAATGGATGATTTTGATATTTAAATAAAGTAATAATTGGTAACAATTTTCAATGAATGATTTTTGTATTTTAAAAAAAAATCCTTTTGCGACCAATCTGACGAGTACTTTCGTCCAGATTTACAGAATACAAAATTAAGAATGTATCCACATTTATTTATTCCTCGTATAATTTTCATTAAAATTGTCTATTAAAAATGTAAAACATTAATTTTGCATTGTTAATTTATTTAATTAAAGAACGTTTCTGCCTAAATTGTTTAATGAGACTTGTATTGTTGTATTGCTTACATATGTTTTTAAAATATGTCATCTTGTTACGATGGTTTATGTAGGTTAAATATCATTATCAGGTCTATTATATCGTGTTCAAAAGATATTTGTTATGCCACAAAAACTCAGAGATTCTACGTACAATAATAATTCATTCAGAAAAATAATCTTTTGAAAGAATTTTTAAAATCATGACGAGAAATCAAAGCTTAATTCTTTGAAATATTTTATGTAGCACATACATTCAATTCAACTTAAAAATTAGCAATTTTAATTTAGAATTAAAAATTTAAAAAAATGCACTGCCTTCTTTAAAACATTCTAAAATTGGTGAAAAAATGATTAAATTGGTAATAATAATATATTTCAAAGAATACAAGAAAGCAGTATACAAATAAGTCATTCAAATGTAAAGTAATGTAGCATTCTTTCCACGAAATACTTTCCATTTTATTTTATTTTTTTTTCGTTATTTTTCTGAAATGTTCGTCTGGGATTTTTTCTTTCATCTTCAAAAAAGTATACATCAGACAAAGAAAGTATGTTTTTAGTTTATTTTCTCATTAAAAGTTTTAAATAGCTTAAAGCTTTTATCTATGATAGTAAAATTAGTTTTGT
Source organism: Maratus michaelseni (assembly GCA_963931845.1). NCBI lineage: Eukaryota > Metazoa > Arthropoda > Arachnida > Araneae > Salticidae > Maratus > Maratus michaelseni. The sequence goes on from OZ007589.1 coordinate 328,789,011, forward strand.
TAGAAAAAGCTTTTTTTATAAACTAAATAGGGTAATTTTTCCTCATAGTTTGGATTAAGAAAAAAAAAACAATATTTTTAAATTATAAAAGTGTTTTTAATTTTGGTATGCTAATTATTTTTTTTTCATTCATATTTTTTCTCTCAATGAAAGGACGTTATTGAATTTGCTGTCTTTAAAATGTCTTTAAAAAGTCTTTTTTTTATTATTATTCTTAGTCTGGGTAAACTAACCCATGATCAAACATTTGAAAAATATATTAATATTTTGTATTTGTTATAAAAATATTATAAAAGAATCCTCCCGAAATATGTGTATCATATACATTTTTGAAAACTATTTAATATTAAGCGATTACATTCTAATAAAGGCTAAAATGGTAATTCATTAATGTAAAATTCTACTCATTAATAGAACACAAAGGGAATAAAATCATGCTCAATTATCTCTCTTAAAAACTTAGAAAGAATAAAACCGCATTAGTACTATTGAATTAAGTAGTAATGTAACTCTATTTTGTAATATAATTAAAGTGTTTAAACCCTATACATGTTCTCTACATAAGGGGTTAACGATAACTACATTTTTCAAAAAATCGATTTATTTTTTTCTGAAAGTATAATATTTTGAAAATATTATGTGAAACTTTCAAGTTGATCCAATGAATATCTTTAGAGTATTGTATAATTACCATAGGACGTTTTTACTATTGACGGCAACTGTTACTATGTACCTGCATATTGTATACATCGAAATGTATTGGTCTGTATTGTTCTAGAATCTATTTTACTATAACCATCAACATAGAAAAGTAGGACCTTAATCATAATAGTGTAAAACTTTAAATACATTTTCCCAAATACTAATACATTGTAAATACATATTTTTTAAATACATTTTCTCATTTTCCGAAGATGGTGATTACTATCTTTTAAAAACCACACGACGGATTTAAATGAAATTTAAACAGCTTATTCTAAACATAAAAAAACTAGTGCCTAATTGAAGGATTTTTGTTTCGGAGGAAATATTGGATGATTCAATTATCAACATTATCAATGTGAATGAGATAGAAATTCAGATCTAGGAGAACAAGAACATGAAATAACCCCAACACCATACTTCGACACAAGCTTCTGAAATCGTCTCAGGACTGGAACGAAGGCGTTTTTTTAGACCAGTAATAATTGTGAAATGCTTGGAAATACAGGAGAAATAGCGCCACAAACTGTTGAACAATTTGTTTTAAAACAGGAAAATATAAGCGATTGTTTTATACCTAATATCTTAACAAAGTTACGTACAATCGAAAAATATCTTATTGTTCTTGGTTGCTTAGTAGCAATCATACCATTTCTTAAGCAGTACTAATAATAACCTGTCTCAAAAACATTACAAACTATAATACTAATAGTTTTCAATGCCTTGCTAAATTACGAACTCTCGATTCGGTGAACTATTTTTGTAGTTCCTGCGAGTTCGTAAAATCGAGTGTCTAGTAATAACAGCGTCTACTGTGATTACTGTAATTAAAAAAAAATGATAAGCCTTCTACGAAACAAAGTTCATAGAAAATGTTCTAAATATCACATGCTTTCCAATCTACTCTTTCAAGGTATTTGAAATGAGTATATAATTAAAGATAAGATCCTTGATTTGATTAATTCCCCCATACGATTACATTGTGAGTTACAGATTAATCCTTTTAAAATTTACTTTTGTTTCGGACAATTGTATGCAAAAAGTCTGTCGTTTTAATATATAACGATAAGATTTTCTGAAAATTAGTATTATCCACCATTGGCCGCATGTAAAGTGTCGTCGTGTGTAAAATGGAAAATGTATGAAACTCAATAAAATGTTTTGTTTTCTGTTGCTTCTCTGTCCTTATTGGTTGTTTTCACTATTCTTCTTAGTCTGTCTAGAGCCGGCAATTTTCGTGCTACAGGTACCGTTCCAACACTTTTATGGTTTTTCACTATGAAGATCACATTCCAATAAAAAAAAGTAGGTGTTGCCATTTGAAATTTTCGAAATTTTGTCACTGTAACCGTAACTATTAGAATTTAACTGTTGTCTTTCATATGATTCTTGAGCGCATACCTCAAAAAACTTTAAACCAAATTTTCATTCAGTTTCTGTGAACGGTATGATAGTTAGATTTAATATATCGGGATAGTTTTTTATAATCACCCTGTATATATATATATATGTGTGTGTGTGTGTGTGTGTGTGTGTGTGTGTGTGTGTGTGTGTGTGTGTGTGTGTGTGTGTGTGTGTGTGTGTGTGTGTGTGTGTGTGTGTGATCGTAAAAAAACTGGCAAAATTTTAAAGGGTGGAAGAGGGGAGTAAAATAGGCATTTTTTGTGATAGAATGTGAGTTTGGAAATGGCGCGTTTAAATGTTGGTAACGTAGAAAAATGTGAAATATGCAATGAAAGACAGCTTATAAACAACGGCAATAGAGAGCGCTAATAGGCATCATTTCTGGACACATATTATATGACAAAAAATGCTTATTTTGGTCCTCTCTACCACCCTCTAAAATTTTGCCAAATAGTTTCCAATTATTCTATATGTGTGTGTGTGTATGTGTGTAAGTCAGTCAATAATAAAAATACTAATAAAATCCTCTTACTTTTAATCTTTTTGCGACAAGCGTATGCGTGACGGATTGGATGCTCGGAATTCTTGATTCTTCTTACCAGAAAATATTAATAGACATTTCTGTGTTATGTCACCAAGGCATTTCTGCGGTCGATTTAAACAAATATTTCTATTTTGTAATAATGCTAAAAAATTAAAATTCTTTTTTTTTTTTTTGTATAAAAACGGATTAAAAGCCTAAGAATATTAAGTTAATTATACATCAATATGCAACTCTATTGAATGTTTTTCTGAGTCAAAGCATCTGCTCTTCGAAACCACGGTAGCTTTTTAATTATTCCCTGATTAATTCTATCGCTCTGTTTCTATACAACAAAAAATTCTCCCTTTGGCTGTTTGAGACGGCGTCTTAATTTCCCAAATGTAGCTTCTGTCTTCTGTGCTGGAGAAAAAAAATCTACTGTAAATAATTTATAGAGTGACAATACAATTACCTATCTCACTCTGAAGTTATTTGATATTCTTCCTTTTTATTTACTTTAATTAAAATGAGATCTGCAACTCTATATTTTAATACAGAAAATCTCGCTAACTCGATTCCCTATATCTCGACATTCCATATAATAAAGAATATATATTTTTTAATCTATAAACAACTGTTGGGGGTCAAATAGAACATTATGTTTAATAATGTGGTTATATCTTTGAATTATACATTTCAATATTTTATTGAGGTTAAATATTTATGTTTAAAAAAAGTTTTCATATTGTATATAGATTTCTGCGGGGTCACAAGTATAGTTTGTATATATTGTGATTTATTTTCAATGTAGAAGAAGAATTTTTGGCTAGTTCCTTTATTTACTTTTTATTAAGACAAACAAGACATTGTAATATTTTATATCGTGCATAATAATTTTTAAAAAAAGAAACATTGTGAATGCAGTATTATGTGATATCTGAAAAAAGAGCAATTCTCGAAGACACAATACTTCATTAATTGTATAATAATTAATTTGAATATTACATTTAAAAACATTTGAAAATTTTTAAATATAATGATCAATGGTAAGAAATTTATTATAAAAAATTTATTTAAATTTTGATTTTATAGACTTTTTTATATTATTTTTAAAAAAATGTTTTCCTACAAAGGTGAGGCAACAAGATAATGGTTTCATTTGATTCAAATTTTCAATTTATTTTCTTTCAATGAAATTTAAAGTTTTCTTTTTTTTTCAATTCTTGTTACTATTTCTAATTGAAAATGCGTTTATCGACATTTTTTAATAAATATTTTCTTTGAACTCAAAATATTATCTGTAATTAGTTTGTCTTTTCATATAAATTCATTGTTCACCTGTGCCCAATGTCTAACATGTTTGACTACGCTTAGGGACGCAACAGAAGAAAGGTTAAGCAGTAAAATAATACATAAAAAAATCTAATTAAAAAATCAAGAAAACAAAAGAAAAACTAAGAATAATAGCAATGAAAATTAAATACAAAAATTACAGGAAACAAGGAGAGAAGAAACAAGAAATGATAAATACATGTATGTTGTAGATTCTTTAAAATAGTTAGAACGTAAAAATATTGAAAGACAATCAAACTTCTATCTTCGTTTGAAAAATGCCTAATATATGATTTTGAGTTTAAAAAATTTTAACATTTACAAAACCAAAATCAGGTATCTTTAAACATTCATTTTTTTTTTACATTTTATACTTATTACATGTAGGATGAAACTCCCAGTTATTGAAACCTAACCAGTAACTGACACTTGAGCAAAAATCTAACTCAAATAAGCATTTTGATGTAAAAATCTGCAAAGTAATGTCATCTAGTGGTAAATGAGACACTTATTTTTATTTTAGAGTCAATTTATTCAGCACTAGTTGTCCAAGAACATATTCAATGAGGAAGAAACTTCTGAGAATACAAAAAATGCCTTTTTGAAGCAACCATCTTATATCTAAAATTAAGGAAGTGTTTATCTAATTTATTTGTAATGCAACCATCATAAATTTTTTCTTAAAATTATACTTGCTGAAATTAGATTAAAGATGCATATGATATATTAAGGCCATTATTTAGGGTTTATAGTTATTTAATTTAGCTTAATGGGGAGGCGCCAGTTATAGGTTCCTAGAATTTCATTTCACCAGTCTGTGACAGAGGTGTTAGTTATTGGTTATATTAATGAAAGTTGAAATATATTTTTTGAACTGTTTAAAAATGCATAATAATAAATTAAATTTATCTTGTAGTAAACACCATTAAAATTTAAGTTTTTTTACCGATGTCTGACACCAGATGTCAGTTACTGGTTCATGAATGTCAGTTAATGGATATTTAAATTACTAATAATGCAATACTAAATATTACTCCTATATACTCTTACTATATACTCTGCATTACTAATAATGCAGTATAGCTTACTAAATCCAAATTTGTATAATAAATATTAATGTATTTTTTTATAATAAAGAATAAAGTTTTTTAAAGCATTTTAATCTTTTAAAGCAGGGGTTCTCAAACTTTCAGACCGATGTACCACAAAATCGAAGTTCATACTTCCGCGTACCACCAGGTAACAAACCTAAAGCTAATATAGAAAAACCTGTCTAAAACGCAATATCTCTCCGGGTTTTTGTGTTTCCGTCATAGCAGGTTTTACTGTATTTAAAATAAATGAATATATTACTAAATTGACTGCTTTATAATAACATTCAAGTAAAAAGTAGTATCACCATTAAATTTAATAATGCATTTATCAAATTTATCAAATCCGCACTGCATATGACCACAGTTTTTGTTTGATTTAAATAACCTTACCCTCTTGATCATTTTAAATAACCTTATTCTTTTAAAAACTGATTTCCATGAAATAGGGGGAAACTATAACACTTTTTATACAAGAGAAGAAAAATATTTCAATGAACACAATGAATTAATTTATGAATTATGTTTGAAATAAGTCTTTCATTTCAACACCTCCTAGAAGCTCTTCTAGTACAAAGAGAACAACGGGTTATAAATTACACTTGGAATGTTATTTTCTTTTAACTCCTCCTACTCACAATAGCTCCTCCTACTTCCAAACATTCAGATTTTTCCTTCAGATAATTCAATTTATCAAGCATGTTTAAAAACAGTTCTTCCGCTAATTAAAAATACTTCATTCATATATTAATTTTAAAATTAGGTCTTTATTAAAAAATTCAATTTTTATGCATATAAATCTAATAATTGTGTTTTTAATTCTGAAAAACTGATTCTATCATAAGCGGTGTGTGCGAATTTCAGCAAGTCTGCTATACCAAACATTTATCGTAACAAAAAATAGAAAAAGAGTTTACAGATCCTAAATCGCATTCGAAATTTCTGAAAACTTCCAAGTAAATAAAGACAAGCCGTTTTTGATTTCATAATAATATGTTGCATTTTGTATTTTATTTCACGTACCAGTATTGGAATTCTGCGTACCAGTAGCCAGAGCTTCACGTACCAGTACTGGTACGCGTACCATAGTTTGAGAACCCCTGTTTTAAAGTAAAGTGCCAGTCACTGGTTCACTTTGTATCAGTTATTGGTGTTTCAAAATAGGGATGGTGTCAGTTACTGGAGTTTTTGACGTTATCGATAAATAAAATTATTTTTTAATAATAAAATGCATAATTTTTCAAAATTTTCCCAACATTATTTTTTTAATATATCTTTACTATCATTTAAAAAGCAAAAGTAAGTATAAAATAGATTTAAATTTTTATAATAGTGATTTGAACAAGAAAGAATGCTTAAAGTGTCAGTTACTGGAGGTTTCACCCTGTATAAATTTTCATTCAGACGAATTAAAAGTACACATTTTCAATTCTCTTATATTTAAGTACAATTTGATATATTCCCTAATCTCTAAGAAAACACGTGCATAGGAATGATAACCCTCCGAGCTATTCTTCAATCTAAACATAGTATAGCTGCTTTGTAAACTTTTCTGAAAAAGAAAATTGCCTATAATTAAATACTTAAGGACAGCTTTGCGTAACGCTTCTTAATCTTAAATGAAAGGATGTTTATTTTAGGTAGATTTATCTTAATGCAATAGGAAGCTTAAGTGTTGCTCAGCCTTTCGCAAACTCATTTGTTCGGGTTTCACTTGCGGGATTAGAAGGATACATCGTAAACTTTAAGTGTAAGAAGAATTGCAAACTTGTACATAGTAACAGCATTTCCATGTAGCTATCCAAACATAATTTGTATTTTGATGTATTTTACACAGGTAACGTATGTGCGAAAATTATATTCGTAGAGCAAAATGAATAATTTGCTATCATAAAGAGTAAAAAACTGCCCTATTTGTATACAACACAAAATAATTATAAAGTTTTACTTTTAAAATTAAAAATTAATTTTAACAACCACTGATTATATTCCAAACCAGAAAGTGACAATAGATTATTTTAGTTTAATAGATTATTTTAACTTATTAACAGATTATTTTAACTTATTTTCGCTTGAAAACAGTCAGAATATGAAATTTAACAAAGAATCATAGTTATGATACATTTTTCTTTTAAATTATTTATTATTTTACTATATTATCTTATTTCTTTTAACTTATTTACTTACTTACTTAATATTTAACTTATAATTCTTTGGTAAAAACTGATAATCATACAAAGCTCAAATACTTTCTAAAGAAAAATTTATACGCCCTCAAAATTACAAATTGAATTCTTCGGAGAAAAGCAAATGTATTTAGATAGTTTTTTTTTTAATTATTAATTATGTTTTGTCATGTTCTGTGTTGCTACAAAAGCCTATTTTCATTTAAATTATTGTTTCACTTTATAAATTGAAAGCTTCTATGATTTAAAAATATTAATCGTTGATAAAAATAACAGGAAACCACTACAGGCCGCCAAAAAAAAAGATTTATAGGCGGATAAACACAAACGTCCAAGTGAAAAATATTATCCATAACAACTTTGAATTTGATGAATATTATTACTGTTTGTTTTAATTTTATAACAGTAAAGGTCCTCTGAAAAGTTACATTATCTGACATGAAATAAATAATTCCTAAAATGAGATTTTTCCATAAAAATATGTTAATATTTAACTGCGAAAATTATATTAACTCGATATATTTCGTTTCTGGCACTCTAAAACGCATTCAAAAGGAAACACAATGTAAAAGAAACTTTGTAAAATGTAATATATATATATATATATATATATATATCTTTTTTAAATAAAAAATCATATAGTAATATTTTAATTCTTTCAATGACTGAGAAAAAGCAATTGACATTGAAAGTTTTTGCTAAATTATTCGCTTAATACTCTTTAAGTTGACAGTGATCAATTTTTAACGCGTAAAGAATGATAAAATAATTATATGTTATAACATTATAAATCTTGTTACAATTAGATAACAAAAGTAAAATGGATTGTCGATTTAAAGACACCTATTTAACAATATATTCATCAATTATTTTGCTTAGTAACTATAACGCAGTAATATGCACCGGTAATAAATAAACATTATCCTATGTTAAAAAGAAAAGAAAATAGTCGTGAAAAACAATTGGCTAATTTATCTGTGTAAAATGTGCAAAACCATGATTTTTTTGTTTTTTTTACGTTTTTCCCAACATATGCACTTTATAATTTAAGTAAATGTTTTAAATAACAATAAACTAAGTTTAAATTAATTAAACCTTTCAATGAATTCTATGAAATAGATATATTTTTGTCATTTGAAGGAATATTTTTAAAGCTTCTGGTATGCTTCATTCTGTAGTTTAACGAAACTTTATTACTTTCTGAGAACGAAAAAATTTCTTGACAAAGATAAATGTCCTTTTTAATTTATTACACGAAAATAAAGAACGTATGCATATATGTTTCGTTATTAAGTAGTTATAATAAATATTAGAGACGTATAGTTTTTATTTCATATTGTTATATTGTTTAACGATTTTCTTGTTATCAGAAGTTATTTAAATGTAGGGTTAATTTTTCCTTTAAATATACCTCTAACTAAAGATTTTATGTTTTGAACACTAGTTGAACAACACAATTTTATAAATATATCTTGACTATTGAGAGAACACTAAAAATATTGGTGATTAAACTCTGTTAATAAATCAGTATTAACAATAAAAACCAGTAACAGCTGTTTTGAAATTTAAAAAGTTAAACTGCTAATTTAAATTAATGACAATTATTAAAAATAGATTAAATTAACGAAATAAATATTTAAATTGCATATTGCTTAATTGGAAAATATGTAAACTTCATATATCCATATTTATTAATTCCTAACTTTCATAAAATAGAAAGATAAGTGCTGTTTTATTATTTGTTTTATCTGTTTCTCCTCATATTAAAAAAAAATAAAGAAACAGAAAAAAACCACTTTTCTATATTTCTATATTCATTAATAACATTTCTTGCTGAAACTTTTAGATATATATATGTGTGTGTGTGTGTACAGTCGAACTCGTTTAATATGAGCTCGGCTAAAACGAGGAAACGGTTAAAACAAGCAATATGCATGTTAAGAGTTTCATCATTTAAACTATATTAATATTTTCACGCAGTTTGCGATCTACAAAAGCAAGATCTAATCTGTTAATTTTAATGTGATTTTTGGCGAAAAAAAGGCAGAATTGGAGATGAAACTGTTTTGTCTCAGCAATAATATTTCTACATTTCTACTGTCTTTCAAAATGTGGTCATTTATTAGTTTGACCATACAGAATTTCTAACTTCAAGAGGCCCCATCCCCACAAAAGAACATACAAAGGAATGACTTGTGGCCTTGAAAGAATGGAATAAATAAGTGAGAGATAAGGACATTTAAAATAGCTCCCCTTTGTAAGATTTACAACTAAGCCATGCACAGTAAGGAGCATAGAATAAAACCTTTATTTGTTTTACTTTAAATTTAGATTTTGTGCTACATTAAACAGCCGTGTCATATCTCTTATTGTACTGTTAAAATTAAAAGGATAGGTGAAGTCAAATGTTCGAAAACTACAGCGTCTATTGTAGTGTTAGTCGAGTTTTCCTGTGAAACTTTATGATATTATGTTAATTTTAGCGTTAAGGTAATTAGAGCAATTAACTATTGTAATTAGTTTTTAATGAGTGTGTAGATAAAATTTATATTATCTTCACGGATATCACGACTAACGGTTAAAAGGATAATTTTTATAATTCCCTTGCTTCTCGTATTAACCTAGTTCGCCTAAATATGTATATATATATCCATGTATATGTATATAATTCAAATCGTGTCACCATGATAACATTCTAAATACTGAAACAATTCAAACCTAATTATATGATTATATGATGGACCTAATTATATGTGATTTTTGAACTATGAATTATTTAAATGTTTAACATTGTTATATAAATGCTTCATATCCATTGAAATATTTAATAAAATTTTGATTATTTTACATATTTACTAACATTATTTATTAACATGGTAATACAATTAAGTTAAAAAGTAAAAGTACTATATGAACATTGTAACTTATAATTTAACACATTATTTTTCGAGATTCATGAATACAAGAGTATTTTTTTAAATAAAAATTTTAAAAACCACCTTGTGAAGTACACAACAACATACTTACAAAATAGTTGTAAGGAAAAAAAGAGGTGCTACACACATCAAATTATAACGAAATGCAATAATTATAATGGTCTAATTAATAAGTAATTGGATAGACATAAAAATAAAAATAAGAACTCTGTATTTATAAATACAGTATTAAAGTTTTAAATTCTTTAAATCTACAAGCATTAAAAAATTGCTTACATCGTTTATGAAATCAATAACAAATTTCTGACATATTTATATAATCTTAAAACAAAAAACTAACAATATATGTGTCCAACTTCTACTCGTATTAATGTTCCGTTATTTTGTATTTCAAAACGTGTGAACAAAAAAAAAAGAAAGAAAGAAAGAAAAGAAAAGAAAGAAAGAAAGAAAAGAAAAGAAAGAAAGAAAGAAAAAATATGAACTGAATCATTTTGTTTTGGAGTATTTATGGAATGTTTTAAAATTATTTTTAAACTTATAACAAACATTTTTAAATTCTTATAAACTTTTTTTCTTATAAACTTTTTTCTTAAAATTTCTACATGTAAAAAAATAACAAACTTCTATGAAAGAAAAACAATGAAAAATTAAAAATTCACATAACTGAAAATTACAAGATTTCTAGTATTTTAGCTTCGCGCTATGAACTTTTTCCGGTAAGAAACATGTTCTTCTGCATTTATCACATAGTAATATTATGTTTTCACTTTCTTTGCCAAAATCAACTGTATAAATCATATTTAAAACGTATGTACTATTCTGTAACAATGTTGCTTTTGACAATAAATGTTTCATAAAACATTTTACGATTTCCCTTATGGACACGTTGATCTACAGTAGATTAGTTCGAGTTAATAATGGGTAAAAAAAAATGAAATAAAATAGCATGATTTATGATAGATGAATTTTAGAAACACTATCAATAATTTCTTTGTCGATTGTAATACCATACCTATATTTATGCATACTTTATTTGAACATACCGTGTAAATGCACATCGGATTAAATATCAAATACTCTTTCAAGTAATCGTCCTCGGAAATAATAATATTTTGTTGTACTTTAATGAGACAACCAACTTTTTTTTTCAATTTTTTTTAAAAGCATTCAATAGATTTATGAAACATACATTTTCTAACAAAAGACAAAGTTATATAAAATTGCAAAGTATTAAAATTGAAAATATGAATAAAAGATGCCTTTTATTAAAGCTTGGGTAATGAAAATACATTATGAAAAACTTCGATCGAATCTTCGATCTTGTTACGAAATGAGAGGATCAGATATGCGAAGCGCGTCGAAAGTTTGTTGACTAGCTTCTGACTAGACGAGTAGACTGTTGACACACTGTCTGCCCTAAATGTTTTTGCTGACAGTAATATTTATTTTTTCACTGTATATGGCTAGTTGTTCATTACCAACATAAAAATGGGTGTCATCTCCAGTAATAAAAACTGTTTTGTTTTGTTAAAGTAGTTTCTAGAATATTTTGAAGCTCTAGAGAAATAAAATGAACCAGGTATTGATTAGGTGAGATAAAATAGAGAAATAAAATGAACCAGGTATTGATTAGGTGAGATAAAATCTTTTCTTACCTTTTATGTTTTTATGACTCCGAACTTGTGTAATGGTGCCCGATAACACACGAGCGAAATAGAAAATGTCACAACCAAGCGATTTAGATAATTCGAAAAATACGCGTGAAACTGTTAGGACATCTTTATTAACAAAATCACTGAACAATTTACGGGAGACGAAATTAATAACAATGAAATTGGAGATGCTAAAATGCACGACGATATTTTAATTATTATTATTCAAAATTCTTATTATTCAAAATTCAGAAACTTGTACATTATTCAGAGATGCTTGAAAAAGATGTAGCATCCAGTCAAGAGTATCACGAAAAAGTTACGAAAGCTACAGCTAAAACCGGCAGACAATTGAGGTGGATTATTTCTAACGAAAGTCAAATAAACTCCTTTGTTGCACTGTCCGCATGTCCTGATGAGTTGAAGAAAGTTTTTTATTCTCATGTACGTTTGTCAAATCCCACATATACGACAAATTTCAAAACTCATAGAACTTCGAGCGGCAAGTTGTTGTGGATCTACCTGAAAATCCACAGTCATCAAATGTAGAAAAGCTGAACTATTGAAAGAATTTCTTGAAAGAAACAGCTTTAAAATTTATAAAATTTATTTAAGGGTTAGCTTTAAAACAAACTAATTATGATTTTGCTATAGAATTGTTAAAACATAGGTTATGTAAAGTAAGATCCCATATAAACACACTTTCAAACTTAACTCTTGTGAAATCGGTGATAGTTGAGGATAATTAAGACAACCGAATGACACCTGTATTGTTCAAATTAAAAGTCTTTAAACAGCTGGGGTAGAATTAAATAATTATAGAGGAATTCTATTTTCATTTTTAGTCAAAAAAAATTTCTAGAAATAACTAAATAACTCACATTATTCTAATTCAACCCGAAGAAACCGCTCTAGAATTTAATTCTACTGCCGGGGATTTTTTGAGCTGTTTAAAATTACTAGATTTTCATAAATATGAAACTGAAACGTGTAAAATAACACATATGTTTCGAAAAAAAAACGAAAATTCCCAAAAAGTAAAATAAAATAATCACTCTACTGAAATCGTGAAATTTATAAAACAAGTCCACTGCAATTTCTTTAACAACCTTCACAAAGAAAGGATGGATATATTGTTCAAATAGCTATCACAATAGTTCAACTGGTTGGTGAAGCATAAATGAACGAAAATTAAGCCTTTTACAAAAAGGTTATTGTTTCATTTGTCTTAAAAAATCGCACATATCTGACTTTTGCCGTTAAAAATTAGCTGTAGTAATTGTAATAAAAAGCATAGTATTTGTATTCGTGATGAGCTTGACAAAAAGTTAGCAAGTGAGCTGTAATTTTTTATTTTCATATTTTAAATTTTTTGAAATCGATTTCTGTTAAAAAAATTATTGTTTATGATACATATTGTTTTCGAAAAATAATTAAAAATACATTAAATATGAAATAATTTTCGAAAAAAAATGTATTTCAACCTATAAAAATTTAACAGAAATCGATCTCTAGAAGCTTCATTTATGTCAATGCAAAATTACAACTTATTCCACTAACTAGTTTTAAGTTATGCGTAAAAAACTATATGCATTGCAGTTTATTTTTCAACTATAAAAAGCGAATTTAACATTTTGAATTCCAAATTTTAAATATGCATAATTCCTAAACTACTACACAGAATAACTCCGTGTTTCCTATCCTAAAGTAAAATTGTATGAAAAATCCGAGTAGATGTCAAAATTTAGTGTTCGTATTGAAATTGACAGATTTTAGTACAATTTCCCTATGAACACGACCCCAGAAATTTTTCTCAAATTTTAATTTAAAGAAGATATAATATCCAACCAAATGGCTATTTTCGTTTTTTTTTTTAATTGTGTGGGTTTTTTTTTTTTTTTTTCGACTGTGCCTAGGTCGGCGGAAGTTGTTGCCAAATGAAAAGACCAGATGGGACTCAGCGCGTCGAACTCTTTTTAACTGATAATTATGTTTATTTTTTTATTGTACATAGTTATGTCTTTGTTACCCGTATATAAATGTGTGTCGCCTCCAAAAAAATTAGTCTGACCGTTTTTAGTGCCAGAAAGCTTCAAAATCTCATAGACTTCAAAGTATCATAACACGGCGTCATAGAAGAATGAATTTGTTAATGTACTTTTAAAAGCATGGAAAAGATTTTTCTAAAGATAATTTATAGGACCCAGAGACCGTATAAAAATTTAAAAAGTGTAACTTCTTGAAAATTAATGGCAGGTCCATTTAATCCATATAATCTCATTTCCTACCTTATTTTAAATACTATTGTAATTTATATTGTCTACGTATCGGCAACAGGTAAAACATTAAAGCGCATTTCACACTTTTTCGGACACCCTGTGCAATACAACCATACAAATCCAAGTATTTACACGTTTTACATGCTTTATACTGTTAATGTTAGAAGTACTTATTATTATCAGTATTAAATAAAATAAAACTACAAACATTAATATTCATTTACATACTCCATTTTAAGTAAATTTAGCTATAATTTAACATCGGAGGATCATTTGAAATAAAAGTAAGAACTTAAGTAAATTTACTAAGAATTCAACCATAACAAAACAGACTCGACATTTCATTCTTTTGATGTCCATTAAATGAAGCATTAAATGAATTTTCTACTAGAAAAAAAATCCCTGTTTGTATATTCTGAAAACTTTCTTTTATATTATTGTAAAAACCTTTCAGACAACGAATTACCGTCGGTGAATTAAAAAAAAATCCAGAAACGTATTTGAAAACTTCGTGATGAAGATTATGGATTAATCTTTTGATTTATTGACTGAATTTGAATAAAATAAAATAAATTTAAATTTCCATATTGAAAACCAATATAATTTATGAACAATTCAGGAATTTGTTAAAAGTTTATTTATAAATCTAGTGTATTTGAATATTTCAGTTAAAGAAAATCGTCATTATAGTTGAAGGATTTGAGCTCAAATTTATTCCGCTGTAACCACCATTGTTTTATGGTACAAATAGAAAATTATTCAGTGTATCTAACTTATCTGCATTTCATACAATACGTAAGCCTGTTAAGTATGTCTGTTTTGATAATAAAATTAAACCTTAAATCAGTGTGTATGTTTTAAAGAAAGTTTCGGAATGACAGTACAATATAGTTCTCATAGGAATGCAATTGTATATTTATTAGAATACGAAGAATTCAATACCTAAAAACATATGACGTTTATTTCAGATGTCAATATCGAGGTAATGAAATATAACATAAAACGCGAATAATGTTACAATAACTGTTGGACCGGCTTTTCAAACCACTTAATTGCCTTCAGTAAACTAACTGTCTGCCTTTTCAATAATTTACATTGCTAATAGTAATATATTGTAGTATGGCTTAAATAAAATAATGTTTAG
Organism: Maratus michaelseni; assembly: GCA_963931845.1. Taxonomy (NCBI): domain Eukaryota; kingdom Metazoa; phylum Arthropoda; class Arachnida; order Araneae; family Salticidae; genus Maratus; species Maratus michaelseni. The sequence continues at coordinate 328,804,263 of OZ007589.1, forward strand.
TCATAATATTTTGCTATAAATGATTCAAGCATAACATAATAAAATCCAAATTTCATTCTTGTCATCTCTATTAAATGACGCATTTAATCCTATTAAGAAACTTAGATTATTTAAATTTTTAAAAAGAATTATTAGAGAGGAACCTTTTGATTTAGAGAATTAATTTGAAGAAAATAATGAACATTCATTTATTAGATGAGAAACCAAAGTGTCTCCTGAACAATACATAAATTTTTTAAACATATATTTCGAAAACGTCTTATTTGTAAGTTACGTGCATCTGAATACTTCAGTGAATTATAACTTTAAATTTGTATGAAGCGTCCACAGATTAACACAAGTGAATAATCACTATAAAGAGAATTATTTTATGATACTAATGAAAAACATTCCAAAAAAATTGAAAAAGTAAAATAGAACAGATTTTTTTAATCATATAAGCCAATTAGATATGTTTATTATGAAAGCCCATTTTGCCTATAAAATCACATACTCAATGTTGTAAACCTGCGCATATTTTTAACTGACTATACAGAAATAAATATGCGTCAAATTTTTTGTATGTGTTATTACACTTGTTTATGCTTGAATCACCCCCCCCCCCTTTGGTATTTTGTTTAATTATAACTATTATATATATATATAATGCATGATATATATAATGCATGATATATATAATGGTGATTGATAAAATACAATTTAATTGGCAAACCTTCAAAATCGCAGCTGGATCAGACGTCGGCGTCGCGAGTTCGCAGACGGCAAACCGAATAAGACATTTATGTTCATATTTTTTAAGTTAAGCGAATAATACCGAGATGGAAAACACAGTTACTGAACAGTTAAACTGGCATAATTCTTTTTTTCTTTTCTTTTTATTTATTCAAACCATAGACAGCTGAAGGCATGAAAAATAATGGATGTGAAAGGAAACGGTTAAATTATATGTACTCGAATAAAAGTATCTAAGCTGGGATTTTGATTAGACATAAAATAGATTTTTGATTAAAGATATTCTAACAGAAATAAATAAATATAATTTAGGGAATAAATTATTTTGATTATATTAAATTGTAAATATATGATCTTGTATCATCAAACTTTAGCAACCGCGTGACGTATCTGCTTGTGCACAATGAAATTAATTTAAAAAGTGCAATAAAATTATTTTTATTATCATGAATTTACTTCAGAAAATGACTTTAAAATTTTAAATTTTCCTTGTCTTTATAGTTACAAGAAGAAATTTTTACATTTTGTAGTACTTGTATATTATCATTTCTTTTGCAGTGAGGGTCATTTTTAATTCAAAATACCACCTTTGGCACTTATCAGCAAAATTTTAAACCGCACACTAAAGTACTTGAATCCTACTTCTCACAACTTAAATAATATTAATTATTAAGTTTAACATTATTACTATAATTAAGCTCGATTTACGAAATACTCGAAACACGTATACAGATTATACGCGTTAATTCTGAGGCTACAACCTCATTCTGATTGTTCTGCATTTGTTTTAATGTAACATTAAACGTAATGAATTGAACACTATAGCAAATTCTGAAAAATGACTTTAGTTTGTTTTAAAAATAACACACATACTTATAATTGATATTTAATAATAAAATAAATGAATGAAAATAAAATATGTTATAAAAAACCTGCTCTTCTACAACATCTATTTTTTTTAAATACAGAGAAACTATTTTAATTTATAAACATGAATATAAATATACTTTGGAGTTATGTTTATAGTGTATTATTCAAAAGTCCTTGATTGTAAATAAATTAATATCAAAACTAAACCTAAAACAGAAAATAATGCTTTTAAAGTTTAAACAATAATATTTTTTTTTTAGATTTTGTTGTAAAAAATAAAATAAAATAAAATAAAAAATAAATAAGCGATAACTACAATTCAAATAATTTTAATTCGTTTCTAGTGAAATATTTTAAACAATAACTCATAATTACAGCACAGTGATTTTCAATTAAATTGACTGTTATGATCATATTGTAACACTAAACTTTCATGCATTAGCAAATAAACATATAAAAAAATTTGGAATTTAAATAGTTGTTGCCTCATTAAGAATTAAACATTGCATCATTAAAAATGCATATTGTTAAATACCTTTCAAAATAAAATATTAAGGTATTTTTAATGCCTTTATCTATAAGAAATTTCAAAAAAAAAATCTTTTCAGTAACTCTGCCTTAAGAGTAAATTTACCTGTCAGATTTACAGAGAAATGGCATTCAATTACAACCTTATCAAAGAGTTCATTCAGATGTAAAAACATTTCTAAATGGGTATTGTTCGAAAGGGTGATTCGATGAAAACTGTCATTTCCAAAAGCTAAATTCAGAAAGAAATCCTTTCAACATAATTGAAAACTTTAAAAAAATGACACAAATTCTAAAATTACGCATGAAATAATATTAACATCGTACAAAACAGTAATATGAGCATTTAATTAATGAATTCATAAAATTTTGTTCTTTAATGGGCAAATATATTTCAAATGAGATCATAATTAAATTTGTTATTAATGTTTAGCTGACTTTCTTTATGAAAGGGCATAACTTAATGCGACAATATGTACATATACAGAGTACAGTTTTTAATACCATGAAAATTTAGTCTAAATATTTACCAGTAGAAGGCAGTTCACGAACTAAAATCCGATACTTTTGTGGTAAACATAGTTGTGAATAACTAGAAGACCCTTATATTTCTCTTGTCTTACCCGGTCTTTCTTTTCCCACAATTATTCAAAGAAAAATATAACCCCAATAACAACGGTGTAGAATAGATACGAAAACGAAAGATATACTAAAAACAAAAAACAAAAATTTTTAGAGCCATAAAAGGCTGAAAATTAAAAATAAAATTAAAAAAAACCGTGACTTGGTAAGTTTTGTTGGTGGAAATATCAAATTTTTACTGTTTTGCCTATTAGAGCTTCGAGAAAGGTTTTCTAAATATAACTTACAGGAACGTAGGGTCATATAAATGTAGTATTTTGGTTGGTGTCTAGGAGCAATGAGTGATAGTCCAGACGGTTTTCAAAGTTAATAAGGTTGTACGTTTAATTTCTTGATTATAACATAAAATATTTACAATAATAATTTAAACTGATATAACATTTGCAATTTAGCTGACCGTCTGTCGGGTTTAAAAATTAGTTAAATGCGCGGTCCACCAACTGGCATAAAATTACAAAGAGATAATCTCTCGACCTGTCTGATCGAGACAAAAGCTCTGGCACATCTACTCTCTTCTGACGATGAAAAATGCACATCATCAATTTTTTATTGTGTGGAAACATCCAACTTAGATCCCCATTCAAAAGCCTCAATTAAATATGTACTTTGGTTTGCAGTCCGAAATTCAGATGAAGAACTACTGCAACCATATAAATATCTAAATTTCTTAACTGTTTAAAATATAACTATTTTGACGTAAATTACTTTTGATATTGTGCAGAGCTACATTTGAAACTACACTTCTAAAGCTAATGGTTTAGGAATTAGCTATTGGATAAGAGGGGAGACCTTGTATATATTGTGTTGTCCTCTAAAAAAAACCCACTTTTTTTTAAATTTTCTGCATAATAAGTATAATAAGGGATGAAAAAATAAACATGGCTGAATTTTTACAGCTTGTTCTGACAAAGATTTTGAGCAATTTTCAGTTTATCGCTTTATTACAAAGTTGCCGCCAATTAAGCGAGAATTTGAAATAAACCCACTTTTCCAAAAAAATAACCCATGTTACTAGAAAAAAAACCCCGCACCTAACATACTCAACTGAAAATGAAGCATTTTTGTTTTCTTTACTTGTTAATGGTTTGACATAAAAACAATAACAAATTTATGTACACCATTCTAAAATTCTATTGTATCAAGAAAATCTGTAAAAAATGAAGCTCTTTTTTTGCCAAAATTCTATAATTGTTAATTTAATTTATTTTAAAACTAAATACACACTCCTTAGATACTTTTTAATATTTTTATTATTCTAAATGGCGCTTAAAAACAGGACAAACAAAAAAATTCTCCACTCAAATATTTGATGAAATACTAGGGCGGATTTTTTTAGGAAACATTTCATTTCATTCTGGGGTTTTATTAGAAGACAGCACAATATATATAAAAAAAATTAATCTATGCTTGTGTATAAAATTTAAGTGGATGCTCAAAGTTTCATAACTTTCAATGAATTTGTTCCTCAACACCAAATTTCTAGTTACCTATAAATTCAAATGATTAACATTTTTAGAATATTTTAAACAATCCCGAGGGTGTTATCCCTTTTGGCTAAATCAAGGACGCTCTAACACTTTATAAATGACAGTTTTTTCCGTTTCTTGTAACATTTTGAAACATAGAAACGCTAATTATACAGTTTGCCTCCTGGTGTCGCTGTAAATGATCTCGTATAAGTGTTCACTTTACTATACTTAGACACCATTATTCTGACTACAGCTGTTACCATTTTGAAGTTAATGCCCCAACACCAGCTGCATAACATTCTTTGGGTTGCTGTCTCAGCCACATTAGGACTTCAAGTTAAACCTTTTCATCATCTGTGAACATCATCTTGCTTCGAAGATGGTTTTTTAGTGGACTAAACCGATGAAAATCGCTTGGGGCTAAGTCGAAACTGTATGGTGGATGTAGAAGACGTTTCCAACCAAACTTTTGAATTGTCTCCTGTGTTCAACTTGAAGTCCTAATGTGGCTGAGACAGCAGCCAAAGAATGTTATGCAGCTGGTGTTGGGGCACTGATAAAACGGAGATATAAGTGCATAAGTTTTGGTGGAGAATATGTTGAGAAATAAAAATAGTTTTGAAGTAAATATCATTGTAAGTTATTATCTAATTATCTTTTGTGACTTACTTAATGACTTTCTTTCGTATATATGATATATAAACATTTCTGAAATCAAAATATTAAAATACATGATTAAATTTTGTCCCACTCTGCTATAGGCTGGTTTATTTTACTTTTTACTTATACATATTTATTATTACGTTAAAAAAAACCAAATCTTAAATAAATATTATAGAAGACACAATGAAAGCTTAGCATACATAGGACAGTCCATGTAAATTAAACTCTAGTAGTCAATGTTAGGTTAAAATCATTTTTTCTTATTTTTAAAAATGTTTTTATCTATTTTAGTTTTATATATACAAAGCATATTTTTGCTTACCACTCAGTAGAGCGTGAAACAGTTTTAATAAGAGACGTAGCCAAAAGTACATATTTGATAAAACTTTTAGTAATTTACAACGTAGAATATGAATTAGCATATTATTAGTCAAAAACTGCATGTGTAAAATGTTAATCTATTTTGCATTATAAAATTTTATAGCGAAACATCTTTATGACTAGTTCAAAATAATTTTACAAACACTAAAAATATATATAAAAATCATGATAACGTTTTTTGATGGGATGTAACTTACATGCAAAAACTATGCTTTAACATTTTAAAAAAAATTATGAAGGTTATTTTATTTCTCCCGTCTCTTATTACACCTGTCTCATGTTACGCCACCTTCCTCAAACAACAAAAAAAACCTAATTAAATTTTTAAAATTCTGTTTTTTTTTTTTTTTTTTTTTTTTTTTTTTATGAAATTAACATACATTTCTGCCTATTTCAATTTTTGAACTAACTGAAAACTTACACCGTATATATATATAACCATTAATGAAACATTACCATAACACCAATTATGAAATTATGATTTAGTATGTAATAATTAGTTGACAATGAAAGTATTACCCAACACTCTGAATATAGATACCAAAAACTTATTTAATAGAAGAAGAAATTAAATTAAAAATTGACTGAATGAAATTGAATGTATGAAATGAAATTTGTGGAATTTAGACAGAATTATCAAGTCCCAAATGCCTAAATACCTTGATCGTATTGATGAGGCTTGCTCGATAATTCTACTATCACAATGATTTACTGTCGTCCTTAAATCTGCCTTTAGTTTTTTACTAGGGGATATAATTCAAAAATTTAATATATATATATATATATGTATATATATATATATATATATATTACTTTTTATCTAAAACTTGGTATTCATGTAAAAGTAATTTATTAAGGACACTTTTAAAAGTTAAAATCTATTATTCTCAATTACCATTCAGCAAAATTCTATTTGCTACCCTGGTAAAAAAAAAAAAAATTGCTATCCTGTCATTTTATCTTGCATGGTTTTATAATATTTCATTCAATTTATTCCCTTCGCGTTCTATTAGTTTTTCAATAATTATCAAATTATCTTTCATTGCGAAGTAATCATTCATTATTCCCAAAAGAGATTGAAAATTCTCTTGAAAAATATCTAATTAAGATCATTAATTGACGTTGCAAAATTTGTTTAGGTTATGAGAAGAGAGGAAAAAATGTAAAATATTAAAATGTCATGTCAATAATTAATAAAAGTTTTCTTAATCTTATCAGTTGGGAATGCATCGCAATTTATCATTTGTATTTGCATAGTATTGAACATATTTCCAACTATTTGTAACAAATAAATAATTTTCTTTTCATAGCTACACTCTAAAGAAATGGTAATTAGTATGAGCATTCGCCATAAGACGAATGTTCATACCAATGGCGCATTTCAAGATGTGTACCGAAAACTATAGTGTAAAATAATGTATTTTCTAATAAAGCGCAAAGCATTTTCTTCACCAAATATTTCATTCATAATCTATAAGTATTTTCAAAGGTTAACAAGGATGAAAAATTATGCGTCAAGCATAGATTATGTAACACTTTCCAACACTTCCAAAATAATTTTACAAATCTTTACCGTCGAATAAGGTGAAATATGATAGCTAAGTAAACAATTTGGAAAACGCGTACACTGTTAAAAATTTGCAGCAAACTGTCCAGTCATTCGACCGTTTTTATAGAAAACGGTAATATATTCGTAATTTAACTCTGTTCTGACCATAATATGGGCAATAATATGGTTAGAATAGAGTTAAATTACGGTTATGCAACCGTTTTCTATAAAAACGGTCGAATGACTGGACAGTTTGTTGCAAATTTTTAACAGTGTAACATATTTAAATCGCAATTTCAAAAATTACCAGCAATATCCTGAAAAATATTCATTTGTGTAACCCTGTATATGATCTATAGATTTGTATACATAGTACATAGAATGTTAATTTTAGTCCAGTTAAAAAACGTGTAGCACAGCTTAAAATTCCCCTTTGGAATTTCCGTCAATAAACAGAAAAGTACTCGAGAACTTTTGTGCTGCCTTGTATATGATATATACAATTTATACACACCAAGTAATAGACAAAAAATGACTTAAATTTAAAAACTCGTTCAGCAACTGAAAACGTACTTCCAGCAATTATTATTAAAAGATAGTACTTTAACAGATTTTTTTTGTGTCCCTCTAAATGAATGATGATTGCTATGCACACAGTATTCTATAAGTAAGTCCCATGTAATGCACCTCAGTGATATATCAATTTCAATATGTTTCAAATAGTGAAACATTATTAAAATAAACCGTTAACCATAGAGTGTAATGTAACGGAATTATTTTGAATGTTCCTGTAAAGGAACTATAAGTGCACATCATATTGTGCACATCATATTAAGTGCACATCATACTATGCACATCATATTCTATTGTACGCCTCTTGTAGTGCACCTCAGTGATATATATCAATATCAATATGTTTGAAATTGTGTAACATCATTAAAATAATCCGCAAATGATTTTTCCCCATAGACCGTAATATAACGGAATTCTTTTGAGTGTCCCTGTAAAAAAACGATGGGTGCTACACACTTCATTTTCAATACTTAACATGCCGTAGTAAACCACAATAACATATATCAATTGCATGACAATCCTAATATATTTACGTGACTTAGAGCACAGGCAGACAACCAGACGGCAGACAGACAGACAGACCTACTTCATAAACACTTTTCGACTATGTTGGAAATAAGTGTTAAAAAGACAATGAATTCAACACCATTTTTTTAAACAACATTCCTTAAATATTAGAATCTATTGGATTTCTTTAAGCACACAGATTATATTAAAAATAAAAGGAAAATTTAGAAAATAATTATAAAGCTCTCTAAGTTCATATTTAAAAAACATTTTTAGCTAACATTTTGAATAATATTCTCCGACATTTTAAAATGAAATATAATAATAAATAAATTAAATCAATTACTCAAATGTTTACATAAACACGCGCTTACTTTTTAATATATATGTGTACGTATGTTTCTCATGCAAGAACCGTTTGAAAACTTGTATTTATTTAAATAAACATTCTAGTATTTTAATTACAAAATGTTTTGAACAAATGACGAGTTTCAAAGAAAAAAATATTACATAAAAAATATAAATATTAGAAAACCTTTAAAACGCTAAGATTCCACCTCTTCTTATATCCCTTAAGACAAACAAAATGTATTGGAAAAGAACGTTATTCAAATAGCAATTTAAAGAGGCGATTGAATATTGTTTATCTTTTAATTGAATTAAATGCTGCATAGCAAGCATTGCATAGATGTTTAAAGGGTGAATAAATTGCTTATCATATTTAAAATAAATATTTAAGCAGCTTGAGAAAATAATGCAATGAAAACTTTAGTAATTTAGAGAAGATACAAAATTTTGTTTTTGTTTGGTAAACTAAGTATGGATAAGACTTTTCATACAAATTCTTTTGTTTCAAAAGCATTTTTAAATTATGCTTAAAAAATTAAAATATGAATACTCAAGATGACCATACGCTTATTTGTGACTTTTGCCCAAAAAAGACATCACTAATAAAATTCAGAAAAGTGATCATTTTTATAGAATAAACAAAACTCATGAAAAAAAGTCCTTTAATAAAAATCAATTCCAACTTTAAATATTGCAAAACAAAATGAAGTCCATTTATTAAAAAAAGTTTGAATTATATTTTGCCCTACAATGCAATAAAATGGAGAAAATAATGCAATGAAAACTTCAGTAATTTAGAGAAGATACAGAATTTTGTTTTTGTTTGGTAAACTAAGTATGGATAAGACTTTTCATCAAAATTATTTTGTTTCAAAAGTAATTTTAAATTATGCTTAAAAAATTAAAATATGAATACTCAGGATGACCATACGCTTATTTGTGAATTTTGCCCAAAAAAGACATCACTAATAAATTTCGGCAAAGTGATCATTTTTATAGAATAAACAAAACTCATGAAAAAAAGTCCTTTAATAAAAATCATTTCCAACTTTAAATATTGCAAAACAAAATGAAGTCCATTTATTTAAAAAAGTTTGGCTTACATTTTTCAATACAATGCAATAAAATGGTAAAAGAAAGTAGACCAAGATTGTATAGTTGGTGAAAATTGGATACAATTTAATTGGTTTTAATTTTTGCTGCTGTGTAATTCAATTTAAGCAGCTCTAGCGGTTAATGGTTGGAATACTTAGTTCTAAATTTCTCTGTAGGAAAGTTTATTTTGTCATTTTTAGGTGCGTTCGTAATTATATAAATACGTAGCACCTATTGTCGTCGTCTGTCTGTCCGTCCGTCCGCATATAACAACGCAAAAACTACCCAACCGAATGGTTTGAAATTTAAGACATATTATCTTTGCAGAATTTTCTGGAGACATTTCAAATTTTATGAAAATCGAATAAAAACTTTAGAAAATATTAATAAAAACATTCATCAAGGAATTTGAATTTTTTTTCTTAAATCGGTGCTTTCTTGTTATAGGAGCTTTCGAGGTTTAATCGTCAAGCGACAGAGATACTTATTTTATGACAGAAATTAATCTGCAGACGATATAATTCATTTCACAGAATTAAAAATCATCAAGATCGGAATATTTATATAACTAGCAATAGTACGAACGCACCACATTTTTCACGTTTGATGTACAATTTCCAACTTGTTTGGTTTAATGATTCAAGTATTCCTAAATTATTTTGTGTGAACACAATTAAAGTAATTAAAACTTTTTTTATATTGCTGTGTGTAGCATATTTAATAATGATTTGTTTACCAGAATGAAACTGTTGCTAGCATTTTATGATTTTCTTTGCAACCCTCTCTTGGAGCAGAAGCGGACATCTTACGTGGGATAAACAAAATAATATCTGAAAACAATAATTGAAGAGACCTTAAGCAATCTTTGAAAAAAAATAGCACTCAAAACTACAAAGACAAGAGAGTGAATATGATTTTTATAAAGCTTATAAAGCGGTGAACATCTTTTCTTCTGTTTCTCAAATTGTGAGGAAGATACTTTTCCATTTTACTATAAAAATTAAATGATTAAACGAATAATTTTATTATTAGTTTAGTCCACTAGTTCAAGTTGTAAGATAAAGTATGTTGTTTCCTTTTAAAAGAAAGTCTAAACTTTTTTTTAACTATAACTTTAACATATCCACGTGGTTTTATACCATCGGTGGTATAAAAAGAATGTTAAGACTTTTTTTATAAATAATGAATTAACAATAAAAATACGACGAACTTACATAAAATAATATTACGGTACAAAGATAGGAGCAGAGTACGTGCGGAAATTACATCCAATTCAGTTGGAAAGCTTGGCTTTAAGAAGCAACTACTAATAAGGTATGCGGCTTTACCCCACTTTCCCCTACTATATAATTAGTAGTAGCTAGAGAACAAAGCCACATTTCCACAAGGTTATTCATGCATATTGCATTGTATCATGATTTCAATAAGGGCTTCAGAGAATTTTATACTTAAAAAAATTATGCACTGATTTTTTATAGGTTATATAGTTAATATTGCCCGATATCGTTCAGCTACAAGGGATTTTCTTTTACCTTTTTATATTCATAATATTTGAATCCTTATATTCATGACTTTTTCTGCTGAATGTATTTTGAAAATTTTAAATCAGTCAATGTTTTAAAAAATGTCGTCTTTCAAATTTCACCAAGACAAAAACACTTTTGTACATTAAAATTCATAATTGAATAAACTAAGATTTTGAAGACACAGCATAAAATACAAGTCGTAGCTTAACTGCGGACTTAAAGAGTTTTTCTTCGGAACAAGTGTATATGAAAGCAACGTTTTAAACAGTCTAACGGAAAAAGCATTAACATTACAATTTAACTGGCAAAGAACGCTTTGGTAACAGATATAGTTCTTCCTTTAAGATTTTTTTTTTTTTTTTTACTCCGATAAAAATGGTAAGTATTTCGGCGTGAAATAGCGTAAATGTTTTTTGTACTAGACTGTTTTAAATTTTGTGCTAGACTGAAAGAAAGTTTGGTACTGTAGTCGTTTTAACCATTAGATGTTGAACTAATCTGACGTGCCAATCCTAAAACTTTCATCTCTTGCATGTTAATACTTCAAAAATCGCCCTAAATTCGCTATTACAGCGTCACCTTCAAGCCGATTTTCTCCAAAATTTTATACAACCTTCGGCTTATGACATTACATATAAAGTTTCGTCGAAAAGGTTCATAATGTCTTCACTTAAAATGCAAAAAAATAGAGAAAATCGCATAAAAATTGCTATCATAGTGCACAATCTTTGAAATATCCCCAATTTTAACTGACGGCAATAGTCAAAAATATATTATGTGAAGTTTGGTTGAATTATATGCATAACTTCATGCACTTTCGATGTTACAAAAAAAAAACACATTGACACAGGATATACATGCATCTTGTAAAAACGTGTGGATCTCTGACCCCGAAAACGTGTAAATCCATCGAAAACCGGAATTCGAAAAAAAATCGATTACAATACTTTCTTCTAATTATAGATAGAAGAAAGTAAAAATCTTACCATGTACTGGTAAAATGCTGAACCATGAGTAGGCAAAATTTTTAAGAATAAATTAGTAAAACATATAAATCATGAAGTTGGCTACAGTTATCCTTTACAAATGAGTATTGATAAGACTATTTTTAAAGAAAAATTCTGAGAGTGTTCACACATTTTTTTAGATGAATTTCATGGTTTCTTACAGAACTATTTTACATAAAATATTTGCGTTTTGAATGTTCAGTTTGGTAACTCTTCTTCTGAACTATACCTTTCAACACCGTAATTTACATGACAATAATGCCTTTTGCAGTTTTGGAAGAAGTGTTTTGATGCATTCCTCTTCAACAGCTTTCCAAAGTCCATGAAGGGTTGTAGGTTGACGCTTGGACAACGCGCTTTTTAAAAGTCCAAAAGCGCAAAAATGCATACGGGATCCTCGGATTTAGCAGTTATATCAGTGAAGGGCCTGATACCTATTTTTATTCCATTTCTTCCAGGAAATTAACAGTGGATTGTGATGTATGACTGCATGCTTTATCTTGATGTAGTTCAACAGATTGATGGCATTGGGGGCAAAAAGATGCTATTTCATGTTTTAAGATTGGGCGTAAAATATGTTTCTGATTGTATGTGGAGTTGATATTAACATTTTAAATTCACTCAATTTATTTTAAATTTGCCGTTATATTCAATGCCAGCAGCAGTCATAAATCCTTTGCTAAAAGTTTCTTTAAATACATCGTGCCATATTTTAAGATTTTTTTCGCCTCTTTCGTAATGATAAATGAAACTCGTTTTCTTACAATTATTGAAATAGACTTAAGTTTCATCTATTGTAACAACATTTTTACATTTTCTTCGGATAAATGTTTTCATGAAGAATTTTGCATTTTGTTCTACGTTCGGCGATATGTCATGGAGAGAGACAATGAACATTGTGTTTTCGGCCTTTTTAAAATTCAAATCAATGTTGATGACTTTGTTAACAAATCACACTGAAAATTTTAACGATTTAGTAACAGTCAGTTGACTTGGAGGATTAATTATTTTTTTCCATTAAAAAATCTTACCTTTGCGATAGTCGAAGAATTCTTTTTTGTTCTTGGATATATATTTGGAGCACTTTTTCCACTTGTAGCCAGACATTCACGTTTTTTCCCTATCATATTGACAATACTACTTATAGGGGCTTTAGATAAAGAATAACCAAGTATTTCCCAGCGTTTTTTAATAACCAAATACGAATAATTCTCTTCGGAAACTGTAGAAATATATCCTTTCATCCATTGGTTCTTTATAAGCAAAATTTTGCATGTAACGAAAAATTTCAGTTTAATTACGAGAACTTATACTTTCAAAAACATATTAGCTGTGAAATATAATTACTCTACCCAAACGATTTTTTTTAACAGCAAAACACAATTTTCAAAATTTCTCCTGTTAGCACTCTAAACACTAGACGAGCAGATGGATAATCACACAATATAAAGCAGCATATTAAGAGTGCATAGGAATATTTGTTTAATTTATATATATGTATTTATTATTATTATTATTATTATTATTATTATTATTATTATTATTATTATTATTATTATTTTGCGAAAGTTGAAATCACTTTCGAGGTTGAACCACGAAGAAAATTCTTTAAATTTAAGAAGAACGATATTGTGTTTCATCTAATTTTTTTACCTCGATTTAAAGGTTTAACTTCAAGCTGTAACTTTTAACAGTGTATTTTTAATTGAGACATTAGTTTTAAGTTAAATGGTTTATAATATCTTTCAAAAATACTTCAGCATGCTTTTGCAAATATTTCGAAATTTGATAAAGAAAGAAAATTATTTTTAAATTATAAAATATCTTTCCGCTTTAACTAGTTATTGAAAATTTAACTTTTGCATACAATATACAGAAACAACAATACATTATAATCCTATTTAGATAAGAATTTGAAAATCCCACTTCATAGGCACTCTAAAAGGTTAACATTTAAAAACAATTCGGAATCACATATATTACACTTACAAAATAAGTATCTCTTGGAGATTATTTTTATGTTCAAAATGTTTTACATGAAGTATTTCATTTGATCTCTGAAATACTTATGCGCTTTCTTACAGCTTTTGTGCTGCTGAGTTTTCTTCGGAAAAATAAACCCTTCTCAAAATTTCTAATGTTATATTTTAATTAAAAAATTTTCAAGACAAAATTTGAAAGCATTATAAATAATCTTTAAACATAGCGGGGATTTATATATTTCGTCGATAAAAGTTAAGGAGCTTGATTTTCCAGTTTAATATATAAACATTTCTGCGTAATTTTACTTGTTCAGTAAAACATCTAAAGAAAAGGTGTATAAAAATGAATACTTTTAAAGCATCCTTAAATTTGTTTTTGGTTATTTTATCAGATGTATCTTGAATGTTATATAAAACATTATATATATTTTGTATTTACTTTAAGTTATATATTTTGTGTTAAAATGTTTTATTATAATCACCAATCAAATATTTTTTCTGATGAAGGTTTAAGATATGCATACTAGTAAAGTATAGATGTTTGTGTGTCTGTGCGTAAATGGGCGCGATGTCCAGGAAACCTATTTTATTTTATGTTTATTTTATTTTATTTTATTTTATCGCACATAAAGTTCTGCAGATTTGGTTCCGGGTAGAGGAAGACAGATCTGAGTGTACCTGAGCCTCAGATTTTGAAATTTTTTAATTATATTTGTTGTTTTTTTCTTTGGTTTTTTTAACGAAAGGATTCGCGCATTTCCTATTTTCCCAGTTGGGCGGTGATTTTGAGCCACTCATAGAAGCAATCATCATTAAATATTTTACACCAATATAGGCGTTATATCCTTTAAAATATATATATTCAGAATTCGTACAGCAATTTTTGAATATTTCGTTATTTTTTTAAGTCTACAATCCGCCAAAAATGAGACCTCTGTATTTATCATCTGATATATACTTGATACCTTAGCCATCGAACGTTATATGTATGGAGGAAATTTTCAAGAATCTATTTAAAGAAAATAAAAGAAAAATGTGCAATAAAGGTTTTAATTAATTATTAAAAAAAAGTAACACAATCGAATTTTTTTAATGAAACGGACGAGGAAAAAGGAAAATGTATCCGTTTCCACGGTAACGTTTCCTTGAACTCTAATGGTGAATTTCATTTCTGACAAATTTCTGCACAAAAATTTTAAACTAAGAAAGGTATTTTTATGAGCTCATTTTTTTTAATATCATAAATTGTCAACAGTCTCATTTGACTTTTGAATACCGTAAGTAACTGTCGTTTCATAATGTCATTATGATTTTTTCTTGTTGTTAATGAATGTGGTGTTTATACTTCAAATAATAAACTCTAGATGGCAGCACCGCAAAATTAACCCCTTAGGCATCATTTCCAATTTTGTGATAGTGTGCTGAATACCAGATATATTGAATTTCGTCAAAAGTAGTTTATGTCATCATTTTTAATTACATGTGAATAATTTAGTTACATGTACTGTAAGAAGAGGAAATACAGGTTTATTTATGTTATACAAAGAGAAATAATGTTTGAAGTTCCAATCTCCAACGCTTGATCATCTAAATAAGGAACATAATCACCGTCCGTGTCTAACATAATTATTGCATAAAATTACTATCTATCAGAGATACAAACAAAACCGAAAGCGAAACACTACATTTTAGGAAAGATAACTGAACAGAATGACCAACGCATAAACAAATGGATGATGAATAAAGAAACAAAGCAGCGAAAGAGGTTTTTTCTTTTTTTAGGGCACATTACGCCATTATTGGGTGCGAAAACAATCATTGCTATAAAGCCCGTACAAAACCAATCACAACAGCAATTATCGAAAAAAAAACAGATGCTTAAAGCATTGCAGTCTGGACTTAAAATGAAGACGTACGCACATACCTCCTGGTATTTCAAATAGAAGAGTTCATGACGTACGCAGGTACGTCGTGGTGATTAAGAGGTTAATTGTAAGTCCTCTTTCCGCTAACGACACCTATATTCATAAGTTTGTTTTATTACATTAGCCATGGAAAGATGCCTCATATTACACCGTGGGAGAGTACTGCATCTCTATTTCTATAGTCAATGGGTCTTAACAATTGTATGCAAAAATCATACATATATCTAAATTTTCTTCGGAGATATGAATCCTTGAAATGTCAATCTCTTTGATTTCGCTTCATCAGTAAAGATGATGCGAGGGGAATTGAAAAAAAATATTCTCCTCATCAATATTATTCTGGAAATTGGAGTATGATGAAATTTATAACTAAAACTTCTTAAAACAACGTAATCAATAACTCTTTCCTGGTAATTTTCGTGTAGTCTTCGAATAGAAAAAGTAAAATGACCACTAAAAGGTCTAAATAAACATAAAATGAATAATAAAAGAAAAAGGTAAACAATGATATTTATGAGATTTTCAGATAAAAGAATCATTCCTGCAATATCAACCATACAACCGGGATTATATATTTTTATCACTGTATGTGAAGCAAAATTTTTTTGCTTTATATTTGATGGCATTAAAACACTTTTCAGAAATGAATAAAATTTGTAAACAGCCGTATCATCAATTGAGAAGCAAGATTATTTTTAAAAGTTTTATTATTTTTTTTTATTTCTTCATTATAATATTCTCCATTCCCAAAATAAGGTAAATATTCATACATGTGTAATGTAACAGTCCAAGTTTAAGTGTCAATTGTTATCGTAAATTTAACATACAGATAATGAATATAAGCATCCGTTCTTATTCTGCACAAGTCAACACTGTTGTTACTCCTTTATCATGTATCCACGGTGTAAAGTTATAACGGCAGAGGTGTCGTTTAATTCCATAACTGAACACTCAAGCTTTTACCAACAATTAACAATAACAATTTATTAATAATAAAAAGGAAATTACAGGTTGTGATTTTGAAAAAGATGAAAGCTAACTTCTAATTCACCAATTTAATTTGTAGAAAAATCCGAGATATTTTCTAATAAATCTCCTTACTAGGGAACGTCTCGAACTGCCAGATCGGGATTTTGTCGAGAGTAGTGTCGTTGGAAAGCTCTTACCGTAAGGATCAAGGACATGTACACAACTACCCGTCCGAATGCAACTGGTAAAGAGTTATAGGTTGATGTATTTCTGTCATTTATTGATTTCGCCAGGTCGCTAGCTATGCTGGAGAGACACACTGTGTGGTAGAAAAGACAGATTACAGTATAGTTATGTAACATGTTGCTGGTGAAAGTTCCATGTTCCCTCAAGTACGAAACAGAAGATTTTCACAATTTGACTTCATTTTCACAATCATATATAAATAATTGGATTGCACTGACTTGCAGTATGCTTTAAAGAACGAACTAACTCCTCGCCTTATCCTGCAGGATGAAAAAAGGGCATGGTCAGGGCCTATGGGGACAGTTCCCGAGGCACTCAACTATGGAGAATTTCAGCTGTACATGTACTGGTTCAGGGGAGTTGGCTCGTGAGATACGAAGTTGGGCTCAGTTCCGAAGATGATGTCGGCGAGGCTTCAGGCTGGTGTGCTATCGCCGACAAAGCGAACATTGCAAAACTCCTTAGTTTGCAACTGCTAGAATATTTTGAGGGATCCGTAAAAAAGGAACCAACGACTGAAGAGAAGGGCATTAGTCAGCGACTATTCAAGCCAATAGTGGGGATGATCGAAAACGAATTTTTCCGGTCTCTCGATAGTCTGTATGAGAGCAGCATCTACAAAAATGAACTGACAAGTAATTTGGAAATAAATACGGACCCCACTTTCGAATATGAAGAACCTGCGAAAAAAAAGCGTACAGGGAGTGAAGGAGTATCTGTGTAGAAATAATGACGAAAGCAGTAGAAACATATAAGAAGGCAAAGAAAAATAAACTAAAGGCTGTGCAACATATATGTAGGCAGGTAAAAGACCACAAGATGATTCAACGGTGGGCACAATACGCAGGGGAGGGTGGGAACATGCATAGCAAGCTGCAATTAATTTCCAAACACGTGTAGTCGCAATTTTATCATCATCGCAGACCGTTAAAAGCCACCGTTTATCAAAAGTCATCGATATTAGGGACCTCAAAATGTATGCCATTGACAAATCATTGGAGCTTGTAATTCCTGGATTCACAGCAAGCTCTCACTTCATCAAGAATTTCAAACAGGCACATAAAATAACAAGTCAAAAGGTGACACAAATCGTAACAAAAAGAGATTTGTTTCCGGAAGTGTCTTTGCAATCTGTGATCGACGAATTCCGGGAAAACGTGAAAAAAATTATTGAGCAGCGAAAGTGTCCACTGTCCCTGAACACCGATCAAAGTGGCTTCCAACACGATATTGTATCTAATAGAACTCTCGATATGAAGGGAAGTAAAGACGTGGGTGCATCGGTAATCAGTAAAAACAAAAGCACTCCTTCCTAAACCGTGCAAATATGTATTAACACCGCTGGAAAATTTATTGGACATTTACTACTTGTAACACAGGAATGTGAAGGAGAATGTGGTCCCAAAGTTATGGAAAATGTGCAACGAATATAATCCTCAAATTTGCTCATTACATGCTCCAAGTCAGGAAAGAGTTCAAAACAAATAACTGAGGCATATTTCAATAAACTAAAATAATCGATTGGTGATCAGGAAACAATCATGGTGCTGGATAGATGGAGTGGCGAAACGGATCTACGTTTACGCACACTGTTAAAAATTTGCATCAAACTGTCCAGTCATTTGACCGTTTTCCTAGAAAACGGTTACATAACCATAACTTCACTATATTCTGACCATAAAATGAGGAATAATACGGTCAGACTATAGTTAAATTGCCGTTATGTAACCGTTTTCTAGAAAAACGGTCAAATGACTGAACAGTTTGCTGCAAATTTTTAACAGTGCATTGAGAAATTTGTATTTAATGTACAACCTGTTTTTCTCCCACCGGGCACGACAAAATGTCTGCGGCTGTTAGACGTTTATTTCTTTCAACAATACCAGTACTTAATAAAAAGAATAGTGGAATTCTAAAAAAATCATCAGCGTGTTTGTAGAGATGTCGACATGACCACTAGAGAAAGCATAATAAAATTGCTTAAGTTGGTCTATAACCAATTCTGCTCACCCACCTTCGATGGCATGCGTCGGTATGCCTTTGAAACGGCTTTAATTAGAGACACGGAACCCATCTTTCGATGAGCTAAACAGGAATGATTTAACATAACTAATAACACCTGTGACAACTGCGAAACACCCACTTTCATTGTGTGTTCCTAGTGTTGGAAACACTCGTGCTTCAGCCAGTTCTATTCAGAAATGCACTACCATCCATGAAGTTACTTTTTTTTACCAAGCATACACTTTCTTCTCTGTAATCTCTGTAATCCATCAACTCTCTTTTCTACCACACAGAGTGTATTTACTGCATAGTTAGCGACCTGGAGAAATAAATAAATGACCGAAATACGTCGGCCTATAACTCTTCATCAGTTGCATTCGGACGGGTAGTTGTATATATTTCTTTGATCTCATGGTAAGAGCTTTCTAAGCCATTCAATGTAGAACCTTCTCAAACTAAACTCTCGACAAAATCCCGATCTGGCAGTTGGCAACTTTTCCTAGTTAGTTACCAAAGCAAAAGCCAATGTAATTTGTCTAGACTAGTCATGCTCACTTATACTTTAAGATTTAAAAGTATTTCCCATGTAAATAAATCCCGTGCCTTATATATATATATATATATATATATATATATAAGTAAATCAAAACAGATCTCAAAATCATCTACAGATCAGGAGCCTTAACGTCAGCTCTGAAAGTTATTTTTTAATTTCAATTTTCATAATATTTAACATCTTACAATCCGAAAAATATATTTTTTTAAATTACATATATATTTATACGCATATAAAATAATTCGAAGGTTTCAGAAATTAGAAACGTTAAGTTAAACACAGTTTATGCAATAATATTCAGACATTCTTATAAACTTCTTATTCTTGTAATTTTTTAGATAAAATAATACATTTCTTCAGGTTGACTTTGCCACCTTCTACCCTCCGTAATCTTATTAAATTTATATTCGTGATTTCATATTGATTGTGTGAATGATTCTAGTATATCTTGTATTTCGTTCTACACAGTGGTTTTTATTATGATAAGCAACATTTCAAAAATAATTTCATGCTATCCTAATAACCAAATAGCAATATTTACTTCGTAGCAATTAGGAATCAGGTTTTCACATAGCCAGCAATGTCCAGTATTGGAAGGGAGTCTATGGTCTATTCATTTTACCCTACCTGCCAATCGCGAAACACCTGCATCTGATGGATAAGTTGAATGATATATCATGTACAAAAGTAACTTATGGAAATGTAAACTGAATATACTATATTTCACTTATATCTATTCTAGAAATCTAGTGTTAAACAGTTTTGATGATTATTCTATAATATTTATTTTACTAAGTACATCCTGATCCCACTCGATGGCAATATCATACTAAAATCTCCCCTAAATAGGCATAGTTGGAAACTTTTTAACCTATTGGGTAATCAGTCATAATCGTGCCCACTGCCAATTCACTAAATAGCAAACGTGATTTGGCGCTATAAAGTATTTTTTGTGATAACCTTTTATGTCCTCAATTTCCAGTAATTGTAATATTTCAGGATCGTTTTATTACTCTAATTTCTAAAATAATGCGAGTTACTTGAATTTTGTAATTTTGATATTTTTTGAAATATGGTTGCTAAGCAACTAATAAATTAAAGAGCAAAGTAAAAAGAAATGCATTTTAAAAAATTGTGAAAAATGTGAAAATAAAATGTTTTGTATTTCCCGAACAGATGCAAAACATTTTCCAATAATTTAAACAATTAATTTCTAAATTCTAATAAATGTATCGCCAAATTTTCAGGGCTGTTGATATATTTAAAACCTTCATATCGAAAATTTAACATTCATAATTTACGTTTAAATCCGTTATTAAAATATGCGATTTTAATTTAAGTTAAAAATGAAATTTGAAAATTGTCTGCATTCCCATAGAAAAGCATTATGACCTAAAAAGAAATGTTCCATATTTTCCAAACGAATGAACCAAATGTAACTAAAAACTATTCAACTAATTCCGGGTACCTCACCAACATACCCACCAAAAATCAACCTAATCGGACGTTTTTTACGGTAGTTGTCGCGGAACAGACAGGCAGACAAACAGACTGAAACCAAAAACTTTTCGCTTCTCCACAGTGAGCCTTCACTGAGGTTTCGGCAATAATTTTTTCAACCATGCTAAAATAGCTGACTCACTATAACGTAGTTTATCCTGGACGAACTTCGTTTCGTTTCGTTAATTGAAAATATAAATCAGACTTGTGTGTTTGATACAAATATCCGCTTATAAATATTTCTCAAGATGAGGACTGGATAGACACAAGTAAATTAGTACACTGAAGAATTGCAGCCCGGAACTCCTCAATAAGTGTGCAATGGAGTTAACGGGAGTCGAACCCGCCGCCCTATCTCCTACGCTCTCAAGCGAATAGAGGAATGGTGTCTTAACCACTCGGCCACGGAGGGACCCATTACAAACTTGAATACCTGGATATCCGGAAAGGTCGGTTATCAAAACCCATTCGGCAAGTGAAAGCTTTGCAATTTATAAGAAATAATCTCGTGCAAAAACTAAGTATATTATAAATTGGAAAACTACAAATGGACACTCCAATTTCTTCGAGTCCACTCACACGATATATCGAAATGTCTAAAGCGACAGATCTGTCACATCCATTTTGTTAAGTTACGAAATTTTGACGACTATGTACAGTAGAAGCATTCCCAAGTGATTACCTTAACACGCAGAGGAGCGAATACTCCCATTACAAGGTCATGCGACCCGTTGTTTCTGCGGAAATATGTAAGGGACATTTTGTACAAACCACTTATAGCCCAAGATATACGCAAATTGTAAGATCGCATTAGCGGTGCGGTGCAAAGCATTGAATAAAAAAAATTCGGAAATGAGTTTGGATGGAGTCGATGTATGTAGAATAACGTATTGCTCACATCCAGTTAAACAATCATTTTGAAACACACCGTATTTATCATACAATAATTTCACTTACAAAACGCTATACATTATTAAACAAAATTTAATTGATAACAAAATTTATTTGTTAAATAATGTATAAGCTAGTTTTAAGTGGCTTTTACTCAACTGAGATCTAACGTCATTTACTGATATAAAATGATTTTTGAAGATCTCTTTATCATTCATTAATTTCAAAAAATATATCTATTCTTTTACAGCTAGGAAAGCTTGAAAGACTTTTCCTATATAGCAAAACACATTAGAAAATTTGTAAAGGTTTACTGCAACTTTTGTTGTTGTTTATTTTTATTTTATTTTTTATTTTTTGCTGTTTGCAATGAGTTTTTGTATCATTTTATGAAAGTTAAATGTTTAATCATTATATAACATTCAGTGTCATTATTTCCTACGTTTTCAAATGTGTTATCTTGGACAAATTTCTACGAAATAATGCATATTAAATAAAAACTTTTACCCTCTCGGAAATTACATTTCTTCAAATATATTTTGAGAATGTTTCTTTCTTTCAATGTTATGTTTTTCTTTTTTGTAGTAAATTTATCCTGAAATGGTTGTGTAAAAGCAGTGTAAAAGCAGTGGAAAATATAGCCTTCTGGGAGCTTTTCTGTTGGATGTTTTTCTCTTTCTTCAAGTGATATAGGAAATATAAAAGAAATTGTTTTTTTCTTTATAATTTTAGAAAAAAGTACAATTTTGCCATTACATATGTATGTATAATCTGCAAAAGAAGGTGTTATAAACATATAAGGTTTTAATTTCCTAATGTTATATTTCTTTTTAATATTTTGTTTCATATCTCTAGTAATAATTATTTTTTCACGCTGATTTTTTTCTGTGGTGTTACTATTAACCATAACAAATATAATTATGTGATTTTCACACATTAAAAAAATTATATGTGAATTATGAACTACAAAATTAATATTCCGTAAAACATAAATTGTGAAACAATGTGATTTTTTAATAGAAGTTGATTTCTAGAAGCTTCTAATATGCGTCTGTAAATTAACAACTCGATCTGGTAAATAAGTTTGGAGCTATGCTTAAAAAACCTTCATTACGACAGTTTGTTGGGCCATATAGTCAGTTAAAGAAGAAAAAAAGTCATATAAGATTTTCATAAATGTAATAGCGGACTTATTTATTTGTTACAGTATTTAAACCATTTATTTAGCCTTTCTCTAACACAAACAATACTTTCCATTGACATTTTTTTTATTGTAATAAATATCAGCCTAAACGTAACGATTTTCATTTCAGAGACGCATCCACCAATCAGCCTAATAAAATTTTTAATATTGAATACTTTTGGAAATAATTAAAGAAACCTAATGCAAATTATATTTCAACTAATTTAAAGATGGGTAGTGGTATTCTGGCTTAAACGTAAGTGTTTGTATTGAAAATTCAATACATGGATTCCTCCTTAAGCCTTTTTAAAAAATATATATAAATTGAAAGAATGGATAATTACAAATCGAATGGCTAATTTCGTTTCCCATATTCTTTATTTTAACGATATTATAATTATGCCATTTTCCCCAGCTTGTGCTTGAAATATTTTTTTAACAGATGTCAGTTTGAATAAAAACTTGCAGATGCCTCGTATGCTGATGTGTCATATCATCATGCTCATGCACAAAATTGACGAGTGCCTTTGGAGCTTTACCGAAACTGACACGATGAAAAAGGGATGTCAAAAAGACTTAGTTGGAAGGTTACACATAGCATTAAGTAAAGATGCATCTTTTACCTTTCAATTATTATTACTATAAAACTAACTTTAAAATTAGCATCATTAATTGCATAAAATGTGCCTTTCCTCCCTAAATAACTGCAACCTTTTACATACATTCTTATACCAAAAAAGAGATTAATACATACATATTTTAAAGAAGTCATACTGTATCATCACCACTAGGGTAGTCGGTTTTTGCACTATAGATGAGGGAGGTCCTAGTATAATTCCATTCAATCGCACAATATAAAGAGTTTATAATAATTTACCCTTGCGGTAAAAAAAAGAGAGAGATGAGTTCTTAAATTTTCTTGTAATGTAACAACTTCATATTCATTACACTTTAATTAATCAGCTTTAACATATATTAGAATGAGCTTAACTTACCTCTAAAAGTAAACAGATTGAATAACATCTTTCGAAGGACTTATCAAAGTCAACTGCCTTATGAACAAACAGCACAAACTTATTAACTAAAAGTTTTAAAGGAAACTCATCAAAGAGATATACTTTTAAGAGTTGAAATCTAAACGTGAACTTATTTTTAAGACCAACTTAGCATTATGACGACTTTTAGCATGAACTCATGTTAGTTCAGAAAAATTGATAATGAACTGAACTATCATGTGGGGCGTCGCGTCGTCCAAATTTCCAATGAACGCTGTCCTGGCTGTTGAGTAGCCAGCGAAGCTAAAATGAAAATTGGATTTTATTTGCTGACCGGACCTAGTCCGTCCTACTCACCTGTGGCAGAGAACACGTAGAGTTTTTCTCAGACTCCGTCCTAAGTGTGGGGTCCAGGTTGACTCCCTTGGACTATAAATATAATTTAAGTGGTCTGTAATTTCACTTCACCTGAATGTTAACCATTGCTTTGTTTCCATTGTTGCGCACTTGCAGTCTGACTGGCGACAGCAGGTAATAAAACAAGTAATTAGTCTGGAAAAATAAGTTTATAAACATGTTTACATAAGCAGAGACAAATAATTCATAATTATGAGAATAATTGATAATGCATAAGAATAATTAAAGAATTCATGATTGTCTCTTCAAGAGCTTTAATTATGTACATTCTTCGTATTTGTCCGACAATTTGTAGTATTTTCTGTTGGTGTTAATAAGATTTTTGAATGAAAAATGTCCATAAATATTTGACAATGATGGTGGTCTAAAAGCACCCTATCAGAACTTTAGGTAACTCAGTATATTGTATTTGTAATGTTGTATATATTTAGTATACTATCTTTGTTAAAATTGTAAAGAATTTCACAAAAGAGGTTGTTTTGATTAAAAAAAATTAATTGCTTTTACCATAATAAAGTAAATACATTTGATAAATTATGCACTATAATCTCTTTTTCAAATTAAATATGTATATATATTATTTTTTTTATATATTCTTAAATCTAAACTTTATACTATATTTTGTTCCTAAATCTTTACATTTCAAATTTAAACAAAAATATTATCTTTTTATATCTTCTAAAGCCTGAAATGTATTTATATTTTGTTCCTAAATCTTACATTTTTGTTATTATTAAGACTCATAAAATGTCTGATACAAGCATGCAAATATTCCCTATAAAATAAGCTTGAGAGTTTTTACATTCAAGGAAAATTAACTGACTTATATCACATAAGAGACTTTTATTTACATGAAATTCGCTTTTATAAGAATTTAATAGAGATATTTTCTCATTTATATCTATCTGGGTGTATACATCCAGTCAAGATTAGAGTAGCAAAATCTCGCAATTTATACTTAATAAGAATTTCGACCGAAAAAGTTTCTATAAACATCAAATACTCTGGTATTTATTATGTCACTTACTAAATCCCCAATTCCCATTTGTTGTCATTTCGTATATCCAGCTTCATTGTATTTTTTCCCCTTTAGAACCTTTTCATTTCAGTTTGGCTGCTAAAACAGCGTCGGAAGATTTATGTTCGGCTTATTTACCTTTACCCAAAAGAAGAAATCTTAGATTTCTATATTTTGCCGTATTATGTACTTTTCTTATGTGTAGCATAATATTTAATTTGTATTTCAGAGATTTAGAAGGATTTCATCACATTGTTTAATATAAGATGCAATTTGCATTTTTGTTAAAAATGCTCGTTTAGAATTTTGTTTTAAGCAGAAAGAAAATAATGGTTAGGATAATTGCTCATGCATACTGAAATAATATTTAACAATGGAAACTTTTAAGTTAAAATATTTTCATGCATATTTATCGTCAAACTAAAAATTAATTCTTAAATAAGATTCTTTTCGAAATTTCTCGGAAGAAATTTTATAACGTTATAGAATAACGTTATAAATATTTAATTGTAATATCAGGCCAAAAAAGTAAAAAGTATATAAAATAGTTTATATATATTTGAATGTGTAAATGTATCTAAATCGATATAGAAGTTGTTGTGTGCTGCACAAAATTTCTTTCTTTTAAATAACAAAGATTCAGATTTATTTATTTAGACTTCGATGTTATTTATTTTTTGTTTGTTTGTTGATAAATAAAAATTATTTAAAATAAAAGAGAAACAGGAAAGAAGAAAAGAAGGTGAGAATGAGCGAGAGAGAGAAAATATAGCGACAAGGAATGCACTAAATTAAAACTCAATGAACCTTCTGAACAGAGCTAGTTTCAACTCCAATTTTATGACTGAAACCCTTGAAAAATATTGTTTTTGACATTATGTATAACTTAATGAAATTATCTAGAAATATTTAATGTGGCGGCACTTTATATGAATGAAGAGGACTAATAAATTCAATTGAATTTCAAAATTTATAACTTTCACTATCTTTATGATTTTTACGTAACAAAGAAGAATAAGGTAAAAAGCTAATGGAGTATTTAGAGATCAAAACAACCCTCAGAGAGTAAACATCAAAGCACATATAATACATCAACGCATGTTCTTGACCCTCACACTATTTTGCAAAACAATATTTTGCCAATATTTTGATTGTACTGCCTATATCTTTGACAATACTGGTTACATATACGCCAGTATTGGCAAAAGTTATAAAGCCGTTGTCAATATTTCCTATTTAAAACCAAAATTTCTGCAATATTTTCACTTCATTGAAATGTTTTTTTTTCAATTATAAAGGCAATATTTATGCAATATACTAGCATCTCATTATAAATATTTTTATAAAAAGCTAATATTAAATCAATATTAGTAGTTCATTGAAAGTATTGCCAATGAATACAATACTGGTGTAATATTAGGCCTCAATACTATCAATATAACCAAATTAGTTTGCTATTATGAAGTTATTTAGAAACAAAAGTAATATATGTTACTGTAAAAGACCAAAAACTTGTATAAATCCTAGGGTTTTACTTTCTGCGATTTTACTCGTAAATCCTGTATAAACCATAATGATAATAGATTTTTTATATACATAAAATAGATATTTTTGCCCAAGATAAACTTTTTCCTGCACTTTTATTAACGAATAATATTACCTAATTAAACAGGCATCGAATAATGCAGCGTCATCAAAGTGTCACACTTTCAATATCCGTAGTTTTTTTGGTATACTTATTTTTGATATACCTCAAAGGAAAAGGCTTGTTTAATGTATATTTCACCTTTATTTGACTCAGAAATCATGGTTATGTCTAATTGTCAATTGAGATTCTAATAAATATTTGTCTTTTATTAAGATATTTATTACTTTATATACTGTGTAACTTCTTACATTACTGATGACAAACGGTATTTAAATATCACCTTCCTTGTCTATGAAGGTGTTATCGAAATACTCTGTTTTAATTCACATTATTAATTAATATTTCGCATTTAACAAATCACATAAGTTTTAAACCTACAAAAATATAATTTGAAAAAGTTACTTAAAAGTACTTTTTTGTTACATATATATTAAACAACCATGTTTGTTTATTTACATAAATAAGTATTACAATATTTTTCGAGTAACAGTAAAAATTAATTCTACGAGATATTAAATTTATTCGCCCAAAATGTATTTCTGACCCTAAAAATGCTAATTTGAAAAGATGTATTAGCAATTTTCATTTGTAATACTAATAGTTAAATTTATGTAAATTAAGTACTTTAGGTGTGCAATTCAATCATTTGAAGATTATTAAATTTACACAATGAACGTTAAAAAGTATTACCCTTTTACTCATATACATTAAGCTTTTAAAGAGAACGATTTCTTTGGCTTAAAAATATGTAATATGAATGAGTTTTGATAAAACTAAACACACTTAGAAACATCATTTAGTCCTTTCAATGAATTACTTTTGAAGTTGTATTTAAGTAGTTTATGTAAATTCATTTGTTACATTATTTATTCATACGTTATTTTCGAGTGCCGAAGGACTTAAATCAGTGAAATACTTCAGAAAAAAATTCTTCTTAGAATATTGTTCGAAAGAATGTAGCTTATACTCTTTAGGTAAATGTCACTTAAAAGTACTGGAATAATTATTAAGGAAACATAAGTTTGTGCACTAAGAAAAGTTGTTTTTTTTTGAGTAAAAGTTACCAGTGCTTTGAATGTTTTATATATTATCACAAACGTTGAACATTTACGTAGTTTCAAATTTTAGTAATGGTAATTTAATAACAAATACATGTTAGAAACTAGATTTTTCTCTATTGAGTTTTTTCTTACTTAAAATACTGTATGTAAAATTTATAATGTGTAATATTCTTCATAGTCTTTTAAGAAGTTAATTTTTTATTTATCTAATGTCTTAATTAGATATTTGTTATAACATAAAATCTATATTTTTGGCTGTATAAAGTATTACTTAACCAAACAGTATAAAGGATTAGAGATAATGTATTTTCAGAAACATTCAGTACTGTTTTTAAAACTTCCAAGCACGTGTTTATTACCTTCATTTGTCTGTCTGCCAAGCCTTTCGTTTATCTTTATATTTTCATCCTAACTTCTGTGTTTGATAAGCTACGAAAGTTATGCGTATATGTTGTTGAAGTTCACTGCTGAATGTTTCTTTGTGAAAATACTGTTCCTTCATGGTTACATTTTATGGTTGGTTTTACGCATATAATATAAATATCCATATATTAGAATAGGGTCATTACAAAAGTATAGGTAAAACTACGAAAAGTATCAGAACTTTCTAAAGCAAACATTTCAACCTAAAATGCATAGTCGGAATTGAAGCTTTAATGCATTGGAGAACGCTTTCTTACTAAAAATAACACGCGTTTTTTTTTTTTTTTTTTTTTTTTTTTAACAAGGTTCTGTAATTAGTTACACAGGTCTCAGATGATTTTTTTTCTTCCACGTGAGGTGTTCTTATTATGTATTTTTTATGCTGATTATGGAGAAAAAAAATCTCAAAAGAGACATACAGAATCGACAGAAAATTTGACAGAAATCGATCATTTCTCTCTTATTGACAATTTGTAAATTTAGTCATAAAAAAATCAGATTTTTCAACTGTTAAGTTACAATTTTTTCCTTAAACTCACCGGATACAAATAATCAAACTAGCAAACTTCTGATAGTTGCTGTATAGGAAGCGACTTCAAGCAATTCACAAGACAAAATTCTTTTAAGCGTTTTGCCGTATATTTCTGTTTTCCAAAAACAACTTAAATAGGCTCTAGACAAAAAATTTTAACAAAATTGTATTGTAAGATATATGTAAAATGCAAAGATATGAAGTGTATTTTAGAAACAAACAGGGAAAGAAAATTTAAATTATTTTAAGTTTTACAATTATTTTTATGAAAAGGCAGGAAAGCTCTCAGACGCTCAAGAGACTGTTATACCTTTTTCAAAAGGGAAGTGAAAACTTTATAATTATATTTGATTTTGTAACAAGTATGATAAATATAACACATTAATATAATGAAAGATGCAGATTCTTTTTAACCCCTTAAAAGGTTTTTTTTTTATGCAATAAACTAAATATAGCGACAAAACACCTCTTTTTCCGTAATCAAATATTTGCTGTATATAATCGAAAAATGTCTGCAAAAAAAAGAAAGCGAAGATTACAGTTAAAAATTAGTGCTATCTAAAAGCTTTTAATAATGAAGCAAGCAAACATTCTACAACGTCAAAACAACAACGTCTGTAGGCTATGACTAGCAAGATCTACCGTGCGCAGATATCTTAAAATTTGTTTGAGGATAGGCCAGTGCCGATCCTGATGCGCCTGAGGGTTACATTTTTCAGATTTTGATAATTAGCCAATATATTAATTAAAAACTCATCAAAAATGCACTTTCTTTTCAGAAAGTCAGCAAGCGCGCCCGCGAATGTCAGTTCGGAGCTTCCCGAAGCCATCAATTAGAGAAAAAGCAAATTGCGAGAACGGCTTTCTTAATTTGCGCGTTTCTTAACGCGCTACGGCCGAACCGTACAAAAAACAGAAAAACAAATGACATATTCTAAAATTTCGTAACTTTACGTTTTAAATGACGCAATCTGAAAAAATATTAACTTTAACCCTTTCAAAAAAACTAATTACGAAACATTGAATGCATGTTTTTTTTCGATTTTCCCATTTTGCGAACCTTGATTCCGCTGAATTGAAAGAAAGGCGAAAAAACTTACCACACAAAATTAAAGAGTGTACTCTTACAACGTATTAATTACGTATATAATTACGCATGTAATTATGTACTTAATTACGTATGCTCTTTTAAGTGCCGTTTTTGGTTTAAAAAATTTTCTTTCCGTACGACATTTCGCGATTTTTGAAACCTTTAAAACTCTGTATTATCACTACTAATCTCAATACTAAGACAATAAAAATAACAGACCCTATATACAATTCGTTGCAAAAAATAAGAATATTAACCCTTTAAAAAATTCTATTTCAAAGCTCACTTTTGCAATGTTCTCTTTTAGAAGATATTTAAAACTGTGTGCCGGCTCCGTAAATAAAAATACAGTCAAACGAAAGACACTTACACACATCTACTTTACGACGAAGCCTTCGGTTTGAAAAAATATTAATATTAACCCTTTTAAAACGTTCGTTTTACTTCCGCGATTTCTACAATCTTTAAAATTTTAGAATCTGCATTTCTAATCAAGATACGAAATAAAATAAAAAATAGTAGACCACATCTATTTTTCTTTTATTTGTAAATCCTCAATTTGCTTTGAAAAATATGAATATTAACCCTTTAAAAAATATTCGTTTCCGAATGTCATGTTTAAAAATCGGCATCGGATTCGGAAATCAAAATATGAACAAACCAAACAAATCAGACTATATCTACGCTCATTTTCTTTAAAACGTAGCCTTCCGTTAGAAAATACAGTGGAACTTCCCTTTAACGAAGTCCCTATTTAACGAAGTTTTCTACTTAACGAAATTTTCTGCAGAACTTTGACTTTGAACACCATTATCATGTAAATTAATCTCCACATTACGAAAAATATATTCTATATAACGAAGTTTATTCCGCTTTTGTACGTGTACAGAATTCAAATTAAGCTATTGCTGTTCGAAGGATATGCAAATTTATTTCAGCGGATTCGATTGTATGAAAATGAACACATTTAAATAATTTCCATTCTGCTTGGTGCTAAATAAAACAAATTTTTTTCACACTAAGAAAAACACTTGTTATCACTATTCTCCCACTCCGAGACTCCAACGCTGAAAGTTGGGGGAAGTCAAAATCCCCTTTTTAACTTCAATGATATAGAAGATGAGGTGTCGCAATGGCGTCAGATGTATTGAAACAAAAAATATCTATTAGAGTCAGGCAGGTACCATTCTGATCTTCCATTGCTAATAGACAATTGCTTTGTACATCCAAAAGAACGTGCTTCAAAATACAAATCGAAGAACATCAAAGTTATTTTTGTTCCTGCCAATACAGCTAAACTTCAATCAGTCTAAGGAATAATAAAAAATCTTGAAGTACATTATCGAAAAAGACAGAAAAAAGCCGATGTAGTGAAAATATTAGTTTGAGATTCTGTGTATCAGAGCTGATGAAAGCTTGGGACAAAGCTTGGGAATGTGACGTGATTTCATCGACCGTATACAACTGTTTTGTAAAAGACGGCTTCATAATTAACCCCTTAATCGTCGTGCCCGAGATATTCACGGGCATCGTAGGTTACGCCTGTTTTATTCAGATTGTTTGATTCCCACCAGTTTCTTAAAATAGTGTTATTGGCTTTATTCTTGCATTATTTTATCTGTCTATTAAATAAGACGAACATTTCTACTTAAAAAACTGGTGGTAATCAAGCAATATGAATTTTTAAAAAGTAGCCTACACATAAAGGGCGCGACGATTAAGGGGTTAAAACTGAATCAAATGCTTCTGAATCCAATACCTGTTTGTCATATCTCAAGAAAAAATTTCATGAATTTAAGTTAATTTCTATTTAACGAATTTTCTTCATAACGAAGTTTTTAAGTGTAACGATGAGACTTCGTTAAATGGAAGTTCCACTTTAATATCAATATACCTTTCAAAAATGTTCATTTCCGTAAGTCACTTTCGCGAATTACGTTTTTTCTTTTTGCAATGTTTAACTTCTGCCCCAGCATTTTTAATCAAAATACTAAAAAAAAAAGTCGCATATTCCGCTTTTAAAAAGCGCCTTCGGTTTCAAAAAATACTAATATTAAACCTTTGAAAAAAATTCATATTCGAATGTCACTTGCCAAATTTCGTTTTTTCCGCATATTTGTGCACAAGATTTACATTGCGCACATTTCGTTTAAAAACACACAGTTAACCTTTTACAATTGCTTTGAAACTTTAATACTATGTACTAACCTTTTAGCTGAATGATCCAGCATAAATTTGGTTAGATATTTTAAGATTAAGGAGAAAAATAACTTGTTTGAAACAAATTAAAATCCCATACGGTTAACATTACGTATGCTTATTTACTTTTATAACGAAAACTTATTTTTGCGCTATTTCTCCGAAATTTTAATACTCTAAGCTAAACTTTTAGTGCTGTTCCAGTAAAATTTAGATTTAGATATAAATATAATTTTGTTTAAATATATAATAACATGCAAGGTAAAAAAAAATCAGTTTGAAAAAAAAAATCCCGTAAAATTTCCTAGTGTGAAAAAAAAAAGTTACAAGAAAAATACTCTTTTTTACTTTTTACAACTAAATAGCAATATCTTAACACGAAATTTATTCACAGGTTTCAGTAATATTATGTTTATAATTCATAAATATTCCCCCAGTGTTTCGACAATAAGACCTATTTATTTTAAATATTAAATGACCCGATGTGAGAAAAGAAGTTAGAAGAAAACACTTTTTAGTTGCTGAAGACAGTGAGGTCCTCCCATTACTAAGTTCGTTTCGAAAGTTTTTCGTTTAAATATATAAATTCATTGAACACTGATTTTAGGTACATTTAAGGCCCGGTGTAAGCTGCCTCCAAAGACATTGGGGGGCCCCCACTCTAAGTTAGTTTGGATAGATTTTCATTTGGAAGAAAATCACACAAAACCGAGGGTGTACGCTACTGGTAGCAGTGTGGTCCCCAGCATTAGGATCGTTTAGAAAGATTTTCGTTTAAATATTTAAAATCATTCAACATTGATTTTAGGTATATTTAAGGTTATTATCACGGGTCGGGGTAACACCGGGAGTGTGAGCTAGTACGTTATAAAATAAGTAATGATATAACTACTGACACGTTAACAACATTACAATAAATCTTCTAAATACAAAAACTTAAAAAATGTTTTAATTCACGTTCTAATTCAGGTAAACATATTTAAGAACTTAAAAAGTATTGCAAATTTATTCTTTAATCTAATAAAAATTAATTTATCATTACATGCTAAGACAGAAACTCATAAAAAATGAAATTTGTCTCTTCCTCTTAACAAGTTTTACTGTAGTATAAAATTGAAAGCTACAAATGGGTAAGAACAAGATGGGTTACAAATGCTAAAAAGCATCTTATACTGTATGACTATCTGACAAGCAGCATTTTAAAGAATAATTTTATCTATTTCATTGACAATCTGCGATCCCCACAAATATGAAGGGTACTCGAAAAATAGATTTAACTAGGCTAGTATGAACAGTGTTTCTATTCAGGATAAGATATAAATTGCGCACATAAAAAAATGAATTTACTTTATTTTCTACATAATTACCTAAAACATTGATGTATTTGTCATAATATTTTTCAAAGTTCAAAAACCCTGTTCAAAAAAGTGTGCCCTGCACGTGGAAAAACTGTTTCGTGACTTTATTCATTTTTTTCATTGATGCCAAAGAGTATTCTTACGAGAACCTTATTCAATGCCAGAGAGAGGGAGAAAATCCCTTGGAATCAGGTCGGGGCTGGTGGTTGCGCAAGGTGCTCCGAACTGATGGTAGCAATGCTAATTGGACCATTAACCTTTTACGAGCATATTATGGATTTCAGCTACCTTCGCCTTCCAGGCCCATTCATACTGCTCAACAGCTTACTCCTTTGTTCACGATTGCAAAAGAGGTTGAAACTTCATATCTTCCAGGCATTCGCTTGACAGCTCATCCGAACGGATCAGGGTCCATAAGCCGTGTTCTTGGCCCATGAAATAAGACTAAAATTCGATTTTGTTGTACTGACTTAATTATCTCGCTTTTTAATATTAGAAGGTTTATCCTGTATGATTTCAACAATGTTTTTGTGCATTTTGTTCGGATTTATATAACTTACACAAGCTCAAAGTTTGTATTATTCGTAGTTTTTGATGAAAAATACACAATTTCTCCTAATTTACCTCAATTATTTATATGAGCGCAATCGTGCAACACTTTCTTCTTTACATATATAATAAAATACATCAAAATGTACAATATATGTAAAAATAAAAGTGTTCCAAAGCTGCGCTCACAGTAAAATATTAAAAATAGAGAGTTAAGTACCTGTGCATTCCCTGACATCATCGTTAAGAGACTTTAGGATGCAGCAACGTGTTTAAACGTGCTAAAATGAACGTAACTATTTCTAATGTAAAGGAATTCAGTTATTAGCAATGTTTACGTTCATTTTATTACGTTTAAACACATTGCTGTATCCTAAAGTATCTTACTGACATGAAACAATGCAGTAAATAAACTCTATATTTTCAATATTTTACTATGAGCGCAGCTTTGCAACACTTTTATTTTTACATATATTGTACATTTTTATGTATTTTATCACATATGTAACGAAGAAAGTGTTGCACGATTGCGCTCATATAAATTATTGAAGTAAAATTAGGAGAAATTGCATATTTTTTATCAAAAACTACGAATAATACGAACTTTCAGCTTGTGTAAGTTATATAAATCCGAACACAATGCAAAAAATATTGTTGAAATCGTACATGATAAACCTTCTAATATTAAAAAGTGGAATAATTAAGTCAGCATAACAAAATCGAATTTTAGTCTTCTTTCATGGGCCAAAAATATGGCTTTTGGACCCTGATCCTTTCTGTCAATAGCAACCGCAGTATCTCGGTTGTACATCACCAACTGGCGCATCTATGGCTCTACTATTAAACTGATGTATTATTTGGTCCATTGCTTTAAGATTTTTCCGGGGAAAAGGAAAGGAAACTTATATTCCAACTACTCCTCGCATAAAATTGCATTATATTCTTAGAGATTATCACACAGCTCCTTTTACGCATGAAAAATGTAACAATCATCAAATTCTTTATACTTAAAATGAAACTTTTTATGAAATATGTTTTATCTCTTACGTATCAGAAAAAAAATATCTTACATGTATTGTAATGTGTAAATGTATATTTTTAATGCATCATTTTATCGAGTTTTTTGTCCTATTGTCATTTTAAAATATCCATTAAGCTATATAAGTACAAAAAAAAACTTCAATGTGACTGATTGAAATATCTTACATGTATTGTAATGTGTAAATGTGTATTTTTAATACATATTTTATCGAGTTTTTTGTCATATTGTCATTTTAAAATATCCATTAAGCTATATTATTATAAATACAAAAAAAAAAAAAACTTCAATGTGACTGATTGAAATATCTTACTTGTATTGTAATGTGTAAATGAGTATTTTTAATACATATTTTATCGAGTTTTTTATCTTATTGTCATTTTAAAATATCCATTAAGATATATTATTATAAGTACAAAAAAAAAGAAAAAAACCCTTCAATGTGACTGATTGAAATATCTATTATAAAATCTAAAATGTATCTTTTACCTGATTTTTCAAATAACACATAATTTTTTATATCAAAATGTGGCATTTAATTCATACCTTTCATTATATTTTGTTTTCCTCAAACGTAATTATGAGTTTCATGAATCTTTAAATATCAAAATATTCCTTTACGCAAAATAAATAATGTTGATCGTAAAAACACTTATCTTCGTCGTAAAAAAAAAAATTCTAAATTAAATTCCAAGTGTTTAATGATGCATATGTAATATATTCTTTACATTCTTAACTCGAATATTTGATTCAAACACCAGTAAATATGTAAATTCGGTTTTACATTAATTGAGTATTACAATGGTAATTTTATCCAGACTAGATATATTTAGCAGAAAGATGCGATAAGATAAAAAATATTTTTTAATCAATTTATATTTTATAACACGAAGAGAAATGAAATTTAATTAAGTGATAATTGTAAAATTTACATTTTCGATCATTAGTAACACTATCAGAAATGTAGGCCTGTAATGGAATTTGCAAATCATCTGACACTTTAAGCATGGTAAAATAGATTGATGCAGCACGCATCACATTAGACTTCAGGCATAGAATAGTGATTATGAAGATAAGTATCTGACGTTGACTGTTATTCCCGTACAGTACTTGATATGTTGGAACACATAATATACTCAATAATTAAGTGAATTGTTAAGTCTTTTAACTGTCAGCAAGATTATATTTAAAAGGACTTAAATTCATATGTACTTTTTTTTAAATGAAAAAATATATTGATAGGTTTTGAGCAGATGCACACAAACAGGTTTTAATCAGGTTTTTGAACAGGTTTTAATTCTTGGGTCCTTCAAATTTATACCAAAATTTATATTTTATTGATATTTTAAGAACTATATAGTATTGTTTATTGTTTATTGAACTGGAAAATGTATACATAGTATGTATTTATAGCTAAAAAAACTATGTAAAAATAACAAAATATATAAAATGAAATAGCAAAATGACGTTTAAAGTGCATATTTTTATTGCATTAGTCTGAGCTGAATTTGATTGCATGGAAGCCTCTTTTTTAGGTGCAAAGTAATGATTTTTGTTGGTTCAACATCAACATACATACCTAGAATTTTCTGCATGTGAGTGAGTCTTGTGTAGCATAAGGTAAGAAAAGCACAGCCAAGTTTAACATTGAAAAAAATATATATTTCCACAGACACTGTTAGCATAAAATAATTCTATATTTTATTAGCAGGAAAAATAGTTATGCTCTCTACTTAAAAAAATATGCCGAAGCAGTTGCACAAAAAAAAGACATTTCACGCAACACTAAACAGTCCAGCCAGAACTGAGGTCTTAAACATTAATTACACTTAGTATTTAAAAAAAATTCACCATCGTAACTAACTAAATTAATAATCACACTGACTAACTAATATAATCAATATATCTGCTACTTCAAACATTACCTTACCTAACAGACCTGGCTTCGGGAAAAGAAAAGTGCAACTACCAGATATGCGAAAACTGTACTGTTTCAAAAAACGTTCTTACTATTGTACTACTCTAAAACCTAGATCATATTGAAATGGAGATAACAGTTAAGCAGAAAAAAGTCATTTTGGCCTGTACCGGGAGTAAAAGGTAGCTTTCATAGTCCATGCTTTAAAATTTCAACTCATTTTACTCAAATTCCCAAATCTAAAAGGCTTGGTACCCGATTACAGAAGATTCAATCCCGAGTTTCGTTAATACGGAATTTGAATTCGAATTTCAGCATGACAGTTGCAGCATAACGAAAATCGGATTGTTTCAACATGTCAGCCACCTTAGAAATTGAAACTGCCGTATCTCAGACATTTTTTAAGGTAAAACCAAATCAAATATGTTCCGGAATCCTTATATCATAGTCTAACACTTAACGGAATCAACGTTTTCAATTTATAATTTTTTGTACATCTTTTTAAATTTGTAAAAATAAAACAAAAAAATAACTGGCTGCCATTTTAAAACAAGATGGCAGATGAAGCTGGCCAACGAACTCGGTCGAGACCTTGGTCTAGGGGAGACCGGGGTACAATGGACCAAGGGGTACAATGGACCACCCCCTATTATTCATATTGTTACGGTTGGTTTCAACAAATTTTTTTTTTAATCTACATTAATTATTTAAATCACTTTCTCAACATTTATTTAAAAGCACTCTTTTTTTCTGTTTCTAATAAAAATTTAAATAAATAAAAGTAATTGTAATAATTATAATAAAATCAGTTTTTATTTTTTCTTCTTTCTTTTTATTTTTGCAAAGTAATTTCAACGTTTATAGTCTAACGTAGCTTCCTGTTTTTCAAATACGAAAAGCAGACAGCAAGGGAGGGATGTTTTGTCAGTAGACTGCACAGGTGGAAAATTTGGAGTCATCTAGTCTGACTTTGATATAAGAATGACCGACCGCCCTGTATAAGATTTACGTTATCTTATGAGTGTACTATACACGCAATTAGGCTTTGTAAGTTTACGTCAGGCTTCAATTGGCTCTGCTATCAGGCGGATAGCTGGCGCCCATGTAAACAGAGGCTAACAGGACCCCCCTTCAGCACACGCCATGGGGGTGATGCATGGTTTCCTTCCCCCATGAAGCGGCCGACAGAGTGGAGCGGCAAGCTGTAGTCTTCACGATGAGTCCATTTTTCCTTTTGTTTCCATTCCCGTACCCCTGGCAGAGTGGATCGGTCCCGTTTTTCAAGCAGCGCGGGAGAATGAATGTTTACGACACTTGTTGCTTGGCCAAGAGACCTGTCGTTTGACTCGTAAAAAAAATTCGACTTATTACGGGGCTCGAAGATTGGCCTGTGGGCTGGATCGCGAAGTTGTTGAAGGCGGACAGGTTTCTGGAAGATTTTTTTTTTTGAGAGTGGGGCACTGATGGCCCTACATTAACCATCCTAAGTCATGATGTTATGATGAAAAGAGGCTATAAGGGCATTTTCGAATTGCGGATCTATAACTGTTAACGAGAAATTAAGAAGAAGATATGTGTAGCCCTTTTTTTTTTGGCGTAGTGGCGCTCCAAGATTATGACTTCTTAACCATCAGAAGTGATCATAGATATTGAACTAAACCGGTCGTTAGAAGTCGTAGTGTTCTGAGTTACGGTGATGGCTATCTTCGAATAAAACACATGCTTCAGGAAGGTGAAATTACTGACTCCGACGGTGAAGTTCTGGACCGTAGAACGATTTTCCCCTCCGGACTAGATGATGGACCTAGTAGTTGATGGCAAGTGATGCAGTGAGATGAGAGGATTGATGAATGTTAGCTTGAAACCACGTCTGAATTTTTCCCCAGCCTGAATACTCCAGCTTAAGTGTTTCATCAGATTTTGAAAAAGGAGGAAATGCTCCTAAGTGCCCATTGACTAAAATTGTAGAACTCTCTACCTGTTGTAAGTACTATTTGCATAGTTTTTCTTTTTATTTATTTGTACCTCTTTTAAAAAAAAAAAAAATATGTTTGCTATACCAGAGTTTAAAAGTGAAATGAATATCTTTGGATAATTTCAATAAGAATAAACATTATGAACAGAAATAGTCTGTAGGTTAATATATAATGTTTGTATGTTTGAACGACCATTAAATGGTAATATGATGGTAATTTTAAAAATATGATGTGTAATTTAAAAGTAACCAGTGAGTGGTTTCAACTTAAAAGATCAGCTGTTATATTGTTTTATTAAGATTATTTTTGATAACTTAGTTGCTTCATTATTTTAAATGTTCAAATAAATTGTGTTTTTTTTTTGTTTATTATCAAAGTTGGTATGTTTTTCTTGGTATAAATCTCTAAATAATTAATTTTTTATATTCACAGTAGACCTATAAGAATGGCCTAACCTTTCTGTGATTAATTAGAAAAAAAAAAAAAAAAGGGAGAGAAAATTCAACTTTATTAAATTAGGACTTTAAAATTTCTTAAGTTTAAATTCATAACTGACTGTTTTAATGAACATAAATTGAAGTTCACTCAATGTTATACAATCGTATTTTTAATCTTGATTTAAGGATGGATAGATTAATAAGTGAAACAGTAATATTAAATTTAATTTCATAAAATGTTAAATTAAGCTTTAACTCTCCTCTTTCAGAAACATTGTTTTTCTAAAATATACACCAAAACTGTTTTATTTTAAAAAGTAAAAAAAAAAAAAAAAAAAAAAAAAAAAAAAAAAAAAAAAATATCCAGTCATTATACACCACTATACGATTCTTGGTTAACCGATCGGATCTTGTTCAGAATCTCTATGGTTGTTCTAAAATTTTAGTACATCATCATATCCCTATTCTATTAACGGATTTAACTCTTTCCCCTTTTGGTCCTCATATTGGAGGAATTTCAGGTTGTCTGCATTTTTCCAAATTATATGATGATTACACTTTTGTTAATTTAATGTGTATGGAGATTTGAGCTTGATCGGGTTGGAGTGGAGTTGGGTGTTCTTTATGCAATCCAGTATGCTACTTGATTTAGAAATCTGTTGCCCCTTACTACATTTAATATTGTCTTAAAATGATGAGTTCAAAATTATCATTGTTGTATTAACCTATTCGGATTCTTAAGTTTTGATATTTTGATTAGTTTAATATAATTTGCTACCTTTTCCATGGCAACAGATTTCAGTGGAGCTAATCAGGGTATACTTATTTTTTTCTAAATATTTAATTGTCAAGTGAAGATTGAGTAATAAATGAGCTTTTTAAGTTTAAGTAAGTTGTGTTTTAGAAAGAACCCCAAAACACCACAACAAATAGAGCCGTAACAATTCGGTCTCTGGGTTATTGATTTTTTTTTTACTTGTATGTATTTATGTATCAAAGAGCAACTGGGTGTTTTTGCAATTAAAATTTTATTTATATGTTCAAGTGTAAAAAGAGGTCTAGGCTCTCTCTCTGTGCTAGTAAGCTACAATTCCCAGTCAAAATTATGCCTTGTGAGCATAACCTTTTCTTATTTACAAAAAGCATAGTCCTGTACTTAAGTTTTATGTATTTATAAGGTTTTCCTTTCCCCTCTCTTTTTCTCATTTTTAAGTTGTCCCCCCCCCTTTTTTCATTTTCTTTTTGGTTTGTTTGTCATTTTCTAACTCTAACTATGGCTGATAAGCACTCGGAAGCAATTGCCACTATTCAGCGAAAAAATGCTTTAGTGGATAATTTGTCAAACATTCCCCCATTCAATGGAGAGGCCAGCTCAGTCTGCTTCTCAGATTTTTCTGAGAAATTTGAGAGTTTTGCCAAATTATTCGACTGGAATGAGGAGGAGAAAAAATTCGTTTTGTTAGCTAGATTATCAGGAGCTGCTTCTAGGCGAATAAAAATTCACAAAGCAAAAACATCTGATGAGCTATTAAAAATCTTAAAAGAGAGTTATACTTCACAGGCCACACCAGATGTTGCCCTCAGTCATTTTTTAAATTTTAAACAGCCACCCAATATGAGTGTTCAGGAGTTTTATGACAAGGCATATGATATGTCATTAAGAGCCCTTGTAATTGAAGGTATCCAGGGTTAAGTAGTCGATAAAAGCCGTACGGCTCTACTACACTCCATGCTGATGAGCAATCTTACACCAGAAGTGCGAAAGGGGGTAATTGCGAGAAATCCACAATCCCCAGAAGAGGTCCTCAAAATTGCGCTTCTTGAGGAAAAGGCTTATAGGAGCATTAACCCTTTCTACAACCACCGCGAGGAAATTCTCAACCCTAATTTGACCCAAAACCTACCCTGTGCTGCAGTTTTTCAGCAAGATAGCTCACAAAAGAAGGAGATAGACCAACTAAAATCTCAAATTGATGTTTTAGCAGCTAAGATAGACAGTTTAGTTGATCTTAGGGCTAGGGATGTACAGGAGAAAAACCAAGAGGTAAGACCCGTAACCTGCTATAGGTGCTCCGTACAAGGCTACTATGCCAGAGATTGTCCACTAAATTTTGTCGACTATAATTTTAGAAGGGGAGGTGGTCAAAATTTCAGGAGCCGTGGGCAAAATTATAGAAACAGAGGTGAAAATCCTAGAGGGAACCACAATCAGCGAGGCGGATATAGGGGAAGAAGAGGTGGTTATTACCAAAACAATAGGAGCACAGCTGCGAACAGAAATGAAGAGCAGGCGGTAAATAACACCCCAGTAGCTAACAATGAAAGTGAGGCTTTAAACTATTAGTGGCCGGATCAGATGTGGTCAAGTCGATCCCCAACAGGCCCCTGGACCCCCCAACTGTGTATAGTATGTTTCAGCCCCAATCATATACATTACCAACTGCAAGAATTTACATAAATAAAGTTTGCCTAAATGCATTATGTGACACAGGTTCTGCAATTAATCTCCTGAGTGGTACTGATTGTAACTGTTTAGAGAATTTTGAAATGGAGAATTGCAATATCCCCATTATGACTGTCACCGGTGAGAAAGTTCACCTAAATAAGAAAGTATTTTTAAAATTTGTTTTTGATAATGTTCAATGTCAAGCTGAATTCTATGTAGTGGAAGGTAAATTAGCAGAGGAATTTAATATGATTTTGGGAAT
Source organism: Maratus michaelseni (assembly GCA_963931845.1). Taxonomy (NCBI): domain Eukaryota; kingdom Metazoa; phylum Arthropoda; class Arachnida; order Araneae; family Salticidae; genus Maratus; species Maratus michaelseni. Next base: position 328,846,777 of record OZ007589.1, read on the forward strand.
GCCATTTTTGAAAGAGTACCGGGCAAGTATAAATTGTGATACAAATGCTGTCGCTCTTAAAGTGCCAGTTTCAGGCCAATGTAAACAAAGCGTAGAAACCCCAAGTAATACTTCAGGGTGTAATACTTGTCTTGCTACTAATTCTGTAAATATTTCTAACTCTGTATATAGTGTAAATTCTAATAATAATTGTATAAATAATGATTGTGTTAAAAATAATTCTGTAAATATAAAATGTGTCAACAAAGTAGGGGAGAATTCAAAAAGTAGTAATGCCAATAGCCCTCCTGAAAATTGTGCATGTGAGAAAGTTCATGACTCAGTTAATATTGAAAATGGGAATCATAGTAGTTAAAATATGGTAGTTCAGGACCCGCAGTTGAGTAATATGGGAAAAGATGTTGAGATAGTCATTCAAACTGAGTCAGATAAGGAAGTTGAAAGTGTTGCGCAGAACTTTTGCATGCAAACAACATCCGGCGGTAGCTCTGAGGGTAATAACACTGAAAATTTTTCAAGTATTCAAAGTGTCGACAACATTCTTTCAACAGCGAGTCAGGTAACTCAGGATAATTTAGCTGAAGAGACTACTGAAATTTGTAATATTGATGAAAGTGAAGATTTGGTAAGTATAGAGGATAAGGTACCTGAAGTCGAGGAGGAGAGCAATGAAGATAGCAGTAGTGATAAAACCAATAAAAATAAAAATATAAGTTTCGCTGTGTTATGTAGCAAAATTTCAATTCCCCCGCAGTCAAAAATTTTAGCCCAGGTTAAAAGTTATAAGGAAAATTTTATTAAGGAAAATGATATTGTTATGTTAGAACCTTTGGCGAAAAATTTAAATCAAGGTCTCCTTACCTCCAGAGCCATTTACACTAAAGAACATGGCCTATATATCTCATTTGCAAATTTTTCAGACAATAGTATTCATTTAAATAAAGGAACCTTTGTTGCCAAAATTCAAAAATGTGTAGACCAGTCAAATATACCCGTAACTGATAATAAATTAACCTATAATATAAATTTGGCCCCTCCAATTGGTGACTTTGATCACGCTGATCTCACTTGGAGCTCTGAAATTAATTTAGATCATTTAGAACCCCCATTAAAACTTAAAATGCAAAATTTTCTAGACAAAAACAAAGATGTATTTGCAGCATCGGTCTTAGATTTACCCGGCTGTGATACAATCCCGCATGAAATTAACTTAACTTCAAATAAACCAGTTAAAGGCAAAACTTATAGAGTCCCCTACAAATTACGTCAAGAAATGGAAGACCAACTTAATACTTTGTTACAGGCGGACATAATTTCCCCTTCCATGTCTGAATTTGCTTCTCCGGTTATTCTGGTTCGGAAATCAGACGGTTCCTATCGACTTGCTGTTGACTACAGAAGATTAAATAAAAATCTTGTTAAAGATGCTTACCCAATACCCAACATTACCGACTCTGTTGATGCTTTAAGTGGGGCTAAATTTTTTTCAACGCTAGATTTAACTAGTGGGTTTTTTCAACAGGTTATTCGCCCAGAGGATAGGCATAAAACTGCTATAATCACCCACAAAGGACTTTTTGAGTGGACCCGTAACTGTTTTGGGCTCTCAAATTCAGGTAACAGTTTCCAAAGACTTATGAATGCTATTTTCGGTGATTTAGGCAATCTTGGAATTCTTGTTTATATCGACGACATTGTAATTGCCTCCAGTGATGTTAATTCTCATTTTGAGAAGCTTAGCATGGTCTTTGAAAGGTTAAGACTGCATAAACTTAAACTTAAGCCCAGTAAATGCACTTTCCTTTCGAATAAAATACAATATCTAGGTTTTGAGATTTGTAGTGGCCAAGTATCACCTATCAATAAAAATATTGCCGTAATAGAAAATTTTAAACCTCCAACTACCCGAAAGGCTGTTAGGTCATTTATTGGAACTCTATCTTTCTATAGGAGATTTATACCAGATTTTACTAAGAGAGCTAAAAATCTAATCAACTTAACGAAAGAGACAGGAAAATTTTCGTGGAATGAAGATGTATCACAGAAAGAATTTGAAGACCTTAAAATGGCTCTTATTTCAAAACCATGTCTTGCACTCCCTGATTTTGAGAAAGAATTCCATTTATATACTGATGCCAGTGGCGAAGCATTAGGGGCAGTGTTATCACAATTAGATGAAAATAACATGCTCCATCCTGTTGCCTTTGCCAGCAGAAAATTGAAAGATGCTGAGACCCGCTACTCCACCACTGAAAGGGAATTACTAGCTTTAGTTTGGGCTACTGCCCACTTCAAATGTTACATTGCTAATACCCATTTTTTCATCTATACAGACCATGCGCCTCTAACATTTATGTTAAAAATTCACGACCCTACATCTCGCATGGCTAAATGGATCTGCACTCTCTCAGACTTTAATTTTACAATCAAGTTTGTTAAAGGTAAGTGTAACAGTGTCGCAGATTTCCTTTCGAGGTATGTCAACAATGATAACTCCAATGATACTGTTAATTGTAATTTTTGTATACAAGTCGAAAAGGAAGTTACTTTTATGCCTCATTCTAATCTACTTGAAAAAATTGGTGAATTACAAAAATCAGACAAGAAATGCTGCGAGATTGCAAGAAAACTAGACCAAGGTGTAGAAATTGCTCCTAAATACATGAAATTTTTTTTTAGAGATGACATTTTAGTTTGTGAGGATACAAGGGAGTCAGCTATTTTGAATAAATCTGTAAAGTTAGTCGTGCCAAAAGAATTGGTTACTCAAGTTTTTGCACTAACACATGAGTCCCTAGCGGCTTGTCATCAAGCCTTTCAAAAGACCATTGATCGCATTCGTGAGCACTTCTATTGGCCAGGAATGTCGTCAGATGTCAAGCATCTAGTGGAGTCATGTATTAGTTGCCAGCAGAAGAGAGCTTATAGAGCGAACCAGCTCGCCCCTCTGCAACGTATGCCGACCCCCCAGTTTCCCATGAACAAGGTTCATTTGGATCTCATTGGACCCTTACCGCAAACTTTTTCGGGAAATAAGTATATTGTCGCATATATAGATTCATTTACTAAGTGGCCAGAAGCATATGCGGTTAGTTCAACCACTTCAGATGTCATTGCGGACACTTTAGCTGATTTCATATCACGCTACGGTGCGCCCTGTTTTATTACGACGGACAACGCGAAGAATCTAATTTCAGATGCGATAGAGCACGTATATAAAATGTTTGGTATTAATCATATTAAGACCTCATCTTATCACCCGGCTGGCAACTCGCAAGTGGAGAGACAGAATCGTACTCTTAAAAATGCACTTTGTCACATAGTCAACCAAAATCAATCTGACTGGGACACTAAACTCAAATTTGCACTACTAGCTATGCGTTCAGCTGTCCACTCTTCAACTAAACTTAGCCCAGCTGCAGTTATGTATGGCAGAAATATGAATCTACCATATAATCTCTTTTCTCAACCACCTTCTTTTAATTATAATGATGCACCCTCTTTTTGCGAACTCTTAATCCCAGCTCTTCAAAAAGTATACACTGAAGTACATAGTAATTTAATTAAAGTTTCTGAGCAGCAGGAAAAATACCGTGAAAAGACAGCTGTTGATAAAAATTTTAAAATAGGAGATCTTGTGTGGTTATTTACACCCACAGTCGCCCCTGGTAATACAAAAAAATTAAGCAAGCAAAATAATGGTCCTTTTACTATAATTGAGAAGCTAAATGAGGTTAATTTTAAAATAGCGCTAGTTGCTAATCCCAAAAATTGTCAGGTTGTCCATGTTGACAGGTTGTCTTCTTTCAAAGACAGACTCCCCATCTGGTCCAGTAAACCAAAACAAACAATTGGCCTGGGATCGACTGAAAACGTGACCATCGATTCACCACACCAACCGCGCGATTCTCCTCCTGTACGCAGGTGTAAGCGTAACCGATTCATTCCCTGGGCACCATATGATAGTAACCGCGCACCAGCAGTAGTGAACGTCAACAATAACGAAACTCCGGTAGCGCCGGAAGTGGAGGAAACAGACAGCGACGCGACTGAAATCATAAATCCCTCTCCCCCACCTCCCATTTCTCCGGAGATTGCAGCGGCAGAGAATAACGAGATGTGCGTAAATAAAAATTTAGCAACGGCAGAAGGCAGTGAAATGCGCGTAGGTAAAAATTCAGCCACGGCAGAAAGCAGTTCAACTGCTGAGCACAGCGATTCGCGCAGGTCTCGTTCATCGATTCGTCCAGCTGCTAAATCGAATAGAAGTAGTCGTTCAATATCGATTTCTAGAACCGACTATTCGCTACGGGATAGAAGAGACCGTCCGAGTTATAAATACTAACTACCTTTTTTCGTTATTCAAGCATTTTTATTCAATTTTACCTTGTTTATTTGTATTTATTTATAGTTTAGTTAATGTGTATGTATATTTAATTATTTTTTTTTGACATTTTTAAAACGGAACTTAGTTTTTCTAGCGTATTAAAGGTTTGTTTTGGTTGTGTGTTGATACTCTCATGTAGGCATTTTTAACCCTTTTTATGCCTATACTTAAGGTTTTTGTCTGTTTTATGGTAGATTATGTGGTATATACCCGTCCGCACCCCGTTTTCGTAGATTTTGGGTATATTTTTGCAAAAAAAAAAAAAAAAAAAACGAATGTAATTTTTGTTACCTTAAAATTTTTTTAGGATGTTGTGTTTTGTATGCCCTTTTGCCGAGGTAGATCTGTTTAGTTCAGTTTTTTTTAATGCATCAGTGTTTTGTATATAACTTTTTAAGTATGTGTTTACTTTAATTTCTACATTTTAACTAGATAGATTTATTATTTACTATACAGTTTGTGGTTTTATTTGAGCTTAAACTTTAAGGAGTGTGGGCCCTTTTTCTTTTTCTAGTACATACTGTCTCATGTACATGCCTGTATGTTGTTGTGTGTGGCTAAAAGTGCTAAAATTAACTATTTTATTTATTCTACTTCCTATTTTTGTGGAATGTGTGTTTTCCTTCCTGGTGATATATGTCACCACCCCTGTTTTTTATTTTATTTTGTGGAATGTTTTCCCTGTAGTGCCCAAAAGGCCCGAAACTGCTTTTTGCTATAAGTAGCACAGAGGCAGAGATACTCTTTCCCATGCACATTACTTGTACGTGCATTTGTAAAATCTACATAATATCCCGAATCATTAGACTGTGTTCGAAAACAAACATGTGTTCTCATATAAAATTGTTACAATTGTGTGCGTAATTCTCTAACATGGTCTGTGATACCATAATTTGTGTCTTACAGATGTGTATGTATATATTTTTTTTTGTGTGTCACCAGTTGCTCTTGTGTATTTTTGTATAATAGAATTAATATGTGTTTTACAAATTTCATTGACATTTACAGTGTTGTAACTATGATATTACTAGTACTTATTTACATTAATAGATAGTGTTGTAATATACTGTGATACCATAATTTGTGTCTTACAGATGTATATGTATATATTTTTTTTTGTGTGTCACCAGTTGCTCTTGTGTATTTTTGTATAATAGAATTAATATGTGTTTTACAAATTTCATTGACATTTACAGTGTTGTAACTATGATATTACTAGTACTTATTTACATTAATAGATAGTGTTGTAATATACTGTGATGCCAATTATTGAAGTTATGTATATAAGCAGTATAGTGACAATTAATCAGTGGGCACTTCTCTTCTTTTTCGGCTAATTTTTTTTTTTCAAAATTCAATTTATGTATTATTTACAGTTCTGTTGCCAGAAGTCTCAGGAAGGATGCAGTTATGCGTAGGAATGACAGTAGTAGGGAAGTGAGGTTTCACAATCAGGTGGAACATGTGTTCTTTTACAGGTGCAGAAAATATCTTGGTCATTTTAGTGGTAAAATCAGCCTTGTGGTCCCTCCTCTGGTAGTACTCTTTTATGGTCATGTTTCAGGTAATATTTTAGGTAATGGTTTCTACGGATGTGCGAGCTCTGGTTGTATATATCCGGAATATATTGTCAGGGTGGTATTTCAGCGGTGAACTCTCTGGATCCCGTCCCGGATCGATGTATGATCTGTGTTTGTGGGTCAGTTTTTTCAGTGTTGAGGTCCCAGCATGCCATGTGGTACCAAGTTACCTTTCAAAAAAATAATTTGTTTTCTCAAAAAAAATTTTTTTTTAATTAGCCGGGGGGAGCAATCTTGTTACGGTTGGTTTCAACAAATTTTTTTTTTAATCTACATTAATTATTTAAATCACTTTCTCAACATTTATTTAAAAGCACTCTTTTTTTCTGTTTCTAATAAAAATTTAAATAAATAAAAGTAATTGTAATAATTATAATAAAATCAGTTTTTATTTTTTCTTCTTTCTTTTTCTTTTTGCAAAGTAATTTCAACGTTTATAGTCTAACGTAGCTTCCTGTTTTTCAAATACGAAAAGCAGACAGCAAGGGAGGGATGTTTTGTCAGTAGACTGCACAGGTGGAAAATTTGGAGTCATCTAGTCTGACTTTGATATAAGAATGACCGACCGCCCTGTATAAGATTTACGTTATCTTATGAGTGTACTATACACGCAATTAGGCTTTGTAAGTTTACGTCAGGCTTCAATTGGCTCTGCTATCAGGCGGATAGCTGGCGCCCATGTAAACAGAGGCTAACAGGACCCCCCTTCAGCACACGCCATGGGGGTGATGCATGGTTTCCTTCCCCCATGAAGCGGCCGACAGAGTGGAGCGGCAAGCTGTAGTCTTCACGATGAGTCCATTTTTCCTTTTGTTTCCATTCCCGTACCCCTGGCAGAGTGGATCGGTCCCGTTTTTCAAGCAGCGCGGGAGAATGAATGTTTACGACACTTGTTGCTTGGCCAAGAGACCTGTCGTTTGACTCGTAAAAAAAATTCGACTTATTACGGGGCTCGAAGATTGGCCTGTGGGCTGGATCGCGAAGTTGTTGAAGGCGGACAGGTTTCTGGAAGATTTTTTTTTTTGAGAGTGGGGCATTGATGGCCCTACATTAACCATCCTAAGTCATGATGTTATGATGAAAAGAGGCTATAAGGGCATTTTCGAATTGCGGATCTATAACTGTTAACGAGAAATTAAGAAGAAGATATGTGTAGCCTTTTTTTTTTGGCGTAGTGGCGCTCCAAGATTATGACTTCTTAACCATCAGAAGTGATCATAGATATTGAACTAAACCGGTCGTTAGAAGTCGTAGTGTTCTGAGTTACGGTGATGGCTATCTTCGAATAAAACACATGCTTCAGGAAGGTGAAATTACTGACTCCGACGGTGAAGTTCTGGACCGTAGAACGATTTTCCCCTCCGGACTAGATGATGGACCTAGTAGTTGATGGCAAGTGATGCAGTGAGATGAGAGGATTGATGAATGTTAGCTTGAAACCACGTCTGAATTTTTCCCCAGCCTGAATACTCCAGCTTAAGTGTTTCATCAGATTTTGAAAAAGGAGGAAATGCTCCTAAGTGCCCATTGACTAAAATTGTAGAACTCTCTACCTGTTGTAAGTACTATTTGCATAGTTTTTCTTTTTATTTATTTGTACCTCTTTTAAAAAAAAAAAAAATATGTTTGCTATACCAGAGTTTAAAAGTGAAATGAATATCTTTGGATAATTTCAATAAGAATAAACATTATGAACAGAAATAGTCTGTAGGTTAATATATAATGTTTGTATGTTTGAACGACCATTAAATGGTAATATGATGGTAATTTTAAAAATATGATGTGTAATTTAAAAGTAACCAGTGAGTGGTTTCAACTTAAAAGATCAGCTGTTATATTGTTTTATTAAGATTATTTTTGATAACTTAGTTGCTTCATTATTTTAAATGTTCAAATAAATTGTGTTTTTTTTTTTTGTTTATTATCAAAGTTGGTATGTTTTTCTTGGTATAAATCTCTAAATAATTAATTTTTTATATTCACAGTAGACCTATAAGAATGGCCTAACCTTTCTGTGATTAATTAGAAAAAAAAAAAAAAAAGGGAGAGAAAATTCAACTTTATTAAATTAGGACTTTAAAATTTCTTAAGTTTAAATTCATAACTGACTGTTTTAATGAACATAAATTGAAGTTCACTCAATGTTATACAATCGTATTTTTGATCTTGATTTAAGGATGGATAGATTAATAAGTGAAACAGTAATATTAAATTTAATTTCATAAAATGTTAAATTAAGCTTTAACTCTCCTCTTTCAGAAACATTGTTTTTCTAAAATATACACCAAAACTGTTTTATTTTAAAAAGTTAAAAAAAAAAAAAAAAAAAAAAAAAAAAAAAAAAAATATCCAGTCATTATACACCACTATACGATTCTTGGTTAACCGATCGGATCTTGTTCAGAATCTCTATGGTTGTTCTAAAATTTTAGTACATCATCATATCCCTATTCTATTAACGGATTTAACTCTTTCCCCTTTTGGTCCTCATATTGGAGGAATTTCAGGTTGTCTGCATTTTTCCAAATTATATGATGATTACACTTTTGTTAATTTAATGTGTATGGAGATTTGAGCTTGATCGGGTTGGAGTGGAGTTGGGTGTTCTTTATGCAATCCAGTATGCTACTTGATTTAGAAATCTGTTGCCCCTTACTACATTTAATATTGTCTTAAAATGATGAGTTCAAAATTATCATTGTAGTATTAACCTATTACTATATTAACCTATTAGCACTACAGTGGTGAATCAAAATGTAAAATTATGTGTCCAACTGTCAAATTAGCCATTTTATTCTAGAAAGATGGTTTGTGGCAGGTAGAAGTAAATATTTTCAGCGAAACACGTCTTCTTTTCTTCATTAAAGAATTATGATTTGAAAGACATTGCTGAGCACAATTAAAAGCTAAGATAATCTATTCTTATATTAAATGTAGCTAAAATAATTGAATATAAAATTTGTTATTTTTTTTTTTTACTTTTTTCTGTCAAACTTCCATATGGGGAACAATAGACCACCCAAAACTGGGGTACAATGGATCATGGTCCATTGTACCCCAGTTCTGTATCCGGGCATTATATATGAAATTAAGATTAATAAATTGTTTTATTTTTAGTGAGTAATTTAACCATGATTCACGTAGTTTACATTTTTTATGTATTTTACTTATTCATTTATTTATTTATGGTTTCTTTACTTTTTATAAACCTTCAGTTAATTTTAAATTTCTATATTTTTACAAACCTGCAATTATATTAAACAAGTACATTAAAAAAATAATATACCTATTAGTCTGTATTTATTTATATTAGTGTAGATAAATTATAGGTGTTAAGTAAAATAAAACAGTGCCTTTTTTTTTTTGGATGGTTTGGTAACAGGATTATGATTATGTTTTGTCAGAATCATGCAGTGGAAACGTAATCAAAATGTGTTCATTTTACCTGATCTTGTTGATGAATCTCTTGTAAATGTTCAAGATATTGCAATGAGTTTGCCGAACTCTACATATTTACAAGAAAACAGCATACCTTCAGCGACACAAAAATCTTTTAGTATTTGCTAAATTTAATATTTATTAATCTTATATGTTTGAACTGAAGCCACCAATAAACAAGTATAATACATTCTATGTTTGTATCATTAAAGAATGTACTACATAAATGTTTTTTTTCTTCATTTACTTGGGGTCCATTGAGCCTCATGCTGCGGACCATTGTACCCCGACCTTGGGGTACAATGGTCCACTTTGTCACTTGCTATTTAAAAATATATAGTAAAAGATGTAAACATAATTATTGATTTTGAGTGAGTGCAACTTAAACCCTAATATATACATAATATGCACACATTTTTTCAAACACAAAAAAACAGTATTTTGAGAGTAAACAGTCAAAATTTACAAAAGTGGTCCATGGTACCCCGGTCTCCCCTATCCTATACACATACTCAGTCACATCTGAATCGGTTCATAAATAAGAGAGGTACAGCATGACATATGTCAGATATATATATGTCGTGTTTCCAAGTTCAAATCCGGGAAAAAGGCAGTCGTGCTCGTGATAAATAGGGTTAGCGATGTGATTGGTTTCCCTTTTAGCTCGCATCAGGCGGCCGTGTGGTATCATCAACAACACAAGAAATGTCAGTCCATATTTTTGTCGAAGAACCTTTTATTTCCAGTTTAAGACATCTCTTCAGGGAAAATGCTCATTAGCCAACGTTAAACGAAAAAAAATACAACGTTCCATTATTTTCTAGAATCCGTCCCGATTCTTTTAGCAAACACCAGCGTCGAAAAATCTTCTCCGAATCAGGATGATCGTGTTTTTAAACTAGCTTGCGTAATAATACAGAATACGTCACGTGACCCACTTCTATCGAATCAAAAGGTCTCTTTTGGAACTTTATCAATATTTCCGGTGGATTTATTTTGTTGTAAAATGCAAAAACTTTCTACGCCCTTCCAGAATATTCCATAATCTCGTACCAGATGCCTGTCATATCAACAAACGAGCTTATCTGTTTTTGAGGCTGTAGCTAAACTTCGGATTTAATACGTAATAAAAATAATAAGAAGAAAAGAAAATGAATCTTTATAAAAGGGAAAAAAAAAGAAAGAATTAAAGTTTTTCGGAAATATTTTAATAGACATTTGATATTTAATAATAGGATAACTTTATGAAATAAGGTTTTTTGAGCGGAATATTTTAAGAGATACGATATTTTAGCATTTAAATAAAGAAGTTATAGCAATTTGACCACACGGAAATAATACTAATGAATTTTAATAATGGATTAAAATAAAGATGTTCTATTTAAAGAATAAATTAAAAAAGCTATCGCCATTTTTAGAATAACTACATTCGAATAAATATTATTAAGTGGATTAGGAATAATTGGCTTTACATATGGATAGTAAAAGGCTATTTTAAGAATGAGAATTATTTTAATAAGCTGGGTTATATACCGAATATTATTGAATGGACAAATTTTATAGAATAATTGCGGAAAAAATTTAAATTTTGTAATATATATATATATAAACATTTGAACGAACGGTAGTTTGGGGGTCTGGGGGTCATGATTGGTGAAAATATACCAACATTGTTTGGAATTACTTTCCTTCGAACGACTGCAATAGGTAGCTTTTTGCAATGAAAGCTACCTAAAAGAAGAAGACGAAAACTGTCCACTCTATATCCAACCAATCCAAAAAAAAATCCTCTCAATTTTACTTTTATTCTAGTTAGCTACTGAAACGCGAAAAAATAGTTCTATTTTGAAGTTCAATAGAGAATTATTTCAGTTTGAGTAGCACAGACTATTGCTGAACATTTGAAATATTTACAATTAGTATACACAGATTTTATGAGCTGCCTGATAAACACGTTACTTACTTCATCTGTATAATTATTGTAGTGAATGAATAATTGAATTTTAAAGTAAGGAAGTTCATTATCACACATCCTGTATTTTTTGTATAGTTTTCTTACTCATTGTCCCATTACAGCAGTAATGGGTTAAACACTTATTCATTATATTTCATTAAAAATGTTTTGTTTAAAAAATTTCGTTTTTGTAAAGTTATGAAAAAAAATGCCTACTTACAAAAAAATGTAAATAACTGAAATAATTGCAAAAAAAAAATAAAATAAAATAAAAAATAATAATAATAATAAAATAAATAAAATTTTATACTCACCCTAAATAGCACAGATTGTTGGCCCAACATTGGCAGTTTGCAAAAACCGTTGGGAACTGCTAGGGTTAGGAATGGAGAGTTTGTTTGGACCGTATCTGATCAGGATTCTTGGTAGTTAACGGCCTGATTACTGTTAGGCCTTTGTGGGCAAATGGGTCATTGACCAATAGTAGGGCAAGGCGGATATTTCATAATTTTAGACAAAATGTAACAACAGCCTAAAATTAGCCAATGTTGGCCCAATCATTTTGTGTTACTTGGGACTAATTATAAAATACTAATTTATTATTAGTTATCTTATAATCCACAAAATAGTTTTTTGAAGATAAACACATTACTTACATACAGCACGGCACTACATTCCGTGATGTGTTTTAATCTCCATCAATATACTCCACTAAACCCTCCGATCTTTGACCTTTCATTTATAGTTTGTAACTTGATTTTGTGTATGTTTTTTTTTAATATCTTCCAACCATGGTTTCTTAGGTCATCTGGCACTCCTTATTCTCATTAACTTTTATTTTCAAGACCTTCTTTGTGAATCTGTCATCAATCATTCTTATTAAGTAGCCTGTTCACTATATTCCTTGCAATTTAAAGGTATCCATAATGTCCTTTTTGTTATTCTTGGGTATTTAATTTCAAGATTAGATTTAATTCGCTATACATTTCCACTCTTCACTGTCTCTAAAATTTGTCTCAAGATCTTCCCTTCCCAAATTATGTGTAGCGTTTTATCATTTTATGTTGTAATCTATGTCTTACAACCACAAATTACTGCAGCTTTTATAATTGTTTTATAAATTTTAAGTTTAGATGCTCGATAAATCATAGATAATTTCAAAATATTTTAAAGATAATAATACATCTTATTCCTGCTGCATGTAAGTCCAGCATTAATTTCTATTTTACCGTATCATTAGTTATCATACATTCTAGATGTTTTAACTCTCATAACTTCTCTAAATTGTAATCCATTATTTATGATTAACGCATGCGTATTCCTTCTGCCCATTTTCATGCATTTTGCTGTTTACTATTAACTTTGAGGTCTAGTTTTTCCCCTTCAATTTATAGTTTATTGTATATTTCAACCAAGTTTCTTATTTCTTGCTATTAAATCAACATCATCTGCAAATGCAAGATTTTCTAAAGAGAGATTTATAATAGTACCCCTTCAGTTGTTGTAGATGCTTCCAGTTATCTTATTTAGGCATAAGTTAAAAAGTATTGCAGCGATAACATCACCTTATTTAACTTGTTCCTTCATTAATTAATTTATTTATTTATTTTGTAAATTTCAAGCAATACAGAGTGTTTCTAAATGAATATCGGGGTTTTAATACTTTGTAGCATCTGTTATATAAAACTTAAAATTATGCTTAATACATAAAATGAAAGAGCAACTCAAACAGTTTGTTGGTACCTGTGCATGCGCAAGCGCACACAATGTTTCTTCCGTCATCTGTTAGAAAGCGCTAAAATTAGTAGTAAAAATGGCGACTAGTGAAGAGAAAGCATTTTGGGTTCTGCAGTTTGCAAAGACCGAATCTGTAGTTACTGTGCAACGTGCGTTCCGGATAAAGTTCAGATGTGATCCCTCAAATTGAGGCAGCTGTTGCAGCAATTACCCACAAACACTAATTAACGTTTGGGAAGAACTGTTATTTACTCATCATCACTTTATCATCGTATTTACTCATATGGACTTGATGTGTGCCGTGTGACGAAAGGTGTTCACATTGAGCACTTGTAAGCTTGTAGGTAAAACTGTTTGAGTTGCTCTTTCATTTTATGTATTAATTATAATTTTAAGTTTTATGTAATAAATACTACCAAGCATTAAAACCCCGATATTCATTTAGAAACACCCTGTATTTTAGTTTAATATTCAGTCTTTAAATGAACAGTGAAATAAAAAAATCTTTAATTTGCCCTTAAATATGACGAAAAGAAAAGATTGTCTATACATAACATTTAAGCGTAGTTTTATGCAAATAAATAAAATTACGTAGTGGTAAGTAGTGGTAAATGGTACAGTGTAATGAAAGGAAATTGAAAATATTAAAAATATTATTTATTTGAAGACAAGCTAATACAGTTAAGAAAGTAAGTAAGATTTGTGTATTACAATTAATTCAGTTAAAACTATAATTACAGAAAGCTACACTAATTTTCAAGCATTTTCAGTTATTGTTAATGTATTTTGTTCGTAAAATAAATTTCCTTGAAAGTTACTGATATACAGAGGAATAAATAAATGTCAAGAGAGGAATTTCCTTTTTTGTTTATTGAATGATACTACATTACAGTTTCTAAAACATAGTTTAACGTTTGCCTTACAAAATTATAAAAATTAAGTCCTGCTTTTTTTGTGATGTTTGAAAGCGAAAGGTTTCCTGATAAAAACTTTCTAACTAAAACTATTTAAAACTCCATTTAAGTCCTTTCAAAACGCTTTTAACACAAATTCATCGTTACGACCAGCAAATCGTTATCCAATTTTTCCATTTAATGCAAATGTATTGTAATTGAAATTTTAACATACATTCTGCTTAAAATTTTAAGGTATGTTAGCTTTACTTATTTTAAGATTAAATGAGTTTGGAGAAAGTTATGTAATATACTTTGCCGGTGTTATTCTGTAAATCTGTTAGGCATAGAATTTCCCCAAAAATGCTTTTAATGTACTTTAAATGTATTCTTTTTAAACATAAGATATAAGATGCATCGCAATCAATATTATATGTTTCGTATTTCAATTTACTTCTTCTTTTTAGGGTTACGTACTTAAAATTAAAAACGTAACCACTATAAGATCACTTCTGTGTCTGTCCGTCCCTCTGTCACAGCTTTTTTTCTCGTAAACAATGGGACATGGAAAGCTCAAACTTGGAAAAATTATAAAGCCTTTTGATCCACATATTTTTTTTAATTATTAACCATTCACAAATATGTTTAGGAAAAATTAAGGGGGCTAATTAAGTTACCTGAAAAAAAAGTTTCTTTTCGTATATCGTGTGGGGTATCGTGTGAAAGCTCTCGTAATACCGAAGTTAAAAATATGTTTGTTTTAATTTTAGGTATTATATTTTCAGAGATATCGTCGAAAAGGCACTGCAAAAATATGTCCCCCCCCCCCACACACACGCACACACCGTTATTTCCGAATCTACTGAAACTAAAATGATGAAAAAAGTAAGGCTTCGTTTAAAGTTTTTTAAAATGTTTAAGTTTTGTTTTATTAAAAGTTTATTTAGACCTTGCAGGAAAACTATAGGAATTATCCTAGGTCGCATAGATTTTGAGAAAATAGCTTTTTTCCGTTACACACAAATTTTATTTGCAGACGCTCAGTAGTGAAGTTGACGGTCGCTCGAGGTACCTATCAGTGCAGAATTATCCAAGGATTGTTGACAATGATTTTCGAAAATAAAATTGTCTGTAATTAGCCGATATATTAATTGAAAACCTATCTAGAAAAACATGGCACTGACCAAGGTGACATTTTAAATTTGCGACCACCATTCGAAGCGCGCTTGGCACAATACCAATTTTAAACTTTCTGGAGTAAGGCAAATCATAGTGATGATTAGTGAAGGTTTTTCATTCCGATGATTTTAATTATTCTTTAAGCAACTATTTTCTGTACTATTGCAATTACAGAGTTGCCAAGTCTCCGTCTTTTTTCATACCAGTATATTCTTAGAGAAAATGTTGTTTTTTTATATTGCAGAATGCTCCGATTAAATAAAGCAACATTTTCTGTAATAAAATACTGGTATCCAAAACGCAGGAGACTTGGCAGCTCTGCAGTTAATGATTAATAAATTTAATGTACGGAACACTTTAAGTGCGAGTAATACTTGCACTTGACCGATTATTTAAATAACATAAGAATATCCATCGATGCAGAGAAAGTGTTTGCAAACCGCATCCCTTTCGTGGGCATCTTGTAGCTGTAGCTGATGTCACACGACTCGCCACAGCGAGAAGTAGATTAAAATATATTAAAATATATTTTTATTTAGAGGTATCTTGGACGCGGCAAAGAAAGTCCACGTAATTATCTGGTCTTCCCAGTGTTTAATTTGCGTTGGAGCTCACCGAAGCTAGGGTACTTCTTTGATATTAGTGAATATTTAAATATTGGTCAGAATTCACCTCAATTCATAAATACCGCGCTCCGAGCTCACGGAAACAACGCTGTGTGTTGTGTTTTGGTAGTTGATACAAAGAAATACTTGGCGAGTAGGATTTTCTGAAAATTCCCCACTTCTGATTTTAATATTTTTGCTCTTTTCATTTATTAGATTTTATTATATGTAAATGCATATAGATATAGTCAAAATACATTAAAAAAATTATTTTTTCGAAGACAAAAATGCTTTAATTTTTGCAAATATTGTATACAATATGGATATGCTGGTGGAGGGGACGGAGGGAGATATATTATTGTTATTATTGCTGCAGAATATTAGAGCTGCAGTAATTTTTTTTTGGTTGGAAACTAAGCCATGGGTCTTCCAAGTGAAAGAAAATGTTTTTAATTTTATTAGAAGTAATCTTGTTTTGGACACAAAATATTGTTGTTGATAACGGCTTCCTAATGAACGAAAGAATTGTTTATGTTTTTAAAATACATCATGGTTGCTCTGAAAGAATACAAAAATATACAAAATGTGAAGTATGTAATATTTGAACATATATGGAAGTGTGTTAAATAACCAAAAATGTATTTTGTTATTCTGGTATGTTCATTTTTAACTGGCAAACACAAACTAAAAACTCTTGCTCATGAAGTACTCTTACCTTCGATATTGTACATTTAATTAAAGATTGGTTCTCCCAAAACTCATTTCATGTACTTGGTTATTAATAACACGGAGTGTATAAATTGTGCTATAAAGTCGATTTTCGTGAACTCTTGGAATAACTCTTCACTATCATAACACGTAATGCAAAAAATTGTGGAGTTATTTTCTTTTCCCACCTCGTCATTTTGGAATGACAATGTTCTAATTGCTCTGCTCACTTTAAAAAAATGAGACGAGATATTCACTATTTCATAACTTTGTTATTAACCCTTTGATATCATACTAAATAGTAGCTTGAATGTGTTAATAGGTAGGAAATTAATAGAAAAGAAACTAAATAGACAACGTAAATTCCATTTAGCATATTTTGTCAGTCTATACTTCCTCATTCGAAGGCAACGAGTTGCGGAATAATCTAATAAAGCTGGAAACATATTTGTGAAATTTCACTACAATAAGTTGTTAGGAACTGCTTTTTATTCAGAATACTTAATTTTAAAAGCTTCAAGAGTGACTCTAATTTTAAGAAAAATGGAAAAATCATGCGTCAATTATAGATTATGAAACGCTTTCCAACACATCCAGAATACTGTAACAAAACTTCACAGATTAATAAGGTGAAAAATGATGTCTAAGTAAACAATTTGGAAAACACATAAACATTTAAAAACCCGCCGAAGATGAAAATGCTTTAATTTTTGTAAATAATGTATGCAATATGATTGTGCTGGTGGAGGGGACGGGGGGAGATATATTTGGAGTGACAATGTTCTAATTGCTCTGATCACTTTTAAAAAATGAGACGAGAGATTCCCTTTTTCATAACTTTGTTATTAACCCTTTGATATCATACTAAATAATAGCTTGAATGTGTTAATTTGTAATTACCATCAATAATCAGAATTCTTGTGCACAGCCCTGTAAATGATGTATAGATGCGTATACATATAATACAATATGCTAAAATTTAGTTTAGTTTGGAAACCTATAGAACGGTTCAAAATTTCCTCTCAGCAATTTCCACCAATAAACCGAAATTTACTCGAGATGTTTAGTGCAAACCTGTACATTTCTGTAATTTCTACAGGCCAGGAAATATGCAAAAAATTAGATAAATTTAAAAACGCATATCACAATTAAAAATGCGCTTCATTCACAGTACTGTTACCGAATATGTTTGTGTGTCCTTGTAAATGATCAATAAATGCTATGTACGCCATATTCTACAGTAAGCATCTTGTAATGCTCAATATGTTTAAAATAATATAACATTATTAAATTATATTGCAAACGATCATAATGTAACGGAATTATTTTGAGGATCCCTGTAAACAAACTAAAAATGCTACACACTTCATTTTCAATACCGACCATGTAATGATAAACAGTAATAACATATATCAATTGCAGTACAATCTGAAGTATAGTTACGTGAATCAGAGCACGATCGGAGAGACAAACGATCAGTACACAGACAAACGGAATTCATAAACAATTTTCAACTATGCTGGAAAGCGTTAAAAACATACTTAATAGCTTCTCCTTCCATAAAAAATCACCCTTAAAATTCCGGCCTCTATAAAGGAGACTTTAAATTAGTATACAGAGATGAATATAAATTCTTTCAGTTACTTTTCCCAATTAAACTCGTTTTTCTGAAAAGTAATTGAATATACGATACGTGTTACAAGACGGGCTTTTTAACACTTTCCAACATAGTCTATGAGTGATAAAGGATAGAAGTGCGTTTTTAAGTTTCCATTTTTTTGCGTACTACAGGGTATATCTAAATTCTGTAGATCATATACAAGGATTTTTTACATAAAAGAATTCGCAAGCAGTGCTATGTATGAGCGTGATTTGCTTAAAGGGGTTTTTAACTGAGTTATGTATTTTCCAACTGAACTATATTTAATATACTAAGAGATGTTTGTAGAATATAAATAAATTAATTCATATACATGACTACAAAAAGAAAAAAAGTTGAATGCTTTGCCGTCTATAGATGTTTGTTTTTAAAATACGCTTTCAGTTGTTATGCGTTTTCCAATTTCTTTTCTTGGATGTCATCTTTTACCTTGTTAAACGGTGAAGTTCTGTTACAGTATTATGGGAGTGTTGGAAAGTGTTTCATAACCTATGCTTGGCGCATAATTTTTTCTTTCTTGTATCTTAGGGTTTGAATGCGTAAGAATTGGAAGTTATTTTGATAAATACTTAACCACTTGAAACCATTTTAAATTGGGATATTTTGAGAAATTTAAGCACTCAATTGTCATTATCAATATAAATTGTATTAATATTCTACATATAAATGAAATTTATTTTAATTTTTTTTTAATTTTACGATAACTTTACAGTAATTTAATTGTATTCTATTGGTATTAATGCAGATTAAACACCTTATATAAATTTGTTCACTTTAAATTCCCTGTAGATGAAAGAAAATTCCATAAAATTTTTCTGGTGATTATCCAAGATATTTTTTTCGTGTATGTGAACTATAACAAAAGACTGTCTCATTACACCTTCGAAAAGTAAAACTTATCGAAAACTTATCACTGGAATAGACTGACAACTTAAATACTTATGTTTTTGAAGATTGTGGTTTGGTTTATGTAAAAATTAATGTAGGTAATAATTGATAATTTTCAATATAAATTTTCATTATTAATTAATTATGTGTATTTGATTTTTAAAATGATTGGGTTGCGTTTGGATCTATCTATTGTATGTCATTAAAAAACAAAATTTCATTTGGATGATTTTGGAGGGAGATAAAATTAAAAGTTAGTTACAGGGATTCGGCATTAGCATCCTTAAATTTTAATCCATTAAAAATTTTACGAAGATTTGAGTACATTTGGTGTGAAAAGTGTTATAAAACTGCGCAAAATAGGTAAGTAAGTAAATTTCACTTGCCTTCATTTTCAGCTAGTCCAGGACTTCATTGAATTATCCATATATTTTCAGGGCTGCACTGCAATCATAATTAATCCACATTAAAATTCTTTGGGATAGTTGAAAGTATTCATTTCCTGATCTGTACATAAATAATTATGATAATTGATATGTTGTTTCACATTTTGAAAAATATAAGCACGATTTTGACTTTCAAATTTTTATATATCTAGAATATACTTATTTATATAAATTTGACATTATTATATGGAGCGCACATATTTGCTCCATTCTGTTTAAGAACATATTCTAGATTAAAAAATATTACATTAAAACAGTTTTATCAGTTCATAGACGCCACTACGCAATAGAAGAGTCATTGATTACACACAGTTATTGCATCTTTAGAGAAAAATACTGGTATTTATGATGCGTGATTTCCACTCATTTGAACTAATTTTGAAAGTTCAAGATCTCTCTGTTCTTTCATTATACATGCCGGAATGATCTGCTTCATGGAAATTCGATGGCTAATCCTAACAAAATGCGGGTGTTAACATTTGAACGTTCAATGCTTGTACAATTTTAAATGTATAGGCGACCCCTATTTTATAAATTATATTTAGATTCGGAAAGTAGACACAATTCCCAGTCAAACGGTATACCTTTCGCATTTGGCGATAAAATAGCCCGATTTTGACTTTAAATTTTTTTTATATATCTAGAATATACTTATTTATATAAATTTGACATTATTATATGGAGCGTACATATTTGCTCCTTTCTGTTTAAGAACATATTCTAGATTAAAAGAAATTACATTAAAACAGTTTTACCAGTTCGTAGACGCCACTACGCAATATTAAAGTCCTTGATTACACACATTTATTGCATCTTAAGAGAAAAATACTGGTATTTATTATGCGTGATTTCCACTCATTTGAACTAATTATGAGTTCAAGGCCGGAATGATCTGTTTGACGGAGATTAGATGGATATTCCTAACAATACCTGGGTGTTAATATTCGAAAGTTCAAGGTTGATGCAATTTTTAATTTATAGGCGATTCCAATTTTATAAACTATATTTAGATTCGGATAGTAGACACAATTCACAGTCTAACGGTATACCTTTCTTATGTGGGTAAAAATAATGTGAGGTGGTACAAGGTTTTTTATCTCAGGACTGTACGTCTGACTATCTTCTTATATTTATGGATATATTTATATTCACTGAGAAGTTTTGGAATTAGGACATAATTTATTTAAAGAATAACGATTGTAATTAATATTTTTTCAATAACATTTAAGTTTTAGTTTATACATACACTCCAAGATAAATATATACATATATAATGCTGTTTTAATTTTTACACGTAGATAAAAATAAAATTCAATGCAAACTGTTCCAAAAGGAAATTTTATCCGCCTATTTTGGAAACTATGGAATAATGTAATAAAGCTTAAAAGACAATTTATTTAATGACACTTCAGTAAAATTAAAGCTTTAACGTATATAAAGTAATCAGAAATACTTAAGTTGAAACTATAATTTTCGAAAACGACTCTAATTTATAAGAGTAGTTTTCAAAAAGTGGAGTTGAGATGTAACATACTTAATGCCTTTTGTCTTTCAAAAGAATTCGCTTGAAAGTTCCATCCTCCAATACGGAGAATTAAATTGGTGTCATGGGATGAATTTGAAAGGTTTCTGTTAATTTTATTTTATTAATTTTAAGTTTCTATACGTAATTTAACAGCTGTGTTACAAAGGATACCAATTAGGTCATGCCTCTTTTTTTTTCTCCCATTTTGAATGTTTGAGAAGCGAAAGGATTTGAGATATTTTTAAAATAACTGAATACTTAAAAGGTATTTAAAATAAAGTACGTTAGCTTTATGCTTTTTAATTAAGTTAAAATGAGTTTGAAATGGCTTAACTTAATAATCTTTAAGCTTTTGTTTTGCAGATTACGTTTGCCATAATAATTTTAGAACACATGCTTTTAATGAATGTTTTTAACGTATACTTTAATTATAATTATAATTAAAATAAGGAAAGTTGAAACTAAGCGTTCAATTTTGAAGTGTAATCAAAATTATTTTTCACTTAAGAGACAAACAAATATTATTTTTAAATATATCCCAACTTTCAATTGTAACAGAACCAAATTAGAGCTTATCTCTGCATTACATTTTTAAAAAATGGCAATAAATGAAATATGAAAGTATTTTGTCTCTATTGATAGAATTAAATTTTAAATAAATAGAAAATAAACAATTCTGAAGTGGATGTATTTAATTTTCTATAACATTCAAATTGAAAGCAAATTGGCAGTTGTGGATTCACTGCCATTTCCTCTTTAGTTTTGCGCATTTACTTATATTACTGCAAAAGTAACTTTACATTATTGTAGAAAACAAATGCTTATTGCTTTGATGGATTTTAAAAATATTAAAAATTGCTTTAAATATCATAAAAAATTAGTAAATGGAGTTACAAGTTTTAAACAAATTTAATTGGAAAAGGCAGATTTCGTCCAATTCGTTGGTATAAAAATAAAAATATTGCGATATTTAGAAGCAAATAAATTCGATAAAATCTCAAGCAGTTGTTCAGGTCGTTGCCACTATTTTTATAACGTCAACGTTACTGACACGTATGTTTTTATAATGTAATGTAGAAAAGAATAATTTTTTGAAAATATCGGTTTTGTTCTATTGGATGTTACAGAAAAAGAAATTATATGATATTTTGAAGCAAATATATGTGCGATAAAGCAAAGGTGTTTACTCAGATTTTTTTTTCACCATCTTAATGACGTCAGCATTACTGATGCACGGTTCCATGTATAGAAAATAAGTTTTATTTGAAATTACATGCTTTGTACAACTGGATCGTATAAATATTAAAATTATTCGATATTTAGAAACGAATAAATATGTGATAAAACCGAAACCAATTTTTCAGGTCATTGTTGCCCATCAAAGTTATTACATCAACTTCACTGATGTACATGGTTTTGCTTTATAATACAGATTTTACGTAAAGAACTTGCTCGTTTTCTTAAAATCAGTAGGAAATTCTCTAACTGTTTTAAATTTCTGATCCGTTTTCTAAAATATGAAGAACGAAAAATCATGCGTCAAGCATAGATTATTAAACGCTTTCCAACACATTCAGAATACTATTAAAAAAACCTTCGCCGTTTAATAAAATGAAAAAGGACGTCTAAGTAAACAATTTGGAGAACGCATAACACATTTGAAATCGCAAAGTCAGAAATTACCGTCAATAGTCGGAAAACATCCTAATTCTTGTATGCAGTCCTGTATAGGATCTATATATTTGTATATATACTACATAGTATGCTACAATTAATTTCAGTTAAGAAATGCATAACACAGTTGAATATTCCACTACAACAAATACCGCCAATGAACGGAAATGTACTCGAGATATTTTGTGCAGCCCTGTATACAATTTTTAGAATCTATATACACCCAGTAATATGCATAAAATTTGTTAACACAAAAAAGCGTACCACAGATGAAAACGCATTTCCAGCAATTACTATTGATAGACATTAACCGAATTTTTTGTGTGTCCTTGTGTAGGAAGGGTGAATGCTATGCGCACCTTATTCTATGGTAAGCATCTTGCAAGGAACCTCAGTGATATATATATCAATTTAAATATGTTTGAACTAATGGAACATTATTAAAGCACAAACGATTTTTCTCCATAGACCGTAAAAGTAACGATTTTCCTTTGAGTGTCCTTGTAAATTTACGATGATTGATATGCGCACCATATTCCATACTAAAAATCTTGTAGTTCGAATCAGTGATATATATTCCTTTTAATATGTTTGAGATAGTCTAACATCATTAAAATACACCGCAAACGTTTTTTCCCTCATACGGCATAATGTAACGAAATTCTTTTGAGTGTCCCTGTACATGAACTTTAAATGCTACACACTTCATTTTCAATACCGAACAAGTCTTAGTAAACATCAATATCATATACCAATTGCATGGCAATCCGAATATATTTACGCCAGTTAGAGCACGGGCAAATAGCAGACAGAAAAACCGAATTCATAAACAATTTTCAACTCTGTTGGAAAGTGTTAAAAACTCAGGCACAAAGCAATTCTCCAATAACCATAAAATAATAAAATCTTTTCTTTAGGATTTAACGTAAAAATCCATGAATTATTCATTATAATTTCAAAATGAATGTACAATTTGTTTTGGTATCTTATACAGATTTTTCACAACTAATTACATTCAAATCAGGTTATGGTGCAGTTTAATGCAAATTCTTTGCAAAGTGGAATACTTTTATTTTGGACTCGCAAAGTGTCGCTTTTGTGTTTGCTAATATAAATCTCATTTTTTTTTTCATAATGTTTAAAGTATCGACCATACATCTTGAAATATAATTTGTTTCGTATTCATTTGTTTTTCAGTCCACTTGGATAAAAAGATTTCTTCAAGTGCATTAATAATTCATGAGGAAGACAATAACTCCAAAGCCTGAATCCTAAATGCGAAAGGAAAAACTCAAAATCAATAACAACGGCTTCAAATTACATCCACTTCATGCGATATGAATGAGTTTTATCTATGAAACATTGTCTTTAAAACAGATAATAGAAATCAGCATCTATGAGGTATTTCAAATTTTAAAAAAAATATTTTTAACACTTTCCAACTTAGTTGAAAAATCCTTTTGAATTCGGTTCGACTGTCTGTCCGTACTCCAACTCTCGTAAATATACTTGCATTACCATGTTATTGATAAATGTTATTGAACCTCACTATGGCATGTTCGCTATTGAAAATGAAGTCTGTCACTTTTTGTCCATTTACAGGGACAATCAAAAGAATCTCGTTACATTATGGGCTATGGTGGAAAATCATTTGTGGTGTATTTTAATGATGCTATACTATAATGAAGAGACGAATGATTTTTCAACTAGGTAAATCATATTTAATATGGAGCGCAAATTATTTATCATTTTTTTACAGGGTCACACGAAAGAATTCAGTTACAGTGTTGTCGATAAATGTTGGAAGTGCGTTTTTAGGTTTAAATAATTTTTTGCATACTACGTAGTGTGTTTAAATTCTGTAGATCATATATACAAACGAATTCGTGAGCATTACTGTGCATGAGTGTGAATTGATTAAGGAAGTTTTCATAATTGTGTTGTTCATGTTCAAGGTTGAACTATATAGTATACTAAGAGATATATCTGTAGAATATAAATCAATTCAAAATATACAGGGCGTTGAAAGGGGAAATGACTTATTTCATCACTTTTAATTATCCAATTACTGTACAGATGGTGATATTAATAAAGAAACTAAATTGTACCATGAGTTGGAAAGAGAAAATACTTCTTCTATTACATTCCATTACTTAAATATTGTATAGACTCCAAGTGAAGTGATGATATTAATGAAGAAACCAATATTTATACCATGAGTTCAAAGGAGAAAAACTTATTCTATCACATTTCATTATTTAATTATTGCATAGACTCCAAGTAGAGTGATGATATTAATAAACAACTAAATTATACCATGAATTGAAAAGGGAAAGACTTCTTCTATCACATTGTATTATTTAAATGTTGTATAGCTTCCAAGTGGAGTGATGATATTAATAAGTTAACCGAATTGTATCATGAGTTGAAAGAACATTTTATCACATTTCATTATTTAATTATTGTGTAGACTCTGAGTAGAGTGATGATAATAATAAAGCAACTAAATTGTACCATGAGTTGAAAGGGGGGAAACTTACTCTATCACATTTCATTATTCAATTTACAAACGGATAGCAGACTCACGACATATCTGCAAACGACAATAATATATATAAATTTCTGTTTAAAATTCTAATTATTCGTCAGAAATATATTTTTTAATTCTGCATGCATATAGTATTAGTATAATAAAAGTATTCATTAACAGAGATTTACTTCTTCTGCGTATTTCAACTTTGTCTTAAAATAAAGCACACAGAAATTTTTTTTTTAAATAAATTTGTTAGAGAAACTAACCTGAAACTTATTACTTCATGAATAAAAGTATTTTCTGATTAAACTAGAAAAAATGTGAAATAATATTTTCTTCACTGTATCTTCTTGTATTAAAATGTTATTAAAATTTTCCATCAAGTATTTTCAAAAAATTGATTTTTTTTTTCTTTAAAAGCCTACACTGATGTTTTATTCAAATAGAAAACCTTTTCAGACGATAAGGCAAAGAATCTGCATATAGAAATTTTAAAATAATCTGCATGCGAAGTAAATAGATAAATTAAAATTAAAATTCCAAAACTGTTTATTTTTTTTTAATTAAAAAAAATACTTTTCTGTGAAATTCATTATAAATTCAATATTGTATGTCTAAGTTATGAATTAAAAATAAGGCTTTTTTAAATTTATTTTTTAATAAATAGAATAATAGCTTACTCGGCTTTAAATCTGACACATGTTTATTTAAGTACATTTTAGTATTATTTGATTATATGGTACTAAAGAGCTTCGCTGGTCGTTTTCTTCCAAATGTACCTGGAATTAAACAAACCTGCAGTTGGAGGGCTCACTGCCTTCGTTAGCATACATGCTTGGCACCTACGCCCTCACCGGTCTCGAAGCACATGAGCCTTGCATTATTGCTATATTTTATTTCGACCCAGATTAAATTAAAATTTTCAGTATCGTCTTTCACATTGCTATGAAAACTTATTTGACGTTTTTGAACCTGAATTAAATTACGGCATCATCAAAATTTACGGAAGAGATCTCTCCGTTTCAGAAAGAAATAAATGTCAAAAAATTGCCGCGACATGCGATAAAATGCTGAAAATTATATAACAATCTCTGATAACAAAATTTTTTACATTGGGCTAAAAGATTAAAACTGGATTCATTTTAGGAATGTCATCAATTTTCCTATAAACACGAAAAAATGCTAAAAACATCTCAGGAAAAATCGCGAAAATTCAAAAATCTCACAGGACAAAACGTACTATATTGGGCTAAAAGATTTCAAATGCATTTATTTTACGAATATCAAAAAATCGACGTAAAACGCAAACAAACGCTAAAAATTGTATAAAAATTGGCGAAAGATTCAAAAATCCCTTTATGATTTCTGAGTAAACTTTATTGAAAAGAGCACAAAATTTATTACATTGGATTGAAAGTTTGAAACCAGATTATTTACTAATGTGGAAAAATCACCATAAAACGCGAAATAACGTGAAAAATTGTATAAATTTTAATAAAAATATCTAATAAAAGAAATTCCAAAAAACTCCCTTCGGGTGACATAACTTCAGCCATAGCGGTACCCTCCTTCCAAATATTTAGAAAAGAGTACAAAGACACACGAACGCACACAGATACACACAACCGTCTATCTTTATTATTTATTATAGATTAAAGTTGTAATAGGGTTTGTATATAAATGTAATTTCACTCGTAAAGGTGTATTAAATTCCGAAACGTCAATGAGGCTTACTGTTGAGACCCGAAAAATTTTTGATTTCTGTTTGTCTTTTAATCTGTCTGTCTGTTCCGCGATAACTGTTGCAAAAATTGTCTGATTAAGTAGATATTTGGTAGGTGTGTTAGTTAGTTATCCGGATTCAGCTGTATAGCTTTTGGTGAAATTGGATTGATTCGTTCAGAAAAAATAAATTCTTTTGCGTCATAATGCTTTTCTATGGCAATTCAGACGATTTTCAAATTTC
The DNA here is from genome assembly GCA_963931845.1 of Maratus michaelseni. Taxonomy (NCBI): domain Eukaryota; kingdom Metazoa; phylum Arthropoda; class Arachnida; order Araneae; family Salticidae; genus Maratus; species Maratus michaelseni. The sequence goes on from OZ007589.1 coordinate 328,873,950, forward strand.
CATTTCTAGTAAAAAAAAAGTCGCGTAATTGAATAATGTATTTAAATGGTAAATTATAGATGCTAAAAATTTCCCAATAAGGGTCATATATTATTCCCATTAGTTTTAAATTTTGTCAATACATTTGTCAGATTTTTTAAAGTAAGTGTATAACTTTTGGTGGAGTTTTACACAATTGTTCGAATAACGCAAAATATTTTGTTTTATCACTTTACTTATTTGACATGATACATATTTCCTTTTTTTCTTTTATAAGTTCCCTAGCAACAATATTTACGTAATGTAAAAACTTTTAAATTTCGGTTTGTAGGATGTTGAATATTATGCAAATTGTGTTATAAATCAATGACTTGAAAAGCTAACGTTGAGGCTCTTGATTTGCAGATTTACTAGCTATGTACGTTTTCAATGATAAAGTATCAATAATAAATTACCATATGTTTGACGATTTTTATGAATTTGATGTGTCTATGGATGTTGCTAAGACTAACTAAGCGCGTCTTTGAGGTAGCGAGTTAAATGACATTGTTAATTATGGTTCTTTGAATGATCGGTCTTTGCGGATTTCTTGGCTAAAATTTCTGAATAAGGGTTTTAAAGAATTCGTATTGGTTTTAAATTTTGTCAATACATTTGTCAGATTTTTTAAATTAGGTGTATAACTTTTGGTGGAATTATATACATTTGTTCGAATTATATAAAACATTTTGTTTTATCACTTTACTTATTTGGCATGATGCCTATTTCATTTTTTTCTTTTTATAAGATCCGTAGCAACAATATTTATGTAATGTAAAAACTTTTAAATTGCGGTTTGTAGTATGTTGAATAATATGCAAAGTGTGTTATAAATCAATGACTTGAAAAGGTAACGTTGAGGCTCTTGATTTGTAGATTTATTAGTTATGTATGTTTTCAATGATAAAGTATCAATAATAAATTACCATATGTTTGGCGATTTTTATGAATTTGATGTGTCTATGGATGTTGCTAAGACTAAGTGAGTCTATGAGGTAGCGAAAGAAATGATATCGTTAAGGATGGTTCTTTGAATGATCGGTTTTGGTGGATTTCTTTGCTAAAATTTTCCAATAAGGGTTTAAAATGAACCATATTAGTTTTTAATTCTGCCAATACATTTGTCAGATTTTTTAAATTGGGTGTATAACTTTTGGTGGATTTTTATACATCTGTTCGAATAATATAACACATTTTGTTTTATCACTTTACTTATTTGGCATGACACATATTTCATTTTTTCTTTTATTACTTCCCTAGCAACAATATTTATGTAATGTAAAAACTTTTAAATTGCGGTTTATAGGATGTTGAATATTATGTAAAGTGTGTTAAAAAAGATGACTTGAAAAGCTAACGTTCAGACTCCTGATTTTGATTTACTAGTTATGTATGTTTTCAATGATGTAGTATCAATAATGAATTAGTATATATTTAACGATTTTTATAAATTTGATGTGTCTATGGATGTTGCTAAGACTAAGAGAGCGCGTCTTTGAGGTAGTGAATGAAATGACATCGTTAAGGATGGTTCTTTGAATGATCGGTCTTTGCAGATTTCTTGGCTAAAATGTCCTAATAAGATTTTTAAATGATTCGTATTAGTTTTAAATTTTGTCAATACATTTGTCAGATTTTTAAAATTAGGTGTATAACTTTGGGTGAAATTTTATACATATGTTCGAATAATATAACACAATTTATTTTAACACTTTACTTATTTGGCATGATACATATTTCATTTTTTTAATTTTATAAGTTCCCAGCAACAATATTTATGTAATGTAAAAACTTTTAAATTGCGGCTAGTAGGATGTTGAATATAATGCAAAGTGTGTTATAAATCAATGACTTGAAGAGCTAACATTGAGGCTCCTGATTTTCAGATATAGTAGTTATGTATGTTTTCAATGATAAAGTATCAATAATAAATTACCATATGTTTGACGATTTTTATGAATTTGATGTGTCTATGGATGTTGCTAAGACTAAGTGAGTATTTGAGGTAGCGAATGAAATGGCATCCTTAAGGATGGTTCTTTGAATGATCGGTCTTTGCGGATTGCTTGGCTAAAATTTCCAAATAAGGATCTTAAATGATTTCTATTACTTTTAAATATTGTCAATACATTTCTCAGATTTTTTAAATTAGGTGTATAACTTTGGGTGGAATTTTATACATTTGTTCGAATACCATAAAACATTTTGTTTTATCACTTTACTTATTTGGCATGATACATATTTCAGTTTTTTCCTTTTATAAGTTCCCTAGCAACAATATTTATGTAATCTAAAAACTTTTAAATTGCGGTTTGTAGGATGGTGAATACTATGCAAAGTGTGTTAAAAAACAATTACTTGAAGAGGCTCCTGATTTTCAGATGCTTTCAATGATAAAGGTTCAACAATAAACTACCATGTATTTAACGATTTTTATGAATTTGATGTGTCTATGGATGCTGCTAAGATTAAGTATTTGAGATAGTGACTGAATGACATCGTTAAGGATGGTTCTTTGAATGATCGGTCTTTGCAGATTTCTTGGCTAAAATTTCTCAATAAGGGTTTTAAATGATTCGTATTTGTTTTAAATTTTGTCAATACATTTGTCAGATTTTTTTTTAATTAGGTATATAACTTTGGGTGGAATTTTATACATCTGTTCCAATAATATAAAACATTTTGTTTTATCACTTTACTTATTTGGCATGATACATATTTCATGTTTTTCCTTTTATAAGTTCCCTAGCAACAATATTTATGTAATGTAAAAACTTTTAAATTGCGGTTTGTAGGATGTTGAATATTATGCAAAGTATGTTAAAAACAATGACTTGAAGAGTTAATGTTGAGGCTCCTGATTTTCAGATTTACTTGTTATGTATATTTTCAATGATAAAGTATCTATAATAAATTACCATGTATTTAACGATTTTTATTAATTTGATGTGTCTATGGATGTTGCTGAGACGAAGTCTTTGAGGTAGCTACTAAATGACATCGTTAAGGATGGTTCTTTGAATGATCGGTATTTGTAGATTTTTTGGCAAATATACGACTAATCTTCTCATACGTGTAAACTTTATATGAAGTTCTATTAAAAATCAACTTACAGTGAACTGTGCATATTTCATTTTTAGTCTTGTACAACACACAAACCTCATGTGGTGTTCAATAATGCTTCTGAAACACATACATCAATGGATAGCAGAGCCATTTCTTGAAAATTCCCTCTTTGACAAATATTTTTCTGTTCTGCACATAAGAAGATTTTTCTCAAAGCATTTCTACTATTCGATAATAATAACAACGTGTCTAAAAATGATTTTTCGTTTTAGCTTTTTACTTTGTAGTATGGTGTTCACCTTTATTCACTTTATATGTAATGAACATATAAAATGTGAAAAAAAAAGTAAGCGAAATGTATTTACATTTTTTTTAATTCTTGAAGTATGAAAAAATTACTAAATTGAAGTACCAATTTTGTTTTAACGTTTTAAAAATCTTTACACATTTTACATAAACACACATAAAAATGAAAATGGTACCTTCGTTTGCTCTGTGCAAAAGATGAAGTGATAAAAGAAAAACTATATTGCAAAAATTCAAAAATTTCCAAGTTTAGCTATAAAAAAATATGCAATTATCTTAAGTATTATTTATTATTAAACAGATATTATAAATATAAAACATATTATTAAAAAAAAGCATTTGTACGAAACTTTTAAGCTCACTACTGAAAGAGGTTATACTTTCATAATCTGATCGACTCAAGTCTTTTATATACTTAATATTTATCTTTTTAAATTTAAGTACGATGAATACTTTCTACTTATATTATTTTGAATGTATCATAAACACACAAAAATATAAAATTCTTGGCAAATTTAATTAACTAGAATGGATGTTTTTAGGATATTAGAAATCTACGATTTTTGTGAACTTTTAAAACGTCTTTAAGAAAATTTTACATTTAGAAAAGAATTATAATAGATATAGTTATGGATACAATACTATAATGTATGCAAAATAATTTTTAATGTATTAACTTTGACAATAGTGAAAATGGAAATTATAATTTATGTATAGTGATAAAAAAAAATCTGTCATACTAATTCTGATTTGCTATGGTAAATTTTCGATGTCTTTAGACTTTATCAGAAAAATATTGGTGAATTCGTTTTCCTGTTTTAAAATTATTTTACTGTATAAATTCAGCCGTAATCCTTATTATTCAGTTTTTGTTGCATATAAAATCATTTTCCAGAAAAGTTTTCTTTTCTCTACAATGTTATCTTGAGTAATAAGAATAATAATAAACCTACCATTGAAACTTTGGGAAAATCCAGAGATTAAATGGATATATATGTCTGTATATATATGCTATGAATTTAATATTTATCAAACAAATAATAGTGAATTAATTTTTCTGTTTTAAAACTATTTTACTGGATAAATTCCCTTTTCATTCGATATTCTCGTCATGCTACAATACTTCGCTGATACATGTTTCAATACTTCACTGAAGAGAAGTATTCTTTACGATGTATACGATCTATTCTTTACGAGTATAATGCGTAGGGGCCCCTGCCCCCTACGCATTATACTCGCCAACCCCCGTTCTGACGCTGCGAACTCTAAAAACACGGTAATTTGATCAACTCTAAAACGATTACGAAAGATTGGATTATAATTAAGCGACCAGTGGCGTTCTGCTGTAATCAGGGTTCCATTCATTTTCTTTTTAATGGGGGATTTTAAGGCCGAATCAATTGCTGTCGAAACAACTAACAGCCGGTTTCGTGATTGATAAAATAAGATCAATTAAATATTTGAAAATCAACTTGTTAAAAATGGCTAAGTAAACAATGTCGCTACATCGGGGAATTTTATAAAGATGGTATGGTGAAGAGTTTTATTTCGTTGGTTGAAAATAGAGAGTTGCGATTTCAGGAGATGTCCTTTGGAATTAAAACTAAAATAAGCTGGAATAGAATCGTAGTCAGTCACAAGCAATTGCAGGAAATAAGCACTCGTTCCAAAGTACCATTTATTTTAGCAGTTGATTCGGATTCGAAACACAGACATTTCACTGAAGAGGAAGTCCGCAGATTAAGAGTTAATTACAATGAATTCAGAGGAGAGACTGATGTATCAATTCTTCAAACACATTTTACAATATTTTAGTTTACAGTACGGCTAATGCACTGTGAATTTGGGAAGAGCCATGAAAGAACAAAGTATTTTGGTGACTAAAATGAGTTATATGAAAGGTCGCAAACCCGGCATAAGTTTCGTGGGAAGCACGAATACTGTGGTTAAAGAGGTGCAGTTATGAGCCTGAGAATGAAACATGATTTGGCCTGGAAAAAAGAATTTAATTTCATTTTAATAAAAGTACGTTAGAATAAAGACAATAATGCGTGATAAATTTATATATGCTTACATATAAGATGAAAGTTCGTTAGCTAAAATACAGTAGAGTTATTACGTTTTTTTGTTTTTTGTTTTTTTTTTTGCTAATGTCGGCTGGCGTGCAGAAAAAGAGAGAGAGATTCACAGTGTACGGGTGTGATTACATTCTTCTCATATTTTTGCAAGCTGAGAGATAAAACTGACGTGTTAAAATAAGGGGAAAATTCATTGAAACCGCACAGAAAAAAACAGACATTAAAATCTAATAGACAAAATAAAGAAGATTAGAATAAAGTCCATTTTTAACGGTTTATAAAATAGGAAAAGATAAATAAATTAAATTAATTTGAGAATTAGAGGGGAAAATTAATTTTAAATAAAAAGAGAATAGGTAATTAGTTACGTCATTACAGATGCTATAAGAAAATTGGGCACTTCTCCATTATCGACTAATTTCCATAAAAGAAATAAACTGTCGCCAAAATAAAGGATTTAACGGCAAAAGTGCATGACCATGGCGTCAACATTCAATTGACATCAGATGCGTTACACGTTGGCATCGAGCGATTTTAATTCGACGTTTATATGTATTTTTAATAATATTTTACCAATTTAGGAGTTATTATGTTAATTTAAATAATAATTACGACCTTAAACGGCCACGCATTGATATTAAAAGAGAAAAGGCGTTGAAAAAAATGTTTGCTATGCATAGGTCCGCCCAACAAATCCGTTTCAACTGACGTCATAAACAACCAGCCGAGGGGATAATTAAGAAAAAGTATTGTAAATAAATAAAAATTAAGATTACTTTTTTTTCTCTTGTCATTAATGTATTATAAATTTCATTGTTTAAAGTTACTGATAGCTGACACTTTAGTGAGTGGAGTTTTTATTAATTTCCTGTATTTTTTTTATTAGATTCCAATAGAAACATTCTTCCATTTGTTTTTGGGCGTTAGAGTTTGGCGAATAGTTTGAGAATGGTTTTCTTTAATGGGAAGTGGTCAACGAGATAATGAAGAAGAACCGAAAATTGTTTTCAGTAAGACGTTTTATTTGTATCGTTTCAGTTGGGAATTAACGATAATAATCGCTTTCGAATGAAACATTTAAAGTGGAAGAAACACAAGACCGTAAGCTATTAATTGGTTTATACAATCGGAACTTCCATATTTCTGTGCAAAGTAGAAATACGAGGTAGTTAAGTTTTTCCTCCCACGTCATGAACTGACAAAATGTTTTTTTTTCTAATGATGTAAGAGATCTTTCATCAGAAACTAAAAACTATTATTATTATTCATTCTAAATTATGTTTTTTGCACGTAAAGGGGCAAAATGCTTGTTCCTTATGTTAAAATTTAAAACTTAAAATTATAATTAAACTTTTATAACTAATTTAAAATGTAACTTTTGAAATATTTAAAGTATAATTAAATAATTAAATTAAAAATGAACGAATTCATGAATCCATATTCTACAATAGGTAAATTAAACCTTATATATTTTAAGTAGAACGAATATCTCACCCATTCCAATGCAACGTTACTTGTAATCCGATTATTTGTGTGCCTTCTGTCTTAACATCAGTTCCTATTGGATTATTACTCAATATGACTTTACTGGATTACTTCTACTGTGCAGAGACCGACTAATAAATGAAGATAAGTAAATTTCACCTACCTAACTTTTTTTGTAATACTCTGTTAGACGCCTCTGCCAAACCCTTCTTTATTTTAACAGTTTCCAATATAGCGTAATTTTCACCAAAGTTTTCGTACTATTATTAAACGTAAAAATATAGTTTTTAGTTGAAGGGAAATACTATTTACGCTGTTTTAAAATTTGCAACAATAGGTAAAATATATTTTCAAAACAAATGAATCTCTCGTGTAAATATATTTTTAAATTGAAACTGTTTGGAAATATTGTAATTTGAGCATTTTAAATATGGTGTAAGTTTCCCCATTTAATGCTTTGAATTTGTAATAATTTAAATATTATTTTCAAGTTTCATTTTACTTTTTAATATTCCGGCGTAAGTACATTTTTTATGACGTAATTTTCTCCATTTACTGCTTTTAACACGTGATCATTTAATTGTTATTTTAAAGTTTAATTTCTGTTGTTAACAGTCATGTGTAGATACATTTTTTAAATAAAAATAAATATTATTATGTGAGCTATTTTACAAATTGGCAACAATTGGAATAATGGACTTTTTCGAAATATGAAATAAATCTCCATTGAAATGATGAAATTTTGAATAAAAAATTAAAGCAAAAGGTTAAAAAAAATAGTCAGATTTTTAAAGAAAATAATTGCACTCTCCACACCACAAGCTTATAAACTATATATTTTCAAAATTTCTATGCATAGTTTTGTTTCTATAAAATATTTTAAGAGAACTATTTTGACCGACTTCAACATTAACTATCTCCTAAAATAATTCTTCTATTTATAAACAGTCTGCTTCAGCGTGTTTATCGAACATTTCTCTATAAAGCTACCATTTTTTATGTTTTTATATATCCAATAATTTTCCGAATATTAGCCGAGAAAGACCTGAAGCCACAAAACATCCATTGACAGTTTTGGCGGCAGTTATTTTTTTAATATAGAGAGAAACAGTGTTAAGCCAAAAGTTTGGACATTTTTTGAAAGTTTCATGTTTTTCAAAATTGTGTGCTTGTAGAATACATTAATTTTCACTTAAATACAAACGTTTATATATCAAATTGAAGGTAATTTAATGTAGAATTTAATAATAAAATAATTATTACAATATCTGTATTACAAAAAAAAGTTATGCCCATTTTAGTAGAACAAACAAACACAAATCGTTTTGAATAAGGACGTGTTTTGTAATAAAAGCGTACTAGCCAATCACAAACACTGCTATGAGGACCAATCAAATGTCTGTAACTATAGTTTAGGTTATTTGGATAGTAAAAGAGTTATTGTTGTGGAAATATTTTGCGGAATGATGCATACTAGTACAATTAAATAGAGTATTGCTGTTTTTGAATATTTAAAGTCCTATTTTTTAATTAAACTAATTTTAAACAATGTCATCGACAGGAAGAACTAATTGGACATCTACAAAAAGAAGCCGAATTGTCATATTGAGAGAAATTGGCCTCTCTTATGCTGAAATTGTAAGACAAGTTGGTGGTTCAGTGACTTGTTCTGGTGTACGAAAGTTCTGTTTACGTTATGAAAAAATGAAATCAGTGGAAAATAAGGCCAAATGAGGCCGAAAAAAATGCACAAGTGCTACTGCCGATAGAAAAATTAAACGGCTATGCCTTCAAGATAGAAAAATTTCATCAGATGCCATTAGATGTGAAATGAATGCAGCGGGTATTGCAGTAAGTTCAAGAACAATAAGAAGAAGGTTATCAGGATTTGGACTACAAGCTAGAATTCCAAGGAAAAAACCATATTTAAATCAAAAGCAACGCGAAAAACGAGTTAAGTGGGCAAAAGAACACATTAAATGGTCAGAAAATCAATGGAAACAAGTAATCTGGAGCGATAAGAGTAAAATATCGCTCTTTGGTAGTGATGGTAGAAAATACGTGAGACGTAGAGTAGGAGAAGCACTTCATCCTGTATGCATTGAAGCAACTACAAAAAACCCAACAAATGTCATGATTTGGCCATGTATGTCTGCAGATGGTGTGGGCCGAATTCAAGTGATTGATGGCATGATGAATGGCAAAAAATACATCGAAACTGTCCTGGAACAAAAATTGATACCTTCCATCAGGGATCTCTTCCCCAACAACGCACCATTTATTTTTCAGCAGGATTCAGCTCCATGCCACACAGCAAAAGTATGCAAAACATGGTTTCAAAATAAAGGCATAGATATATTACCATGGTCAGGAAACAGCCCTGATCTCAATCCAATTGAAAATTTGTGGCGACGTTTGAAAAATTCTTGTACGAAGAAAACGTCCTTCCAATAAAAGACAACTTATTGAAGCTATAATTGATTCTTGGCACCATGTGATTACGAAAGATGAACTCCAAACACTCGTTCACACGATGAAAAGACGCTGTGAAGCTGTCTTAAAAAATAAGGGTTATCCTACTAAGTATTGATTGTATAAGTATCACTTTAAAAAAATGCAAATCTAAGATAGATCTTACTATTAGTTGCATAACTTTTTGTTAACTTAATTGTACTAGTATGCATCATTCCGCAATATATTTCCACAACAATAACTCTTTTACCATCCAAATAACCTAAGCTATAGTTACAGACATTTGATTTGTCCTCAGAACAGTGTTTGTGATTGGCTAGTACGCTTTTATTACAAAACATGTCCTTATTCAAAACGATTTGTGTTTGTTTGTTCTACTAAAATGAGCATAACTTTTTTTGTAATACGGATATTGTAATACTGTTTTTATTATTAAATTCTACATTAAATTACCTTCAATTTGATATATAAACGTTTGTATTTAAGTGAAAATTAATATATTCTACAAGCACACAAATTTGAAAAACATGAAACTTTCAAAAAATGTCCAAACTTTTGGCCACCACTGTATACTAAAATAAGTTAGATTTTATATATTCTTATATTCAGATGTTTTACAATTTTTCTACAGTATCTAATTTTACTGTATGAACAACATATTTAATTTTTTTTTTCGATAATAAAAGCTGTTTAAAGCGTACTTATATCAAAAAGAATTTCTTATACATTGAAAATATTTCATACAAAATGAGAATTAAAGAAACAAGTAATAATAAATAAAATAAAGTTTCTCATACATAACTTTTGTCAGGCATGAATATTGACACATTAAAATTACATTTACAAAGTGCATTAAAATCTCTAAAAAATAATATAATGACTGTTTTTAGTGTAACTATATATTATCTTACGTTACGTAAAATATCTGTTATTGCAGAATATTTCATCACATAAATCTTTCATACGATGCTTTTATTTTGTTGCAACCTATTTGAATTTCTTATTTTATCATTTATTAAATTACAAAAATTGTAATATGCTAAAAAATAGAAATAGATAGCAGTGAAGCACATTTCGTTTTTATCTTTAATTTATTTTAAAGGGAAGAAAGAAAATTGAAGCAGAACATTTTTTTTCTGCAGCTTTTTTATCGCGTCTTTGAAAAATGTAGAACATATTAAAAACATAAATTAAAACCAGGAAAAAATTATTTTTCTTCTGCATTTTTTTTTAAATTTTTGACACTTTTTGAAAGAACTTAAAATTTTCTTTTAAATGATAATATGTTTTTTTGTTGTTAGTGGTGTTTTTTTTTTTTTTTTTTCGTACTACCCAGAATTTTTTCAAATTAGTTGCAAAATACTAAAAACATGACTGATTATAAGGAAAAAAAACTCTTTAAAAATTTTGTTTTCAATTAGACTTTTCGATTAATTTCATATATTTGTAAAAATTAATATTCTGTCTTGATATAAAAAGCGATGGGTTTGTTTTAATCTGAAAGATAATTTCAGTGATTCCAATATGAAAAAACGTGTCGTCTCCGCGTTCTCTGACGGATATTTAAATGGATAAAAGTCTCGTGTGTATTGTTGTAGTAAAATCGTTTGTACTCTATGTATTTTCTGTATAGTTCTTTGTTGTGTGTAAATATGTATATAAGTTCTAAGTAAAACACTTCAAAGAAATTAAGCCATGCTCTTAATAAGGTCATATCCATCAGCCTGTATCTTGTATAGAAAGGCCTCGGGCTGACAAATGGCAGCATATATTTGGCAGCTTATGTCTATTTGATATGTACAGATAGTTACTATATAGATAGTTCACTAATTATAGAAACTGTGGTATGTAAAAAAATCTGCCAGTAAGATACCGTTTTTCAATTTTATTTTCTACCACTAATATTCTTTTAAGTATAGAAGTAATAAGTATTAATGTAGCGTAATAAATTAATCATTAGTCACCGGCACTAATCTTAGAAATTGTGGCTAAATAAAAGTTACCAGTAATATACCGGTTTACCATCCTATTTCCTACCACTAATATCCATTTAAGTATAGAAATAATAAGTATTAATGTAGCGTAGTAAATTAATCATTAGCACTAATTATAGAAGCTATAGTACGTAAATAAAATCTGCCAGTAATATAGCCTTTTACCATCTCTACCACTAATATCCATTTAAGTATAAAAATAATAAGTATTAATGTAGCGTACACTCAAAAAAAAAAAAAAAAAAATCCGTGAATTGAACAAATTTTTCCGTTGCCTTTTTTCGTTAAAACACGAAAATTTCCGCTTCTCTTCCCGCAAAATACAGAAAATTCACCAATCTAGTATAAAATGTACCTGAAATTCTCCAATCTAAGTCTGCAATTTCTTCAAACCACAGGAGTGTACCGGCAACTGTGCTGCGTGTTACTTTTTCGTATTAGAAACGGAATTTTTACATACGTTTTTTTTTCTTCTTCAAAACATGGAAAATTAAAGAAACGAAAGTCAAATTTTCATGAAATTCCCAAGTCACAACACAGAAATTTCTTCAAATAACAAAGAAATATCTTCCAATCACAGGGGTGTTCCGGCAACTTGCTGTCTGTATTTTTTACGGTTTTTGACGAAATTTATTTTGAGAGTGTAATAAATTAATCGTCCGCACTAATCTTAGACACTGTGGCACGGAAATAAAATCTACCAGCAATATTCCGTTTTTCAATTTTATTTTCTACAACTAGTATCCATTTGAGTATAGGAATAATAAATATTAATGCAGCGTAGTAAATTAATCATTAGCCACACGCACTAATCTTAGACACTGTAGCACGTAAACAAAATCTGCCAGTAATATATCGTTTTTCCATCTTATTTTCTACCACTAATATCCATTTAAGTACAGGAATAATAAGTATTAATGTAGCTTGGTAAATTAATCATCAGCCTCCCGCAGGGCTTGACAAATGCGGTCACCAGGTCGCCAATGGTGACTAAGTTTTTCTATCTAGCCACCAAGTTATTTAAACTGACATTTTTATTATTATTATAATTTTTTGCACAAAAATTGTCATAAGAAATGAGCACAGACGGCATTTGTTCTGTTTTTCGATAAATGCAAATTTTAAAATAATGAAAACAGAATTATTTGACAGGAAAGCAGGCAAAAATTGTTTTCCCTCTTCACTATTTCATCCGTGCCCCCATCATCAGATACAGATTTTGTATCAATGAACTATCCGGACATTTGAAGCGAGTGAAAGGAGGGGGAGGGGGGGGGAGTAAATATTTTTTACTGGCGATTAGAATTTTTTGTTGGTTACTTCATTTTGTCATATTTGTAATGTCGTTGCCACCCGCACTAATCTTAGAAACCAGTGTTGCCAAAAGATTATTTTTATAAAAATTCGATTGTTTGATTGCCACCACTTTTTGGAGGTAGAAATATTCGCCTTATTTAATGACAGATTAAATTAGGTGAGAATAAGGCTAATTCACTATTTTTAAAAAGTGGTGGGAAGCAAACAATCTGAATTTTAAAAAAGTAACCTACTGACAACACTGTTAGAAACTGGGGCCCACAGTGGCTGAGTGGTCAAGGCATCACACCGCTAATCGCTTGCGAGTGTACGTGGGAGCGGGTTCGAATCCCGCAGGCTCCGTTGCCCACTCCTTGTGGAGCTTCCGGCTATATTTCTGTGTGTTGTAAATTTCCTTGTGTGGGCTATCTCATACCTGTATATATTGACGATGACTTAAAAGCGGGCGCTTGACGCCAAGCATACAGGTCAGATGTATGTTAATAAAAAGTTAAATGTTAGAAACTGTGGCCCGTAAAAATAATCTGCCAGTAATATACCGTTTTTCCTTCTTATTTTGAACCACTAATATCAATTAAAGTTAGAAATATTTTTCTAATCACACATATATAATCAAAACTAATATATTTTAATGTTACGATAAATTTTTTTATGAGAGTAAAATATTCAATAAGTAAAATAAATAACAGAATATATATATTAAAAATAGAATATTTTCTCATTTTCTTGTTGATATTAAATTTAAATGCTTAGAAATAATTTATCAATACTTAATATAAATAACTCTATATTTTCATTTAAACTTTCTAAAAAAATTGCACATTCTGATACTAAAATGAGATGCCTTTATTTTTTCATATAGTTGTTATATTTTTTCAAGGCTTTTTAAAAATAAACAGCAGTAATTTGTTTTGGTTGTCAAAGGAATGTTTAAAAATGCATTTACATTATTTAAAATAAGATTTCATGTTTATGCGGTCCTATGTGAATAAAGTTTATTAAATTCATATTGGATTTTCAAATATTTTAAAAGAATAATTTCGCAATCAAAATATGGAACTATATTTCCCGGGAGTCATTAAAGTTTATTTTAAAAACATGTAATATCAACGTTCCATAAAAATCCTCGGTATAATGCATGAGATTTTGCTACCAAAGCGAAAAAAAAATATTATATTAAATTAAATTTTTGCTTTCTACGTACAGCTAACATAATTAAAAAAAAACACTATTCAATAAAATATGCAACATTTTTTAATCTTTGAGAGAATGCTTTTTTATTTATGAAAGAATAAACTATAGGGAGATAAGCTTTTCTTTTCAGAATAGGTAACATAATAAAATCTTCTAATATTGTGGTAAAACAAATGCTTTATAATAAGTAAAAAAAAGAAAAAATAATAATGTATCCAATAATTTTTTGTGATAAAAAAAGCACAACAAAGATATTTATAATGCTAGATACTAAAAAGTGTGTATTACTTTTACCGTAAGTGTTATTTTCAATAATAATATTCTTCTCTCATTCCATTTGAAAATGAACATGGTGCTTAAGATAGTTATAGTGTGATCCTTAATATAATTTTCTCTGATAGAAAAATAGATAGAAAACTCTAATTATATTCTAACAAAACTTAATGAATGCTGATCGGGAGCTCACTTCCGTTATTTCAATATTTGTGAGCGCAGATACTGTATTAATAAATAGTATACTGTACACAAATAAATTTCAATCAATTTTTCAGGAGCGAAACTCGGTCAAAACCAACGAGTAACAAAGAAGTGGATTTTTTCATTGTTAAACTGAGCCTAAAGCAGACATAGTAAAAAATGTCCCAAACCGGGAATCGAACCTGGGACCTTAGAATAGCAATATGAGTTTCTACCATTGAGCTACAAGGAAGGATATCCCAACTCGGCATCTCTCACTTTTACAAGTCGGACAGGCTACAACCTCAGCACAACATGGAAACTGTCATCGAGAGCACACAAATCATGTGGCAAAATTTAGACGACATTTTAAAGCCACACCAATTCCAGGATAGATCAACACATACAAGTAAGTTTCAATTAATTTTTCGGGAAGGAGCTAAACTCGCCCAAAACCAATGAGTAACAAACAAGTGGGATTTTTTTCATTGCTAAACTGTTACTCATTGTTACTCATTGGTTTCGGACAGGAATTTGCTCTTGAAAAATTAATTGAAATTTACTTGATCTATGCTGGACTTGGTATGGCTTTAAAATGTCTTCTAAAATTTGCCACAGGGTTTGTTTGCTCTGGATGCCAGTTTCCATTTAGTGCTGCGGTTGCAGCCTGTCCGACATATAAGAGTGTGAGAACCTGAGTTGGGATACCGTTCCTTATAGCTCAGTGGTAGATTCACAGAGCGCTATTCTGAGGTCACGAGTTCGATTCCCGGCTTGGGAAATTTTTCATTATGTCGGCTTTACACTCAGTTTAACAATGAAAAATTCCACTTGTTAGTATACTTTATTTTAAAAAAATATATATGAAATTATTATATCCCAATGAATAAAAACTCTTTATGACTATAGATGGCGCCACCATTATAGGCTTTTGTAAGGCTTATGAAAATCAGTAACGCTGTGCGAATGATTATTGCAGAGATATGTGTCGTTTGAACATACTTTACTGTTTTATGTACAATCGGGGAAAAAAATGAACACCCCTACTAACTCTGTGACAAATTATGGTAGAAGAAAGTTACTGCACTGTTAAAAATATGCAGCAAACTGTCCAGTCATTTGACCGTTTTTATAGAAAACGGTTATGTAACCATAATTTAACTTTATTCTGACCATAATATGGGCTATAATATGGTCATAATAGAGTTAACTTACGATTATGTAACCGTTTTCTATAAAAACGGTCGAATGACTGGACAGTTTGCTGCAAATTTTTAACAGTGTGGTACCAAGCGATTCAAAATAAAGTCTACTTTTAAATGATGTATATAAAAGTTTTTTAGAAGGCCATCTACACATAAAAACAAACCCAAACTTTGTTTTATCCAATAGCAAGTCTCAATTTTGACAAGATATTTTAAATCTTCATTTCAAACTACGCCTAGATACCAAATTTCATAAAATTCCTACGATTAGTTTCAGAGAAATTAATTATTTTAAAATTAGCATATTTTAGAGGCTGTATCCAAATTGAAGTTCGGTACTCAAAGTTCGGTACTCAAAGTTACTCGAATTTTGGTACTCGTTCGGTTTTCAAATGCCACAGAATTACTAAAGCACTTCTAGTATTAATGTATTATTTCTTTACAATATGACCTTTTTACTCACGTAATATATTTCGGTTACTGTTATATACGGTAAAATCCTTTTCAAAATTAATTTTATAATGTTTATAAGAATTGAATTATGTGATTAAAAATATATAAGGTTATCTGTGATTAAAATAGTTTTCGAATATGTGAATGTGATTGGAATTTTACAGGTGTTTTTTAATGTTTTTTCTCAGATTTTGAATTTATTTTACTCGCTCTTTTTTAAATATAAATGTGAAAAACATCCGAGAATACAAAATTTAGAATAATACCTAGTATGAGTCAGTATAAGGAACGATGTAGAAGCCCCCCCTCCTTTCCTGAATTTAAATCGTAACTCGATTGCTAATGGCATGTTTTAAAAACTTTTTCAGAAATACACAATGCATATGCAATTATAAGAAACTGTACTTCAAAAATATATACCGCAGAAAAAATAAAATATGTTTATTAGACTGGAGAAGAAGGTAGAAATTCAATTAAAGGTAACAAAAATAATGAGTAAGATTTGTTTTTCTAAGATAGGACTATTAATTTTTTTTAAAGTAGCTTTGTTAATTTAAAAATAAGAGCGAAACTAATTTACATAACTGACGTAAAATTATATCACATACAAATACGATTTACATAATTTTAATTAAAAAAATTAAAAGCAGACACAGAAAAAAAAAAAAAAGAGTAAAATCTTTTTTTCAAATTATGTTTTTCTACACATCATAGAGGGCCCCTTAAACTAGCATATTTCAGTCTTTTAAGCATAATTTGAAAACTACTTAGAAGAAATTTTTTTTATTTTAAATGCGCGTAAATCATGACATAATAAATATAAATCCATCAAAAAATTTGTAGGTTGCAATTCATAATTTTTTCGAATATTAATTTCATAATTCATGATATAAAATTATAAAAATTACAAATTCAACATATTTGTGTTTGAGTTTTTTAGTATTATAGAAAAACAAAAAATTAGCACATTAGGCTTATAATTTCAAGAGATATTAATAAAAATGTGAAAATGTAATTTAACATTAGAGGATCTAAATTTTGATTGTTTATAATTAAAACACTTTGTCATCCAAATGACTTGAAATTTGGTATCTAGGCATAGTTTGAACCAAAGATTTAAAATACTGTGTTAAAAGTGGATTTTGCTATTGGAAAACACAAAGTTTGTGCGGGTTTAATAGGTAGATGACCCTCTAAGGAAATTTTATATACATCATTTAAAAGTAGACTATTTTCAATCGGTTGGTACCAGTAACTTTCTTCTACACTTTTTTTCCACAACTGTACACATATAAATAAATTGTAGGATAGAGATACATCTTTTCTGTTAAGTAAACAGAAAGTTATATTAGAGAGAACGTGTTTTTTTAATCTCATTTGAAACTCGGTGAAATTTTTTTTATTGGAGTACAGAACTTTAAATGCCTTTTATTTTTATAATGTCGTTTAAACTGAGCATTTCGTTATTTGTCAAAAGATCTTGAAAAAGTCGATTACAATACGTCAAATACACATACTAAAATACAGGGTGGTTATAATATCTCTATTTGGAGCTGTCTGTAGCTCAAAGGAATAACCCAAATGAAACCAAATTTGGTACACTTACTATTAGAGAAGGGGGAAGAAAAATGGAACAATAAAAAAATTGCATTAATCACCGACAGATGGCGCTACTGAGTGTGAAATGTAATGTGTAATACAAGAACAAATAATTAAGGCGTCAAACCACATAGCACACCTAATTTGTTGGAAAATGTCCCAATGAACGTGGTTACGCTTTCGCATGGCGGTGCCGATGCTGTTCAGATTCCACATGGTCATTGTGCTAGAGGACACAATCCACGACGTGCTCAACTGCGGAATGTAATGCATCAGGAGTGATGTTTCGCACATGTTGTTATATGCGGTAAAGTCAATGAGGTTTGCGACACCTCCACGGAACACAATATTACACATTACATTTCACACTCAAAAGCGACATCTGTTGGCGATTATTGCAATTATTTTTATTATTATTACATTCTTCTTCCCCCTTCTCGTATAGTACGTGCACCGAGTTTGGTTTCATTCTGGTTATTCCTTCAAACTACAGACAGCTAAAAATAGAGATACTTATTTTATAACCACCCGGTACTAAAAAATCGTACTCTTTTAAATACGATCATATTAAAATATGTTTCTTCATTCCAAAACTCTTCATGAAAATGCATAAAATATCATATATACAGCGAGTACCACCTGGGAAACTCAGCTTACGCTTTAGAGTGATAGTACAATCCCGAGGGGCAGACAAAATATACTGGTTGACACATAAATACTGTGACGTGATGAAAATGTCAAATTAATTTAATGTTTTTTGCGTTTTTGATCTATACTATTGTTTTATGCGTCTTCCTCTTTCTTTTTTGTTGTGTAATTGTTATTTCCGCTGATATTAATGCACTGTTTTGCAGAAAAACATGGTGTGCAAAGAAGACCGGTCAGCCATCGTTGCCCACCATAAGCGGGGAATGCCAATTACTGCTATCGCTAAGGCTCTCAAATTGCACCGGGAACAGGTCCATTGTCCATCGCGTTGTCAAAACGTTTTAAAGTGACGGAATCACGCCGGAAATAGTCGCGACCATCTTGAAGAATATCCAGAAGCGCCTAGACGTTTACACTCTCAGAGAAAACTGTAAATTTATGAGCGTTTGTCCTTCAATTTTCCCGGGCAACAGCCTTATTGGATGAAAAACGGTCTGATCCACTAAATAAGCGGCCTTATCCCTTAGATACTTAGAAAATTAAGAGCAATCCACATATTCTTACAGTCCTAGCCCATATGTTAGCAAAAATACGGTACGACCCCATACATTGTCCTCCGCTAGGGTGTAACCCTTCATTTTACTCGTGTTTCGAAAATTTTAACCCGCCAAAACAGCGATTCTGTGATGATTATCTAACGTGCTACGTGCTACGGAACAGTAAGCAAAATGTTATTGTGTTTTAAACTGCATTATATCCTGTGCATTATAATGCTATATTACTTTGCCCCGTAAAATTACGGGCTGCACAAAATGATGGGAATGGATTGTTTTTTTTTTTATGGGGTATGACTGGAATCTCTGCTGCCGGCCTCTGCCCGTAATTTTACTGCAATTTTTTTTAGAGTGTACATCGCTGCGGGAGGAAGCCATTTCGAATGATTTTTAATGTTCCTTGTACAGAAATCTTTGTTCTTTCGAATGGTGAATAAAACGGGTTGTTTTGTTCGTTTAGCGAAAAGTAATGGTCTTTCAATTGCGTCACAGTATTTATGTGTCACCCTGCATACATATGTATATTTTTTGATTAATTATTTCTCCTTAACGATGAGTACTCAAGTATATTATAATTATACTATTCTTCAATAATATTCTGGATACAAAAATGAAACTTACACTTTATTAGAATACTTTATTATCACTACTAAATGAAATAGTAAATGTAATAATAATAATAAAGTAAAGTACAGTTAAGCAGAATCATCTTCAGAACTCATATCGATCACAAATATTTTAAAATCTAATTTAAGTAGGTTTTTAGTAACAAATAACCTCCCAGTTTAACATAAGAAAAAGAAAAGATAATAATTTCAAAGACATTAAAAATTTTACTTGCGCGAGAAAACTAAAAGTTAGATAAACATGCTAATTGCTCCATATTTCTAGAAATTGCTTAAATGCACTGTTACAAATTTTCAGCAAACTGTCCAGTCAATCGACCGTTTTTATAGAAAACGGTTACATATCCGTAATTTAACGTTACCCTGACCATATTATTGCCCATATTATGGTCAGAATAGAGGTAAATTAAGGTTATGTAACAATTTTCTATAATAAGGGTCGAATTACTGGACAGTTTACTGCAAATTTTCAAAGGTGTTTTGCAACTGTTTCGTCTAGAAATCCCTTAAAAGCCTTCATGTCTGTGTGAGAATACTCGGAAAAGAATACCGTACTTTTCGATGTCATAAGTTCGAATCATAAGAAAAAACTGATTGGCTATAAATATGATAGAATATAATTACTGTTAAATTTTAAACAATTGTTTTATTTCTCAGCAATGACAGCAGACAACTTTTTTAATTCCGAAAGGCAATACAAAGTGACATACACGATAATCTATTACAAAAATCCCGATGCGAAATAAATTTCGAGAAGTGCTAAACAGCCTAACCACATTATTTCCACCTTTCCACCTACTGAAACTCAAACTATTTATTTGCCCATTTTCAATGGATGCAAGAAAGCGTACAAAAAATTTAATAAATCATTTATTGTTGACATTGAAATTTAATAATAAGTTTGTTATTAAAATCAATACCATGTTAACACAGTTTAAAGATACAATTAACACAGATTAAAGAAACAACAAACATAATTTAAAGAAACAATTCTCATAGTTTTTACTGGATAAAAGTGACATTTTTACGATAAATTATATGGCATTTGAAGAAAAATATTCTTTGGACATATACTTTTTTAAGGTGCAAATGCGAACTTAATTTTATTAAAAAATAAGATTAACTTGATTTTTTTTTTCCGAATAGTTCTCCAATTGTTGGAAAAAAATATCTACTGCTTTAAAAAAAATCATTTCAAACAAGTATTTTATCACTATAATAACGCTCATTTTTAAAATGGGGAAATTTAAACGTATTACATTTATTTTATCCCCGAACTGTATATTAATAAAGGCAAAACTAAAGAATTAAATTACGGAAGAAACATCCATGGAGTTTGATGATTTCATGCTATTTCAAACATCATTTAATAACATTCAAATTTCAGTTAAATAAATGTAATATTTTGTGCTCCATCGTAATTTTAACAACAGTTTTATTAATTATACAATTAATTACGAAATCGCCATACTATTACAATTATGTTAATTACAATAGACTCACTACAATATCTTCATGCTTCCTATTTAATTTATGTATTGAATTAACAAGTAACTAAGATTCGTGACAGTATTACTTGGATTTAACAAAATACAGATACTTTAATAAAATACGTAGCCAGAATTTAATCAGATAACAAGTTCAATTGATCATTCTGATGTTTCATTTTAAAGTACAACTTCGTTTGGCAAATCTCAATTAGACAACGGTTTTATGGTTAATTCTATTGTTACTAAATTGTATTTGTGCGATTTGATAATTTTAAAATTTATGTATATTGTTTTCAGAGTATTTTATAAATTGTAAGCATAATTATAAATTGGTTTTTCTTATAAGAAATAAAATTTCAAATATGACATAAAATTTTAATTATTTATTAAAGTTTTAAATACGTATTTTATTATATATTTAAATTTAAATTATATATTTATTATATTTAAATTTGTAATTTAAGTATAATACATTTTAAATACGTTTGGCAAACCTCAATTAGACAACGGATCCCGGAAAAAGGTATAGTTTATATACTTGTTCTTAAATTTTCATAGAGTTAGAAAAGGCAAACGTTTGAAAATGCTAATGTTAAATTCACATGACAAACTTAAAATTTATGTCTTTCAAAACAATCTGTGGCAGTATGCCTGGTTACTCTTTCAAAAGGGTATGTCTAGTCGAAAAGTGATTTTTTTTTCGATTTTGCGCGCAATCGCATTGTCCTGAATGCATTGTCATGTCCGCATTGTCATGAATGTGAAATCAGAAATTTGTGATCACAATAGCCAGATTAAACAATAAATCCCCAATTACAATAGACTTTAATAATGTTGAAAAATTAGCCAATTACAATAATCTAAAATACGCATTACAGAGAGAAGCAATAGAAATATACACATCAGATTCAGAAACTTGCAATGACGTAGCTCACGCCAAAATTAATACCAGATGGCGCCAGATGTTGTTAGGTAAAGACAGAATGGGAATTTCAAACAAATCGGATTGACGGAGCAGAAGGACATAACATCAGTATTGGGGATGCCGGGGACAACAGCTGAAAATGTTTTACTTTTATGAAACTTTTAACGTGTGGATTGGTTTTAGGTGATTTTAGATATGTTTTTAAGACTTTCGAAAAATGTACAGTGCCTGTCTATATGTTTAAAAATTAAAATAATGTCTGTAAAAATAGGTAGTTCGATGAATTATTAAATATGAAATCTATTCTGTCTTTCTTTAAGTTTCGAAAAGTGCGTATAGATGACTGGAATCGGTTGTCACGGCTATTTGGCAAAAATATGTTAATTAAGTTACAGTGGTTGTATAGTGGTTATATATTGAGATATAAGCAAGAAATTTGGGCTGTTAAAAATTTTAATTATGCAAATAAAAAATATAAATTTTAACATTATATTTTTACATTAAACAAACCACAATCATCAATAACATGGGTATCTGAGTTTACAGCTTATTCCAAACATAGTTTTCAAGATATAGATACATTTTACTTTACGTCGGTTTAAAATCTAGATGGACCCTTTCCTTTTATCGAAACACCCACCCGTTAGAAGAGAATGTCATCCATAACATTCCATAAAATGTTATTCCCTATAAAGTAAGTTTATTACAAGCTTTTATTTATCTTGCTTTGTATGTCCGTTTGGCTCAAATCTTACAATCACTTGCAACAAAATTGCTTTGGCGCACTTGACTCAAAGATTTCGTAGTGTGGCGTATTCCCGGTGACAATTAAAAACAAGTGGGTAAGTGTGATCGAAGATCGCTCAACGGGTTTCGTTTAATATTCCTTTCAAAACACTTTATCCTTTCTTTAATAAATTCAAACAAATTTCATTTAGCAACAACAACAAAAAAAAGTCATGTTTTTTATAAAGTAAAAATTTACCGGTCTATTTTTTCCTTTTTTCGAATATCTAAACCACCCGGATAGCGGTCCAAGCCCGCTATTATATTCTGTCATAATACTATCCGTCATACGGACTAAATGCAATATTTAAAAAAATAATTTCAAAATTAAACAAATTGTACACCTTCAAAATGTTAAAATATGCGAATATTTCCATAATCGGATTTTTATCACGATTCAATATGTTTCTCAAACTCCTATATTTACTATTCTCTATTATTTATATCGATACTCGCTTTGTATTATTCTCAAACATTTGAAAAATTAGTTAAACTTCCTATATGACGTCAGATTTTCTTTTTAAATGACGTGATATTAATCTGCTTTTTCCACTTACACATACTCATACTCCTTGTATTATTGAGAAATCTTAGACATTTTCCGTTTTAATACGACTATGACGTCAATCAATTTCATTTCATATTTATCTTTTTTTCAATTGGTGAAACTTTTTATTTCATTTTCATTTTTCACGTGAAAATCGTCTGATAGAAAATTAATTATTTTAGAAAGAATTTTATTGTGGATTTTAAATCTTTGGCATCTGCTCTAACGAAAAATGTTTCAATTTAATAGGAAAAGGCTATTAGAATTTTGGTTTTTTATCTCTATTTATTAAAATAATACGAATTTTTCAAATTTTAATATTTTGAGCTCTTCACAGCTGCTATTCAGATTTATACACTAAGTTTCAACTCTGTAAGTTACATACTTTTTGAGAATGGCTCTGTGACGGACAGACAACTGAGCGGGGGTAATAGGGTTTCGTGAGATGAACGAAACCCTAAAAATAAATAAAAATTAATAAATAAATACATTTGCTTGTGCCATCCCTCATGGGCAAAGTCATTTGTCCAATAAGGGTACGTAAATGTCATGATCTATGTGATCTCATAAATGTCATTGATTGCTTCAGAAATAAGCTGATGTTCTTCGATTACACTGTAGCAAGGATGGTAAATTCGCCATCCTTCAGTTTCGCTCAAAGGCTAAATGGATGTGTATTCGACCCTCAAAAAAAATGTTGATCGAGTTTTTTTTTTTTTTTTTTTTTTTTTTTTTTGGCTAGAAAGCACTGAATTGAAATTATATATCCATTTTATTTTTTATAAACAAACTGATAAAAAAATAACTCGCAATTTAATTTATTTCTTTTAAAAAAGGTATTTATTTCAAACCTTCAATCCTATAAATTATTTCAATTTCAATCCTTTCAATTATTTCAGTCCTTCAACATTATTTTTTTCCATTTTAGTAATTATGAAAAAGCATGTCTTTTATTTGTTTTTTATTTATTTTTTACTTTTTTGTATTTAGAGATTTTGCTATAACTTTTCTACCAACATATTGTTTGTTCAAGGTAATCATTATTTAAATATATTAATTTTATTTTTAGACATTTAACCCCTATCATATTTTACTTTATAACTCTATGAAGATTTGTGAAAATAGAAATTAAGCTATACTTTTTTTTCGGACTGCCTTGATCCAAGGAACTCAATATAGTGTCAAAAAGGATTGTTAACACCTGAAAATTCATCACTACTTCAATTTTTAATACGTAGATGACCTCTATTTAAAAAATGTCAATCCAAAGAAGACGCAATTCCCAGTCGAATGGTACATCTAGTATCCCTCTGGACAACTTGGTGATAAAATAGCAAGATGTTGTGTGGATTTTTTTCCTTTCCCAGTACAGTGCATCTGTTTAAAGCTATTTCTTCTTGAAACATGGAAATTATATTTGTAAACTTAGACTTCTGTGAAATCGGATAATCGTATTTGAAAGAAAAAATTCTGTAACATCTACGAAAAATTATTTTTTTATTGTTTAGTAGTAGTTAAATAGTAGTTATAAAATATGTACAACTGTAGTATTTTTTTAATATATTTACAACATTAGATGAATCTATAGAAGATATTTGTAAGATTTCTTATATCAAAAAATGGCATTTTAAGAAATATGACGTTAAAGATTAAAAATTTCGACAAGATTACATATTACAGATATTTTGCATATTTTGTTTAATTATAAGTCAATATTCTTCTGGAACAGATTCTATATGCTTGTTTTATAGTCTTCATTGCCTTTCAAATTGCTTTTCTTTTTGATCGAAAATCGTTAATTTTCCACATCATATCCACTTTCAATAAATTTCTGCACAAAAGTCACATAAAATTTATTATATTTATAAATATTATCTCAAAAATTTTAAATGATTTACGTCACACGAAATAGAAATTTTTATTTTAAATACTAAGTTTCAGCATTCTTAATTAATGTAAATAGTAGAAAAAGTAGTAGAAAAAGTAGTAGAAAATAGTAGAAATATCAAGCTCCAGAGTACAAAAAGATTAAACAAAAATAGAAAAAAACTTGAGATTAAAATCCCATTTTTTTTATTGCTAAACATGATTATATAAATGCAAATTATTTTAAATCTTTTAAAAGCAAGCAGCTCTATTAGTCAGATAAGCAATTTTCCAATAACTTTAAATAAATAATTCATATCACACATTAAAATGTATTAGCATTAATAAGTAGCTCTTTCATTTCAATTTTAATTTATAAACATTCTCTGCATACTTAAATTATTTCAGGTTGAATAATTACCCTATTTACTCTTCCATTCACAATAACGAAAGCAAACAAGTTTTCCAATAAAAAATAATTTTGATAATTAATGCAAATTCGGAATTTATAAAACATGTTTGGATTAAAATAAATGAATTAATATTCTTGTATTTCAATGTTTAAAAATGAAAAAAAAAATAAACGTAAAAAGTGGAAATTCAATCTAAATGTTTTTAAACTAATGAAAGTTAATCCGTCGCATTGAAAAACGATTAATAAACTGTTAATGAATTTTTTATGTTTTTTACAAGATATTTCTTCTACCTGTGTATTAGTATATTATACAGGCCTAGAAAGTAATTATTTTTATTTAAAGTGAAAATGTATTTTATTAATTTATTTCTGAAGCTTTCGAAAAAAAAAAAAGACTCCAAAAGTTGTAACATGTACAGTTTTGACACAAATTGAGAAGTTCTGATTAGTTGGTAAATTAAAAATTTAATGACGACATCAGAATTTCTAAATGTTAAATTGTAAGTTTAGCCCCAAAGACACCAGATATCACAAAGTATCACAGAAGCTGCTGATGGTAGCTGCATAAGAAGCTGCCGCAAACACATGATTTTTTTTTTTTTTAAGGGGGAGAAGATGCTGCTTTTTTCGAAGTAAAGAAGTATCATTATAATAATTTTCATCTTTGTTACGGTATGAAAACGAGGCAATTTAATAAAATGTCAGATTCAGTTTAATTGTGAAGTTTTTTTTTCAGTGAGGTTTTCTGATTGTACTACATCTTCTATATAAATTTTCTAGATTTTCATTTTCACTTTCATAGGTGGGATTAGAAAAGGAAAACCTAGTTACTTTTGTATTCAGCACTTAAAATGCATTAAAATCAACTAAAACGATGCAGAATATAATAAAGTATTATTTATTTTCTATTTTTCTATTTATTTTCTAGAAAATATTAAAGTATTATTTTCTAGGCCCGTGTAGTTTGTGAATGAAACAATGTGCAAGATGACCCTAATTAAACTGACAGTCCTCATTGCGTTTTGTAGCACGATCTGATTCGTGAATTGGGCCAAAATTTTTAGGATGTTTTAAAAATACGCTGGACGAAGGATTCCACGAAAAATAAGATTAGTTCCAAAAATCACCGCTAATTGATATATAGTGCTGTGCAATAGAAAAGAGAGTTTAAAAATAATGCAGAACCAATACTGGAATAAAATTACATTTTATTTAGCATGTTTAACGGTTTAATTCACGCTCAGTATGGCAACAGTTCTAAAAAAGCTGAAAATTTACAGAAACACCATGAAACAATGCTCTCTCTATAAAGTCTCTTTATACGCAATTTCACTCAATGAGTCCCAAAGGAAGAAACATCTTTGTTCACATTTCACTATCTGTCCTTTGATACAACACCAGCTTGTTGGGCTTTAAAAGGCAATGTGTTACTTTTAGAAACAATGTGATTGAATGTTGTGTGCAATATCCTTTTTTAGCCGAGCGTGATTTACTTGTCAAATTCTTTTACCTTAACCAGTGCAACATGTCAGCCACTCTTCGTGCTTTTAAAACGAACAAAAAATGGAAAAGGTAACGGCCATTTGTCAGTTAATGGCTTAAAAACAATGATTGGGTGGTTTGCAAAAACCAGTTCTCTGAAATTTCAATCAGGCAAACCCGTACCACCAGATGCAATTGAAGAAGTTGCAACGGCGGTTGTCGACAGAACACAGAACAATATTGCTGGCACTTCCAGCGCTCGTGAGGTATTTCGTAATCTAGATATGCTTTATTGTACAGCATGGAAAATCTTATGAAAGTTTATCCATCTCTATACACACAAGATCAGGCGTGTGCAAGTGTTACGCCACCCCAACCATGATAAGCGACTGACATTTGCTATCACGGCTATTTGCCAGAATGGGGTGGATGATGTTTGGCCGTGGAAAATATTATGGAGAGACGACGTGCACTTTTACCTGGATGGGTGTGTAAATACCCAGAACTGACGAATTTGGGATTCCATTCATCAAATGCATTCACAGCATTTCCCTTACAATCACCAAAGATAACAGCTTGGTGTGATCTCCCAGCAGAAATGATCATAGGTCCATATTTCTATGAGAACATTACTCCGAAAGGACCGGTAACCTGTTCTGTTACCAGAGAGAAATATCGCCATATGTTAAACAATTTTGTCATCCCCTCACTTTAGCAAAAAAAGCTGGATAAAATATTTTTTATACAAGATGGGGCCCCTCCACAAATTGCTTTGCGAGTACATCAGCTGCTACGACAGCAGTTCACAACATAGTGAGTATTAGTCGTTGCTTTCTAACTGCATGGCCGCTTCGTCCCCTGATCTTACCTAATGCAACTTTTGACTATGGGGTTATATAATGTCCAAGGTTTATCTCAGAGATGTCCCGGTCCTGACTATGTTGAAGGATAACATATCACGGGCTGTATGGAACATTCTTGTTGACATGCTACTTTCTGCTGTTGTGAATGCAATACGTCACCCACAAAAGTGGCGACCGCATTAAACCTAAATTGAATGTGCTATATAAAAGTAATTTTATTTCAGTATTGATTCTGCATTTTTTAAAGTCTCTTTTCGATTACACAAGCCCACATATCTTCTAGCGGTGATATTTAGAACTATTTGCTTTTTGCCGCCGAGTCCTTGTTGGCCCATTTTGGTTAATCATCCTACAAAGTTTGGCTCATTCTCACAATTAGATTGCGATGCAGAAAACGCTGCGTGCTGCCAGTTTAATTATGGCCACCTTGTATTTCAAGTTCCTTATGTTTGATTTCATTTTGCTAGTTTTCAAAATATTTTTTTTATATTTTTACTATTCACATTTCAAACTAGGTGCCAACATTTACGTAGCATACAGTTAAATATGTTGGAACTAGAGTCCCATATTAGTTCAAGTAGCCAATTTATTTAAGTCCAACTCACAGATCAGGTTTGGCCAAGAAGGCCTTATTTTTTCATTTGGGTCAGGAAGTCTCGTATTTTTATGTTGCAGATTCCAGTTGTCTTGCATATTTTTAACCGATTCCCAATGAAAGAGATTAAACAATTCGTTTTGTTTTTTAATGCTTGTTCGTGCATAACTCTTGAACGGGTGATCCAATTTCCATACTTTTTCCTTTCTTGAAATGGTTTTGTTGTACTTGTAGATACGAATACATTTGTTTAGGATCGATTCTTTTATTTTATAGGTTTTAACTTTCGTAAAAATTAACCAATCGTCCTTAATTTCGGGTAGGGTTTTAAGGCACACCACAGCTAACAAGATACAGGTCTCGATGCTTACACCTCTTGGATATCACGTGATCAAGATAGGTTGGTTTTCACCAATTGTCTAACTGTCATGTGATCAAGGTAGACAGAAAAGCAGCCGAGAACAATAGATTGCCATGGCCTATCTCTTTCGTTGGCTATAATGCACACTGTATTACTTTATGTTTTTTAAATCGTCGTCGCACATACGAAAAAAAATTCGAATTTTGTAGGAGAAAAATAACAAGGTTTTTCACGAATGTGATAAATATTATTTTTTCTTTAAATATATTTAAAAGTTTTCTTTACAATTTTGTCGACAAAAGCTAAATATATTCTTCTGTTAATAATAGATGAATTTTCGAAGTCATTGACTTTTTTTCTGATGAAATGCGTGAAAAGAATTGTTTGTCACATATCAAAAGAAATATACTTTGTTCAAACAGTGATAAAAATTGATTCATAATTCTTTTCGTAGGGCCGTTCTAAAAGATTTAAACAACCCCCAATGAAAAGCAGAAATTGGTTCTCTTCGGAATTTTTTTGTCGTGGTTTGTAAAATCATCCTTATATATTTATTTTATTAGATTTTTTAAAACTAATCACAAAACTATTAAAATTGCAAAACAAAAAGATGTAAAATGAATAACCAATTTGTAAGAAGTCGTTCCTATAACAGAAAAACAAGTTGAAGTACGTGGCTATAACCATACCATCTTCTATATACAGAACAAATGCGCATGCACGAATGAGTCTCGTGTAATCACACAACAGATTCGACATGTTTTTGGGACGCCCGTAATGTAGTATCAAACGTTACTTAGTAATTACTGCTTTTCCTCAACCCGATAGATATTAAAGTGATTTTTACAAGAGTTTAGTAACTCTTGTCAAAATCGGAACGTGATAAGGCGGAAGAGTGTTCAATTTGAACTAATTAGAGCTTCAGTAATTTTTTTATTAAATTTTAAATTTGTGATTATTTTAAACAAAAAATAATTTTAAAACATACTTCTATTTAATTTATAAAATTTTGGAGTGTCCATAACATGAATAAAAATAAATTCCAGAAAATGTTATAAGTCTGAAAATTTCATAAAAAGTATTATTTACATACAATTATTAAAATTGATCATTCGATAACGTAAAAAAATACACTGTTTTCAATTTATTTACACCGGTAATGAACCATGATCATGCTGTAAAAAATAAATGGCATTTTATTCTACTTATAAACACGATATGATTCATTATACTTATTTCTATTTTACCGGCATAAAATTATAAGAGTAATGTGCATGATTAACCCGTTATAGAATATATTTTCGTACGAATGCAACATATCAGCTATGTTAGCATCATATATTTAAATATTTTGATATTATTTCCACAATTCACTAATAAAAATTCGCAGTCAATATTTGTCTAAATGTCACTCAGAATTTCTACTTAAATAATTCTACTTTTCTTTCTTACTTAAAAATTTAAAAGCAAATATTATCTCTGAATAAGACCAAGTACTAAAACTAACATCATAGTTATAAAAGCAAATATTTCAACCTGGGATAATCATACAAACGTTTAAACTTTTGAGAAGTCATTATTTTTTTTATTTTCTAGCTATTGGGCATAAGAAATTAATTTTTGATACATTGTTTTAACTTTAGAACCTGTTGATTTGTAAATTTTCCGCATTTGTTTTAATTCTAAATTTCATTTACGAAGTTTATAATATAAAGACATTAATGAAAAAATGTTAAGATGACGAAGACTATAGAAATTTTTTTCTGAAATTGTAATAAATATGTGCACAAATTATATATATATATTCGTAAGTTTTTGATCATAAGTTCTTTCATACATTAAACTTATTGTTTCTATGTTAAATTCTCCGAAAAAATCTGATATCAATCTTTGTTTTTGATCATAAGTTCTTTCATACATTAAACTTATTGTTTCTATGTTAAATTCTCCGAAAAAATCTGATATCAATCTTTGTTTTTGATAAAAATTTGAATAATTTTGAAAATCGTAAAAACGTTTCCGATTCTTTAAAAGAATGTGGATTTAATGATTTGGATATCAGATAACGTATACCGTGTAAGGACTGTCTAATTAACAAACATAAACTGCTATAAAGAAAAGAGTAAGTGATTGACCTACCCGTATGTTTAACCCGAAGTTTATAAGCAGGCATAGCATCAAAATCGACAAAAGGAATTACTACTAGAAACAATCACAAAGGATCCACACAAATCCATGAATACAAATGCAATCCAGCATGATCCAATGAAACACAACCACTTATATCCATATTTACAATTAAAAACTAATAATTTACAAAATAAAGCACTTGAACAATACAATAGAGTAAGTTATATTGCATAGATGCTAATTTTTAAATTTATTTTCTTACCACTAAAATTCAATAGAAGCTATGATGTTGGCCGCTTCGCTGATAATTTTCCAAATGATCTCACATCGTATAAAAAACTCGTATATACTTTTAAAAAAATACTATATAGATTATCTAAACAGTATTTTTTTTTTAAGTATACCACCGTATAGGAACCGTTTTAATGCTACTTTCCGTTATAGACAGTTTTTGTCGTTGTAGGTTTACTGTTTTCAGTAAAAAATGAGTATTTCCATTAAAAATACTGAAGTAATATATATATTTTTTAACATATACAGTAAAACCTGCTGAGACGAAATTATAAGAAACGGCAGAAAAATTCTGATTTGGGCAGTTTTTTACGGCTTTGCACGTGAAATTGCATTTGATTATTTTCGTGGGAATGGACATTGGAATATTTCTATTCAAGTCAGAATTCTATGTTTGCAGGTGTTATTGTATTTATTATTATATTTTAATTATTTTCACTTTTATGCAGATTTCCATTACAGAGAGGCTGCGTAGTAAGATTCCGTTATGGGTCTATGTCTAGGTAACAGTTTTCCAATCACCTCATGTATAGTATATAATTAGATTTTATGCAGTTCTTTGAACATATACTTCACATGTAAGTACTCTCATAATGACATATGTAAAACGCGAACGTGCAAGACACCGATGCACCATTGGATAGAGGTCGACCGCGATCAAGCAGCTGCGCAGGCACTGCAACAGCGCCATCTGCTTGATCGCGGTCGACCTCTACCCAATGGTGTATCGGTGTCTTGCACGTTCGCGTTCACCTGCTGTGTCGTCTTCGCCCATAGCCGTTCAACGCTTCGTCCGTATGCAAAGCCCTGATTTTTTCCTGGAGGGCTTTTTGAAGCTTATAAAAGTGTACTTGGTACTTATGTGAAAAAATAAAGTTATGTTTTATCTTTAATGTATCATTACTTTTTTTTTGCCTTTCATACACTCATACACACCTCTGTCCACAGTCGCCAGGGGAAACTTATTTTCCGACTGCCCCTCGTATATAAGCATGTATCCATCTAACTAATATATATATATATATATATATATATATATATATTAAATAGACAGATAGACGCATATATACCAGGTGACTGGAAACAGACAGGACAGAAAATCTGTATATTAATTAGAGAGATCGATGCATATATACCAGGTGACAGAAAATCTTTTACTGTTTATGAAAAATTTTTTTAGTCGATTCATCATTCTTTAATTTTACCAGGTGTGGATTTCATACAAAAATGATCATGTATTAGCTCTTAACAAAGCTTAAAAATCTCAAATTATTTGAACATTAACTATATATAGTTTAAATTTAAGTATATAAAAAGTAAAAATACAAAAATAAATTAATGTATTTTTCCGTACATATTACCTGAACTCTGATATTTTTGTTCACGATTAAAATTAATTGCTTCAAACGTTTTAAAAGCAAAGTTTCCGTCGCAGGAAGACAAATAACATGCAAGGGTGGTGACATTTGATGGATGCCGTTAATTAGTAGACAGAAGGAAAAATAATTTAACCAATGTTCAGTTTTCAAGCAATGAAAAAATTTTATGGAAGGAATAATGATGCAGACATAAATTCTCATTTTTACGTGTTTATTAACTTTTACGTTTGAATATTTTGTTTAATTAAAAAAATAGTTTTATTGCTCCATTTCATTATCAATAATGAGAATTATTTAAATTGATTTAAACACATTTTAGAAAGGTAATTTATGTATTAGGCCTGAAAAATACTTTTTAACTCACAAACTATTAAAACAATTCCAGATCCCGTTGAAATAAATGATGTTTCAGTACCTGGTACAAACTTTAAGAGATGGTCAAACACATTATAACAGAAAATTTTTATATAGGAATCCAAAGTCGCTTTCTACTCCTTCAGTCAAAAATATAGTGTGATGTACTGTGATCTACATAGTATAATATAGTAGTATGTTGTCTGATGTTTGTATCATAAAGTAAACAAAATAGAAGGTATTTTAACTATATTTACAATAGACTTAACTTTCTTTGTGTAAAATACGATGAAATTACAAAAAGTACTGAAAGTACGCAGTAATTTGTATGGTGCACCGTGTGCACAGTCAACTACATTATTAAAAGTTCCTCGTCTAGTTTAGGACTGATTGGATGTGGATAGTGTCCACTTCAACCACCTTGAATAACACAATATCACGAGGTGTGGTGGGAGTGGAAATAATCCACGTATACATTTCTGAATGTATTTAACATTATATACCAAATCATTATGTATGTCTGGCACTTTTCGTAATTTCATTGCATTTTCACAAAAAAAATTAAGTCTTTTCTAAATATCGTTAAAATAAATTTATTATTGTTAAGGTTATGACCAAAAAATCCGGGCTCGTATTGGACTGAATGCGTCCTGTAATTGTGACTGAATGCGTCCTGTAATTGTGACTGAATGCGTAGACTGTGATCCTCGTTTCCTATACAAAAATGGTTTCTTGTAATGTGTTTTATCGCTTTTTAATGTTTGTAAATGTTATACTGAAACACCCCGTATAACGCTATGATCAAAATGCTAAAACTTCAACATATACTTTTAAATTAACTTTTCTTTTGTGGGCGACCCTTAATATGCATTTCACAAAATTGAGATCGTTAAAATATCTTTATTTTTATTAAATTTATGTCCAGAAATCGGGGACCAGATTGAAGTGAAAGCAACCTGTATTTTTGACTGAATGAATAGACTGCGACTTTAGGTACCTGCACAAATATTGTACCACCACTTTAACCCTTAAATGCATAGTGTATCAAATTGGCAACACTTTTTATTTAACTTTTAATAAATAAATCCAGTTCTTCGCAACCACTTTATTTATATAGAAATATTAATTCTGTTAAAATCACATAAATATGCTATTAAATAAACTTAAAAATCTATCTTAAAATTTCTGGTGTTTAATCCTTAATATAAGTACCAAAAAAAACATATTCTAAAAGAAAAATTCATGTATTTAAGGGTAATATATGGGTAATATGTAAGTCTGATTCTAAGACTCTCTATGACGGTAGACGTACAATAAGAAAAATATACGAATTAAATTCACGTATTTTTGCGTATATATTATTCGTCCGAAACAGAATGTTTTTCTTCACTAATAAAATAAATTGCCACAAAACATTTGCAAACAGTTTCGTAGATAACGAAAGGACATGGAAAAGTTTAGTTGCATTTGAGTGATGGAAATAATTAGAGGATACAATAAAAATGATTTCAGAGAATACAACTTTTATTGGGTTGCAGATGTCCAATTTTTAAGCATTGGAAAAATAATAAGACCGGTATGTAATGATGTAGATATAAAATGGGTTTTTGTATGTTTTAATTAACTTTTACGCTTGTGTAATTTTTTACAATGATAAAGTAATATCATTACTGAATTTCATTATCGGAAAAGGAAAAATAATTCTTTGAATTTCTATTAATGGACTTGGTATATCTTTTTTCATTTAATTTCGGCTTCGAATATTATAAAATAAAATAAAGGCGAAAAACGAATTCAGTAATATATATATTTTTTAACATATACAGTAAAACCTGCTGAGACGAAATTATAAGAAACGGCAGAAAAATTCTGATTTGGGCAGTTTTTTACGGCTTTGCACGTGAAATTGCATTTGATTATTTTCGTGGGAATGGACATTGGAATATTTCTATTCAAGTCAGAATTCTATGTTTGCAGGTGTTATTGTATTTATTATTATATTTTAATTATTTTCACTTTTATGCAGATTTCCATTACAGAGAGGCTGCGTAGTAAGATTCCGTTATGGGTCTATGTCTAGGTAACAGTTTTCCAATCACCTCATGTATAGTATATAATTAGATTTTATGCAGTTCTTTGAACATATACTTCACATGTAAGTACTCTCATAATGACATATGTAAAACGCGAACGTGCAAGACACCGATGCACCATTGGATAGAGGTCGACCGCGATCAAGCAGCTGCATTCATAGCTGCATTCATTTCGATCAAGCAGCAGATTAAATATTTTCTTTAATAGGTTTTAATGAATCAAAATAAAAAAAATTCAAATTGTGCATGTTGGCGCAGTCAATTACATGTTTTTCTGCATAATGTTCATCAATAATGTTTTTTTTTTTACTTTAATCTCTGCATTTTCCCTTTAATAAATTAAAATTAATATTTTAATTAGCTTAGTGTAATTATATTTTTATGCTCCTTTAAATGATATCATATTAAACTTATTCAATTAATATGAAAGTCGTTTAAACACTATTCTTAAATTTTGTTCTAAACCTGTGCAATATTATGTTATCGAAAAGTATAAAAAATAAATCCCCATTTTACCATTTTTATACAATTGATTCAAGAGCTTTTAAAAATAAAAAAGCCCAATTTACATTAATATACTATACATACAAGATGTTTGTGTATAACGTTTACAAATTTTAAGACGTGGTAAGTACACGACCAAAAAATATTTTTGTATGGGAAACCAGGATTATAAATGTCACCCTACTTATTCAGTCAAAATTACAGAGTGCTTCACTTCAACCTAAAAATGGATTTTCAGTGATAACTTTAGCAATAATTATTAAGATAGTGTAACGATATTTTCAAAAGAATTAACTTGCTGCGTGCAAGCGTGCAAAATTCACAAAATTTTAAAAGCTAGGAAAAATGACATTGAAGGGTGGTGATATTTGAGGAAGGGCATTAATAAGACAATATCACGAAATGTGGTGGAAGTAGCCATCATTCGAATTTCGCATCCACTTTTCGCTAAATTAAACGATCTACTTTTCGCAATGTATTTAACATTGCATACGGTGAACCGAATTATTCTGTACTTCTAGCAATTTACGTGATTTCATTGCATTTTGCACACAAAAACTTAATTTTGTTCTAAAAATCGTTAAAGTAACTTCATATTATGGCTAAAATTCAGTGTTCAGATTGTTTGGTTGGTTGGTTGCATAAGGTTTAATGGCACAAGTTCCCATTGGGGACAATCTGGTAAAAGTAAAGGTAAAAATTAAGAAAAAAAATTAAAAAAAAAACTCACAATAGATAAAGTTAACAAAAAGGAAACAAAGCTGAATAAGAAAATTATATGGATGGGGCAGGGCTCAGATTGAAGTATAAGCATCCTGTATTTTTGACTGAGTGAGCGACTGCGATCCTGGTTTCCTATAGAAAAATTATTTCTAACATTGTACTCTCTAGACCATTTGAGAAAACTGGTGTGGACTTAGCTGACCCTATTATAGAAAAGGCTAACTTAAAACGACCTCTTAAAGTACGTAAACTGGATACTGTAACACCATACCCTGTATAAAAAGCAAAATATACAAACTAAATTAATGTATTTTGCGTATATATTATTCACCCGAAACGGAACGTTTTTCTTTACTAAAAAAATAAATCACCTCAAATGATTTGGAAGCAAAATTTCATTCATAGACAGCGAAAGGACATCGAAAAGTCTAGCGTCAGCTGAGCGATGGAAATAATTAGCGGATACAAGAAAAACGATTTGGAAGAATACAACCTTTTATGGAGTTGAATATGTCCAAAGTTTAAGCATTGGAAAAATAATAAGAGTAATGATGTAGATATAAAATGGTTTTTTACATGTTTTAATTAACTTTTACACTTACCTAACTTTTTATAATGATGAAGTAGTATCATTACTGAATTTCATTATCTGAAAAGAAATTCTTTGAATTTCTATTAAGGGACTTACCATTTTTTTTTCATTTTATTCTACCCTCGAATATTGTAAAATAAAATAAAAGCAAAAAACGAATTCTATTAAATTTTTTCATTAATAGGATTTAATGAATCAAAGTAAAGAATTCAAATTGTGTATGTTGGCGCAGAAAATTACATTTTTTTTCTTAATAATTTTTATTAATAATGTATTTTACATTTTACCTTTAATTTAAAACAAAGTAATATTTGTTTCAGCTTAGTAGAATTATCTTCTTTTCTCATATAAATATTATCATATTAAGCTTATTCAATAAATATTAAAGAATACTATTTTAAAATCTTGTTCTAAATCTGTACAATAGTATGGTATTGAAAAATATAAAGAAATTCACCCATATACAATTGATGAAATGATTTTAGAATTAAAAAGCGAAATTTACAGTAATATCCTAAATTTGCAAGATGTTTCTTTATAACATTTACAAACTTTAAGAGATTTTAGAGTACATTACCGAACAGTAAACCAGAGTCTCAATCTACTTATTCAGTCAAAATTACAGGGTGCTTCACTTCAATCTGGAAATCGATTTTTGGTCATAGCTTTAATAATAAGTAAGATATTTTAACGATATTTACAATATAATTAACTTGCTATGTGCAACATCTGATGAAATCCCGAAAGATAGTAGAAATAAATAGTAATTTTGTCAGTGTGCCGTATATGCAGAAAAAAAGTGGATCGTCTAATTGATCACTGATTGGAGGCAGATGTTGGCATTTTCCATTTAAATGAGACAATATAACGAGATGTGGTGGAAGTAGCCACCATCCGCATCCCATCAGCGCTAAAATATTCCTAACACCCAATTATCACCGCTTACCTTACCTAAAGACCGACAAAACGATAAATATATTGCTTTAAATATGCAATTTTAATATGTAAAGCTTGTACTTTTTTACCTAAGCAATTGGTGATCATTAATAAATTATTGAAATTTTCTTTAACGGGCAATATTCACACACATGATTATGAAGAGCTGTCCTTTTGTGAAAAGGGTGCTAAGTTCAACAAGAAAAAAAAATTATAATAATTCATTCATGGACACTGATTTCAGATAAAAATGACATGCATCCAGAAAAAAGTTTTGTTGAATCAACAAAAATTTGGTTGACCCAACGAAACTTTTTGTTTAAATATAGGTCAATGGAAATTTTGTTTGAATAACAATTTTTTTTTTTTTTTTTTTTTTTTTTTGCAATTCCAAAAAACATTTTTGTATCGTCAGCAAAAAATGTTTTGTTAATTCAAGTAAAATGGTTCAATTTTACTTGAATTTTGCTAAAACAACCAAAATGTACTCAACAAAACATGTTTTGTAGTTTTAATCAATTCTTTTTTCTGGGTGTGTCATTCAAAAGAGAGCGTGCATTTTAATTTATGAATCTCTCTCTCTCTCTCTTTTTTTTTCTTTTTTTCCAGTAACTAACGCTGCTGCTGTCGTAATTGAATTTATTGTGAGTTTTCACTTTTTTGGCTCATCCTGCAAAAACTATTCATATAAAATCGTGATAACTAACAGTTTTATAGAGAAATGTATGATAAACAGGTTAAAGCAGACAGTTTTTAAATCGAAGAATTATTTTAAACGCTGTTAATGTTGATGTAGGTCAAGTTAGTTCAGTTACATATAGGATCATAAGCAATGCATAGCAATTTAACCATATATTCTAGAAATATACTTGCCTAGATTGTGGTGTGCAAAGCACAGTCTTTTTTCAGATTTGTCTAATTTTTTTTTCCAATTTTCTATTCAAATGCTTATTATCTAAAGAGAGATTTAATTCATATTTTGAAACAGACGTTTTTGCTACTGTTGCCAAATTTTAAAAGTCTAAATAATAATATTTCCAAACACTTTTTCAATTGAAAAGTATATTTACACGTGAATATTTAAAAAAAAAAGAAACTTTTAAATTATTAAATTATTAATAATTTAAAAATATCAATAAATTATTAATAATTTTAACATATTAATAAATTATTAATAATAGTTTTAATTATTAATAATTATTAATTATTAATAATGTGCTAAAAACATTTAGTAGTGAAAATTATATTATATTTGAAACTATATATTTAAAGGGATTTTCTTGTAGCGTCTAAAAGAAAACGTTTCTTCTAAGATCTTAAAAAAATCCGGAAGGTAGCGATATCTTTTACCTAAATATTTTCTACAAAGTGATATTCAAATCTGTAATCGATCTTACTTAATCAATCAGGAAAGCAGCCGTCAGTTGTCGTGACAGAGGTGGATGCGGCATAGGATACGTAAAATCCCTCAGTTAAAGAGAATTCAATGGGAACCCGATTACCAAAGATCTCCACTGATCGTAATAATATTATTAAATATATCGTGATCTGGCAATATTTTAAAACAAAGCAAAATAGCGTGTTTTTAGAGTCTGCGGAGAGTCTGGACCGGTGCGGTGTTTGCGATCGCAGCTCGTAAGGGCGCAGGACTCCCTAATTTGAAGGAAATTATACTGTAATTCCGATGAAATGACCCCATTTTCTATGATATTTCATTCCACTAGTATTGCAATTAACGTCTTGAAAAAAAATTTCATGCTGCGATTAAATAAACGTAATTTTTCAAACGTTTGATTGAAAAAACAATTATCGATGTAAATATTATCACGTTTAAAAGAAAACGTGCGTTTTGATTCATAAAGTGAAACATTTTCATTTATTGTCAATCCTTCTTGTACCTAAATGAAAACCTATAGAATGAAAGACATTTGTTTTAATCAAAAACTGTGAAAAAAACTTTAGTTTTTCGATACTAACGTACATTTACATTTAACATTGTTTTGTTCATTTGAAAAATATTTTAATCATTCAAAATGGATGCCAATTCGTGTTTCCACATTTTTTTGGCATCGGACTATTAAATAAGTAATATTATTATGGTGTTAATAGTGATTTTTTAAAAGTTAGGTACAATATATTATATTATTATATTATTATCAATATATTATATATAAAAATTAAGTAGATATATTTCTAAAATATCTACTTAATTTTACTTGAAGTATTAAACTCTAGTTAAAGTAGGCATATATTTGAGAAATATTCTGAAAACTAAGGAAAAAAAGGGACATCCTTTAAAAGAGTACACAGAAAAAAATTTTAAATATTGATTTCCAGGGGAGATATTTTAAAAATAAGAATGCATCACACGGCCATAAGTTTCACATTAGCCAGGGGATTTTGATATCTGATTACCCAACCTGCTTAAGGCCGTTCGTCAGTGAACTTCCCGATTCCCCTCGCTAATGTTAAATCTATGGGCGTAGAATGCAATTCTTTTATTTAAAATATTTCCCCAGGAAATTATTATTTTGAACTTTTTTTTCTGTGTACTCTTTAAAGGACCACTCTTTTATGTCTTAGTTTTCAAAATATTTCTAAAATACACTGCTCAAAACAATTAAAGGATATTGCAGTTTTAGGTGGATTTTGTATCTGGGAAACTTTTTAGCTGATTGATACATGGTCGACAGACATAGTAGGTTATATGAGAATAAATTACACATGTTTGGCAGAAAAAAATGCATTTTATTGCGCATTTGTGTACAAAAGGAAAAAAACACAATTTGTGCATATGAGAAAAAAAGAATAAGAAAAGGTGTTTTCTTCAAAGAAAATCATTTTCAGTAGGAGGTATGGTTTCCACGGGCGGCCAGCAACGTTGAACGCCTTTGAGGCATGGACTCAATGAGGCTATTAATGACGAGTTGGGGGTATTCTGCCCCACTCTTCCAGAAGAGCTCTTTCCAGTTCTTGGAGAGTTTGTGGGGGTTGTTGGCGGCCAGAAACTCGTCTTCCAAGAGCGTCCCAAACGTGCTCGATTGGATTCATGTCTGGAGAACACGCTGGCCATTCCATTCGAACGATTCCTTCCTCGAAAAGAAAATCCTCCAACAGGTTTGCACGATGTGGCCTTCAGTTATCGTCCATTAAAATGAAGTTATCTCCGATTGCTGCAGCGTAAGGGACTACAATAGGTCTGAGGATCTCATCCCTATATCGGCGACCAGTCAGAGCTCCATCTCGAATGATGTAGAGGTCAGTGCGCCCGTCAATGGAGATGCCACCATACACCAACACTCCTCCACCGCCAAATCTGACACTTTCGTGCACGAACGCAGGATTATTCCTACTGCCACGGTCCCTCCAGATGAAAATACGCCTATTATCCGGATGCACAGAAAAACGGGACTCGTCAGAAAACAGAATATTGCTCCATTCATTTCTCCTCCAGTTTACATGCTCGGTTGCCCACTCCCTGTGGTCGCGACGATGCCTTGATGTTAATCTAACACATACCATCGGTCGGCGAGCATACAGACCTACAGCAAGGAGCCGGTTTCGGACAGTCTGAGTTGAAATCGTGGTGCCTGTAGCCGAGCGAAGGTGTTGTTGGAGAAGAGTAGCGTTCATGTTTCGGTGTCTCCGAGCTGTTAACGCTAAATACCGATCTTCATTGGGCGTTGTTGCCCGTCTACGACCTTGCCCTGGTCTTCGGCCTGCACATCCACTCTCCAAAAAACGGTTCCAGATCCTGGAAATGACACTTTGTGACACTCCAATGGCTTGCGCTACTTCGACTTGAGTTTGGCCCCCTTCTAACCTAACAACAATTCTCCAAGCTTCTGAATCTGTCAAATGACTTCGCTGAGACATCGTACTCATCGAAACAAAGCAATCACTGAATGCCGATCATCCTTGTCTTCATTCTCTTTTATCCAGTTGAAAGTCAAATTTCATTCTCTGCCGCTGAAGCGACGTTTTTGACGTCGAACTCAAAATTTGCATACTCCACAGTTTGAAAACCAGAAAAATTTGCATTTGTGATTCTCTTCTTCTATTTTCGGCAAAAAAAATTTCGTTTATATATTTATTTTATATAAAACTTCAAATATCCTTTAATTGTTTTGAGCAGTGTATATAGTTGATTTTATTTGGAGTGTTGGAATCTTACTCACAGCTCGTCAGCTTTTAACGCAAAAAAATATTAAATTAAACATATATTTTAGAAATATTTTGAAAACTAAGAAAAAAATAGACATCCTCAAGAAGAGTACACAGAAAACAGAAGTGAAAAATACAACTGTTTAGATATTTTAAATATACGAATGCATCCTACGGCCATAGGTTTAACATGAGCGAGGGGAATTGGAAAGTTGACTAACAACCTTAAGTTCAAAGTGACATTGTAAATGGATTTTCCAATAACGGCAAATTTAATTTAGACTGAGTTCGAGTGAATAAGGGCGAATAAAAAATTTCACGTTAAAAGTTTTATGAAAATAATGGTAAATACTATCTTTTAAGAATTCGACAAAAATAAAAATGTTCTGAAGAAGACCACTGATGTGCAAATATAGAAAAGACACACTTATTACAATTACATTTAAGTGGCAATTAGCACGTTTTACTTCCTATTTTAAAAAGGAATATTTTATTAACATTTTACATATTTAATAAAAACTCAAAGTACACACTCAGAAAAAACTGTAAATTTATGAGCGTTTGCCCATTAATTTTCACGGGCAACAGCCTTATTTGATGAAAAACGGTCTGATCCACTGAATAAGCGGCCTTATCTCTTAGATACTTGGAAAATTAAAAGAAATTCACATATTCTTACAGTTCTAGCCCATACGTTAGCAAAAATACGGTACGACCCCATACATTGTCCTCCGCTAGGGTGTAACCCTTCATATTACTCGTGTTTCGAAAATTTTAACCCGTCAAAACAGCGATTCTGTGATGATTATTTAACGTGCTACTTGCTACGGAACAGTAAGTAAAGTGTTATTGTGTTTTAGAGTACATTATATCCTGTGCATTATAACGCTGTATTACTTTGCCCCGTAAAATTACGGGCTGCACAAAATGATAAGCATGTTTTTTTTTTTTTTTTTTTTTTTTTTTTACGGTGTATGACTGGAATCTCTGCTGCCGGCCTCTGGATCGTAATTTTACTGCAATTTTTTTAACAGTGTAACAAAAACGTTAAAAAATATTTGTTGAAGCTGTGCTAAAGTTATTGATTGAGTGG
Organism: Maratus michaelseni; assembly: GCA_963931845.1. Lineage (NCBI taxonomy): Eukaryota > Metazoa > Arthropoda > Arachnida > Araneae > Salticidae > Maratus > Maratus michaelseni. The sequence goes on from OZ007589.1 coordinate 328,917,010, forward strand.
ACTGTATTGAGAAAAAATGTAATGAGTTGATGCGAATAATGCGAAGAGTCTCTAAATTACTAAAATGTTTATATACATATTTACATTACATTAGGGTGTTCCAAAGTGCTGACACCGTAGTCTGTTTCGAGCACTATCATAATGAATGAGTGGACAATACCACTTGAAGAATATAATAACTATATTATTCTTACTATGAATAAGAAATAACATAATTATATTATTCTTACTATGATTAAGAAATGACATAACTATATTATTCTTACTATGATTAAGAAATGACATAACTATAATATTCTTACTATGATTAAGAAATGACATAACTATATTATTCTTACTATGATTAAGAAATGACTTCTTATTACTATACTTAATGACCCTATGGTCATTTTAGCTGATAAAATACCTCCATTATGCGGTTTATTGCTTGTTGAATTTTTCGTGCGAATATCACAACAATGAGGGGGAGACTAACTATTGCCATGCGGCAAAAACAAAATTATGATAGAAAGCGCAAAAGTCGTCTGCAAGGCCGAGGGAAGCCGTAACAATGAGCGCGTTCAGAAACCGAAACGCGGTTACTTGTATAATTGGCGATGCTAACAAAAAAGACAGGCTACCGGGGTGCATTCCACTTATCTTTTTTTACAGACCGCTAGAGTGACGTGATGCTCTTTTCGTACACCTGCATTGGTGTATTTGAGCATCACGTGACTCCGGCAGTCTGTAAAAAAAGATACGCGTAAAGCACCGCGGTAGCCTTTCTTTTTCGTTAGCCTCGATAATTAGGGAATGGCGTCATCTGATTTTCTCAGGGTAAAGTTGGGTTAAAACGGCTGTGAACGCTTTCGGGTAAAGTTATGGACATTTTACAATCAAACACTTCCGTCAACCAATCTACCATTACATTTTGATTGTACGAACATTGCAGAAACCATCCTAGCCAACGTTGGCCAATTATATCATAGTCCTGTTAAAGGTAGACCAATCAAATGGTCAGCACCCAAGTCTACAGTAGGAGTCAAAAAGAACAACAATTAACAGTTGCAGTTAGCTATAAAGCAAACAAACAAATCAGATTTCTCAACCACGTGATCACTTTACACAACAAAATTCTCCAGGTAATGTGGGTTACCCGAAGTATGGGTAATTTTCGGCTCTGAACGCTACGATAAACCCGCAAAAAGTCACGTGATATCGGTCTCTGAACGATTCGAATTACCCATGTGTTACCCTATGTAACTCGAGGTTCGGTCTGTGAACGCGCCCAATATTTTCTTGCTATTTTAGAAAAGAATGCAACAAATACTAGGTACTTAGTTTTGATTTTATTATATGAATGTTATTGCAATAAAATTTTATATTAAAAGTTTGATTACAACATGAAACTATTATTATTTGAATTTACAGACGCTAATAGGAATTTAAAATTATTTTGTTTAAAATAATTTTAGTTAATTTGGAAACGTAATACTACGGAATAATAATTCGTATTTTTAAAAAAAGCACAAATTTTATTAAAGAATAATTTTCTAAAATATTGCTAACATGACAATATATTACCTAGCATATAATTTAATAAGGAATGTATTAAAATTTAAGGATGAATTGTTATTCAGAATGGTTTTTGCAAAAAAATATCAAGATTACATCAGCTCTGTTAACTATCGCAACATGCAATGCTTGTATTTCAACACTGAATATTGTGAGTAATTGGTAAAAGAAAATGTGTAAATAGAGATGAATAACTCTTTTTCATTTACAAATTCTGCGATTTAGAAATGAAAATAAATGTATCTATCTGCTACGAAAAATATATAAATATCTGTATTTATAAATAAAGTCGCATTTGTTCAAGAAATACAATTAATTGAGCCAAGAAAGATATAATGATGAAAAATCTAAAAAATATCTCTCATGTAAAAATATATATTTCATATTTTTACAGTTTTTTTCTTTTTTCTACATATTTCAAATATTTCAGTTTACGTTTAAAGTTTCATCGTTAGAAAAATTGCGTAATGATTGCGGCCATTACCTTTAGTTTGAACTCATTAAAATTTCTTTAAAATTTGATGTTAAAGTTTTGGTAAGAGCTTTTCTACGATTTCTAAAAAGAGAACATTTTTTTTAAGAAGAAGACAGCGGATAATTCTTTGGGTTAGTAAAGACACGCGATCCATTTTTATTTAATTTCTATATATGATACATATAAGGCCATGTTGAACTCGGTAATAACTGTTACTTAATACTAAAAACCGTTTGTTTACTGGATTTTATGTCGTAATGCAAACTAATCATCGCTTATTATGCAGTATAAGAAATTATTACTTAATCAGTCTGGCGTAAATATAATAATATTATATTCAGTTGTTAAATAAGTATGTGCTTACATTGATAATGGAACGTTTGCATCTGATTTATGAGTTTTGTGAATTTTAGAGATAAGATTTATGTAAGTTCCTTTTTATCATCAATATCAGAAAAGATTTTTAAAACGAGTTGTGTGATGCATTTTCAGAAGTATTTATTAGTTTTAAAAATACTTTGTAAGAGGACGATGTACCATGAAATTAATCAAATTTCTTATTTTATTAGCTCAAAGTTTAAATACTAGGTGCACCATAAATTCGATAAAACTTTAAAAATTCATTTAAAAGGAACAATCAATAAAAAATTGCGGTTTTCACGAATGGGATTAGAGAGAGATAGGATTTTTTTTTAATTACAAAAAAAATTATGCTTCAAACATTAACGATAGATGGCGATGGTATGCATAATATTGTGGGGTCTAATTTCTCTGACAACAACTTAATAAATAATTCACTCGAATTACTTCAAATAAACTAGGAAACATCACGTTAAAATCAAACTCTATATTAACAAAACTAATTACAAAGAAATTTAAAAATACATGAAACAGTATGAATAATTAATGAGACATCTTAATTATATGCATTACATCTCTTTTAATCTAAAAACTCTCAGTGTCGAGATCCTCAGTATATTTCAAAACGACCTTCTTCACTCACCAACCTCATAGAATGCTGCAAAAGCTTCCCTTCAATCCAAAACGCCTCTTTTGACTTGACCTTTTGAAGTGTTGTCTGGAGCTTGCATGCTTCAACATACAGTATAACGCAATAAGACTGAAATGAAGGTTCTGTTTTAAAATTTTAAATCGCAGAAATGATCAGGTGTCATTAAATTGATTCATTTAATTTTAATAATATAAGACTTTAAAAAATATATATGATTTGTCGTGTGATCGGAGGTATTCAGCTATAAGTGTTCAAAATTCCAAGTCTCTAACTTATGCAGTTTTTGAGAACAAACTCCGTGATAGACAGACAGAGGAGTGAGACGAATAGGGTTCCGTCAGATTAGCGAAACCCTGAAAAATAGTAAAATTGGCTAAGCATTCTCTATGTGTTTTCCGTCAGCTTCAATACATAACTACAGCCCTAAAACACTTTTGTAGATATTTTAGAGTTCTTTGTCACTAATATTCTTGTAATCATCAATTATCTCTTGTTTAAGGTCGACCGCATGTATTTATTATCGTCATTGTTACTGTTACATCTTTCTTGTAACATCTCACAGGTTTTCTAATTTATTATGTAGTCCCCCCCCCCTCCTTCCCCTACATATTTTTCTACCTTATTTTAAATGTTTTTGCATCTTAAACTGACTACTTATCTTCAACAAGTAAAAAATTAAAGCTTGTTGAAATTTCTTAGTTAACCTGTATAGATTGACCTAAGCTAAAACTTCAAGAGTTCGTCGAAAAAATTGCGAGACTTTGATAGCAACTTGGTATTTTTAGTGACAAAATTTAGTGCTTTTAATTTATAACAATAATTCAATTCTAACGAATAATCTATTTAATCTTCTGGTGCTAATCATTAATGGTTTACACCTATCAATGAGAAAACCACTTCTTTACTCAAAACATGGGAAGCGGAAAATTATAAAACGTCTAGACCTGGGCATGAAATTTCAGTTGAAAAGGTACTAGCCAGACTAAAATTTTTGCTCGCCACTATTTTACATTCATTCAGACAGTAACCTCGGCCACCACACTTGCCCAGAAAATGAACTATTTATGACCAACCTAATTGAAATTGACCATTGTTAGAAGGAGCTGTCTGTTAAATCCAGAATAGTTTGCATTCATGAAAACTATGATCAATTTTTAAATAGTTAAAAATGCGGTAGAAAGCGAATAATTTTTACCGTGTTTCAAGCAGCTGAGCTTAAGTGGCGAAACCTGATTCCCTTCGCGCAGGAGTGAAGAGCGATCAGATTCGGCCTCGGAAGCGAAAAAGCAGCATTGGCGCTTGCGTGGTGCGAAAACGGGGAAAGTTCGTTGTTCATTCCTCCGTAGGAGAGAAATGGAAGTGGGTGACACCGCATTTTTTCTTATTTTGGAAGATAAATGCCGTCGTTTGATTTTAAAACATTTCCGCGTGTCGCTAGATTGAGGCACGATATTCTGAGCGTATACAGTTTGATTTGAAGCACAAGATTTCAAAAGACGAAGCTTACTTGCCAACCTTAAATATCTGCTCGCCAATGGCGAGCTGGCGAGCGGACATTTCGTGCCCTGGTCTAGACACAAAATCTAGAAAGCTATAAAAGTGTTGAGAACTTTTATAGGAACAAATATTTCTGGAAAGTTCTTTGAGAGAAGAAAAATAATACAGATTATTAAACTGCGACAGAATTAAATATATTGCTCTTGTTTAAAACCCATGTTTCCATTTTGTTTAAATATTTAATACATAAAATAAATTAATTGGAGTCACTTATTTTTATTAACTTTAAAAGTTTTATTAGGATAGTGCTTTTTCAATAAGTCGTCTGGTTCAAGTATAAGAGTTATTCAAAATTCTCTACTTCAAAAAAATTCCACTCGACTCTCTAAACACTTTATAGAATGCCATGCATTCAAAAAAATTTCTAATTAGAGTAGACATTTATTCCTGTTAATAGTGTGGTAACACAGATAGCGTCGATTCACACATTTAAATTTAAATTCTTCTTAGAGAATATCTATGCGCTGAAAATAACTGCTATGTTAAATTTAAAGTTTCTAGCCCTAATAGTCTCAGAAGAATGGCGACTTTAAAACGTTTTCTGCTCATTTCACCACTTAAAGTTTCGCAATTTTTAAAATCCGTTCTTTGCGTTAATAGTTACTACTGTATTACTCATTTTCAAGTTCCTACAAAAAACAGCTTCAAATATATCGTAAACAATTTTATAAGATTTACCCATCAATTCACTTTTTCAAAAACTGAATTTAGAAAAATGTTTTTAGGGAGCTTGAATGTCCTGAAAGTGCATGTGTGCCATGTTTTAAGTTCCTTGCCCTCGAATATTTCCACAGAAATCGTGGTGAAACCGAGATTTAAAACGTTCTTTCTGCACGTCATCCCGTTTAAATTCAAAGTTTTGCAAAAATATTTTTTTCAAGTATGGACTTACATATTAGAAGTAACCTAGTTACTACTTTAAAATTTTCTTCTCAAGTATTTCTACAGGAATCTTGATGAAACTTGATTTTCAGACATGTTCTTTAGAAGGATATTTATCTATTTCATCACTCTAAAATTCGTATTTTATAAAAATTCAATTTGGGCCGGCATTTGAATCTTAAAAGTAGTCTTCAGACCAATAAAAAGCATTATTTATTGGTTTTCCTTGGGCTTTGATCAACGTTTTTGGTGATTTTCCCCACAGAAACAGTACTTATTTGTTACTTCTGGACAGATATATGGTTTTAAAAATGTCTACCTACGAAACACGTTGTCCAGATTCTATGTATACAGATTTTGGACAGTGGCAAACAGTCTCTGAATATTAAATAGTCTGTTCATCACATTTCACATGTAACATACTTGTGAAATTTGAGCTCAGTCTCAAGTTAACCATTAATCTGTCCGATTCATGTGATTTTGTGTTCATGGAACATGAGCGTCTTTATGCCGTTTTGTAAACTTTGGCGAACGACGTATTTTACGATAATCAAGAAATGTACTTGCCTGAATTCGTCGATAGACTGTGTATTTTGATACTGGAATGCTTACTTCTTTAGAAACTGACCGTACAGACAGGTTCTGGCTGAAGCTAATATCAGAATCTCTTTGCCTTGCCGTTTAGTTATTTTCTTTGGTCGTCCAAAACGGGATTTTTTTTTCAAAATTTTCATATTTTGACAGAATTCGGTAAATAATAACCCTGGTGCATCCAATTTTTCTTGCAATGTCCACAAATTTCCATCCACGAGACTTAAAACGATAGATTGGAAAAATTTCCTTTATATAAAACTGCACGTGCACATTGCGGGGCATCTTTGGAATCAGTCGGAAACGGAAAGACAGATTCGCTTTAATCCCAGGAAATTATTGCGTCACAGGTACATGATACATGATCTTGAATTTTGGTTATCGGTACTTAATCCGCTTTTAACAATGGTTGTCTATATATTTTTGAGACAGCATTTTTTTTAATACTAAATCTATGACTGTTAAAAGTAGTTTAAGTATTTTATTATATTTATTTCATCATTATAAATTTGCATCATTTATTTCGTCTTTCTTACTTGTTTGGTTAGCTCTTAAATAAAAGAAATGGTTGTCTATAAACTTTTGGGACGCACTTTATGTATATTTTATTCATGTGAATGGGGATGGTTTACTTCGTGAATAAAAAATACATCATATGAATTTAGAATTTTGAACTGAGAAAGACAAATGGCATCAAAGAATTTGAGATCTGAAAATATTTACATACCATAGACAAGAAAATACGGAGTACAAACTCCTAAGGTTTTGTTAATATTCAACGCTGAATTTTAATAGATAAATAACAAGCGTGATTGTAGTGCTGTAGATATAAAATGAATATTTGTGTGTTTTGCTTTACTTTTACATTAAATAATTTTTTGAAATAAATAAAGAAATATCATTGTTAATTTTATTATCTAATATTTTTAATTGATTTTAAATGAAAATCTTTATTTTATTATATTTTATATTCTAATTTTATTTTATTTCTGCTTTGAATAATAACAATAGAAAACTACATACAACTTTTACAACTTTTTAATTAGTAGTGTGTAGTATTTAAAAAGCCTAAAATTTTATAATTTTATTATAGAATAAGTCTGTGTTTACTAAGTAAACTAAATCTACTTTTTGCTTGCTTTATATATTACAAGCAGAGAAGCAAAATTAGCTTTGAGTTCAACTCGATATATTTTTAACTCTGTATTATTACAATAATGCCTTTTATTTTATAAACATAGTTTGACCCATAATGACCTATAATCAAAATTACCCACTGCCCAATTGTCTTCTCGTGTCCTTAACCTGTAGGATATAAAATTTAGTCAAAATAGTCTGAGCCGTTCTTTTAGATAAAATTAGCTTGACCCACAGTGACCCAAAAATGACCCACTAATTGGATTTTCTCGAGCATGTAACCTAGCCGAATGATTTTCTCATGCCCAAAAACGTAAGATGCAAAATATAGTTCAAATCGTCTGAGCCGTTTTTAAAATAAAAATAGCTTGACCCATAATAACCTATGACCAAAATGACTCACTAATCTAAATTTCCCGAACATGTGACCTAGTTCAATAGTCTTCTTTTTCCCTAAAACTGTAGGGTACTAAATTTAGTTCAAATCCTCTGAGCCGTTTTTAAGATAAAAATAGCTTGACCCATAATGACCCATGACCTAAATGACCCACCAATCAAAATTTCTGGAACATATGACCTAGCCCAATAGTCTTATCGTTCTTTAAAACTGTAGGATACTAAATTTAGTTCAAATCCTCTGAGCCGTTTTTAAGATAACGATAATTTGACCCATAATGACCCATGACCAAAAAGACACACTAATAGAATTTTCTCGAACATGTGACCTAGCCCAACTGTATTCTCGAGCCCGAAATCCATAGGATGCAAAATTTAGTCTAAATAGTCTGAGCAGTTTTTTTAAATAAAATTAGCTTGACCCACAGTGACCGAAAAATGACCCACTAACCGAAAGTTCAAGAACATGTGACCCAGCCCAATAGTCTTCTCGTGCCCGAAAATGGTAGTATATAAAACTTAGTTAAAATCGTTTGAACCGTTTTTTAGATATAATTAGCTTGACCCTGACCCATGGTGTCCCAAAATGGCCCACTAATCGAATTTTCTTAACCATGTAACCTAGCCCAATGTTTTTCTGGTGCCTCAAAATGGTAGGATACAAAGTTTCGTCAAAATCGTTAGAGCAGTTTTTAAAATAAAATGTACATATATATATATATATATATATATAACCACACACACACAAGATTTGCTCGTTATGATCTCATTTAAACTTTCACTGGGAGCGCTGCCATTTTTCTCAGGTTCGGACGCGCGTCGTACTTTTTAGGATTCAAGTGTTTCATTTGTTACACTGTTACAAATGCAAGATATTTCATAATACTAATAAAATAGATTAGTTAAATAAGCATGCCCAAACAATGATATGAAAGTGTGTGCAAATGTTTGGCTGAAGTCAGCGTAAAAACGGAAGATTTAATGTCTTTGTATCTTTGCACTTAAGTGGATTATAATCGAGAAAAGATTTTAGCCTTTTTTTTATTTACTTTATTAAAATATGTTTTTAAATAATTCCTAATTCGATTATTTTCATACAGAATCAATGGAATTTTTTTTAAATAAAATTTAGTCATTTTTTATGGTTGTCAAATATTTAAAACCTGGGGTTATTTTTTTTACAGCAATTAAATTTCCATATGAAAGATTTACACGTGAAAAATGGCAAGAATTGAAAAGTACAAGAATATGACGTCATATTTTAAAAGAAAAATTTAAACACTTTTTACGATATATGAAGCATAGATATCACGATGTTGGGAATTATTTTTCTACTAAAAATGACATCATAATTAGCAGGGAAAGAAAATGAACAAGAATTATATTATTTAGAAAAGATTTCACTTGAAAAAAAATTATTATCAGCACAATATTTTGAATCAGCACGATATTTCCTCTTTGATTTCTTTAAAGTAAATAGTCATAAGTAATCCTTACACCACTTTCTTTCATAATTTTACCTTTAATATCAGTTATACATTTCAAAATCGCATAAAATTAATCACATTAGAATAATACATATAAATAGGATTGCATTATGGATATAAAGTAAATGTGCTTAAACAGATGAAACATTTCAAAAAAATAAATTAAAAAAAAATATATAAATAGTCTGTCATCTTTTGTCGTTTAAAAAAGGGCTTTAAAAATGAAATCAAAAGTAAAATAAAAGTAATAAATTTAAAAAAAATCTGCATTGGAACTTTATTTGTACTCCGCCATACATATATCCGTCATCATATTAACAAACAGTGACTAGGTAATAATAAAATTGGTTTAATATTTTATCAATTACTCTATGCCAAATTACTCTATAAATCTCTCTATATCTATACTCTACAAAAAATTTTATACCATTCCATATTGTATTATATGGTAAAGAAGAAGTTACATAAGATTTATTTAGGGGAAGTGAACTTTTCAATAAGTGGTTGGTATACGGGCGGATCCGGCCCTCCATTTAGAGAAAGGTCATGTCCTTTTTTTGATAGAGGCAGGGGGGGGGGGTCACATTTCCTCATGAGCAATTTTTATCCGAAATTCCAAACTGCTTGTCTTATGATGAGTTCACGAAGTCATTTTTCTCCATAAATGCGCAATATTTGCCGGTATATTCGTATAAAACCTCCACGTTCCATTCAGATGCCAAGGAAATGAACAGAGTTTCCCATTTTTCATAAAGACAGAGTATTTTTCGTAAAATGTTATCAAAGGTATTTTAAACCTATTTTAGGACTCGACAGTTACGGAAAGATCATCATGACAGGGTACTTTGTTATAATTAAAGATCACACATATAAGAAAATGGAAAATGTTCTAAGTTTTTTGGCGCCTAAAAAGTAATGCCTGCAAATTTCGTACATTTACGTTTTAAATGGCTCCGTGAGCATCAGACATATTCGCGTTATTGAGCAGGATTGTTTTAAATTAAAAATTTATTCTTGTATAAAAACGTTCAGAGGGAGATCATTACCCCCTTGGATCCTATCTTGCGTCAATTATATTCCTATATGAATTATATACAAAATATCAATTTTTCATTTGACATTTTTAAATTTGTTAAACATTTCTAAAAAATTATACAAGGCGATTTAGAATAGATCGTACAAACTTTACGGGATGATAGAATACACTATAACAAGTAATTTTTTTTAATCGAAAACAGGGTTGTAATACATTTATTTAGTATATGATATAGGGTGTCTCACTCGATATGAACTCGGATTCATATTCCAAACATTAACAATAATGAAGATATTTTAAGAACATTTCATACAGCTTTTATTCACTTTGCTTTGCATGCAATTCAATGGCAGCATGAACAAAAAAGAATAATCATGCGTCAAGCATAGATTATGAAAAACGGTACTTCTCTATTATCCCGTCGACCACTTTTCATAACAAAAAACTATCGCCAAACTATAAGATTAAACGCCAAAAATGCAGTCCCATTTACTTGATGTCAGAAGCATTATACGTGTTTGTTATGTCATCAAGTGGTATTTAATTCGACATTTGCGTGTATTTTTCATTACACTCTAAAATTGGAAGGAGTGAGAAGTTGACTCTTTGGAAGAGTGAGAGGCATTTTCACTCTTTTAGGAGTGAATTTTATAAATATGCACTCTTTAAAGAGTGGAACTTTCCACTCTCTAGAAAAGAGTGAAATATCTCACTCCGTGGTCGAGAGTGACTGTTCACTCCGTTGACAAGAGTGAGATATTTCACTCCGTTGAAGAGTGAGGAAAAACAGTTTTTTTTCAATAAAATCACAAGATGGCGCCAGCTGACGGATGAGAATCCGAGTAATCTCCGTTATCGAAACGAAACACCTAAAATGAAATCCTTTATATATAGTAGCACGATTTTAAAAAAAAACTGAAAAAGGCATTGAAATAATAAATGAATCGATAGAATTATGGACAGGAAATATATTTTATGCTTTACAAATTGCAGGATTTGCCAATGCTAAGAAAAGTGCAGGGAAAATAAATATTTGAAGTAAATTTATGCTTAGCTGCAACACAATTTTGCTTCTATTTTATAAACAGAAATTTAATATCTCTGAATGCTAATTATTTTCCTCTTTATTTAAATAACCTATTCTACATATTTTATATCATTTCTAACCTCTTTATGAATATAAACAAAATATAACTATACAGATTAAATTTTCTGGTATTTTTAGCACGTTTGAAATTAAACATAAGAGAAATGAAAAACGTTGCATTTAATCACTGATTTAATAACATTTATTATAGAAAAAAAAAAAGAGTATAAATGTGTCGGAAATAATCTTAGGAAAAATTTAACAGCTATAATTTAAGAAAAAAGAAAACGTTTTTTACCCTGACTAAAATTTCCCCTCTAAAAATTAGTTTTGAAAAGTAAATTTGGGGGCCCCTTTGTATTTCAGTGAGTAAACTTCGGCTTCACGGGCCTATTTGGTAAACAGGCCCTGGGCCTCGGACAATCTTAATCGGGCTCTAATTATGAAAACATTATTAGCAAGAAAAAAATGAATGAATAAATAAATAACTGCTTTGTTGTAACGGAATTTTTGTCATAGCGGAAATGTACAGACGGGTGTTCGCACATTTTTTAGACGATTTCGGCGTTGTTGTTTTTAACGTTTAAAATATGAATATTGCTTTCTGAAATAATCTGTATGATAATCTTGTGTCTTGATTCTAATTCTGCATAATGCTTTCGATGGATATCGATGGATGTTTTCGATGTAAGATAAATTTGCGATAGTTATAAATCCTTACTTGAAACTTCGTTTTCCGCCTTGAAATGGGCTCTTTTTTTTCCCTGTTTTTTTTTTTTTTTTTTTTTTTTTCATCTGATATCTTTTTACTATGTATATGTACTGATTTTTGGAATAGCACTTTCCAATCAATTGTTATGTTTATTTCGCACTAAAAAGTTTTTATATTATGCGCTTTGCAATCATTTTAGACTGTGGAATTAGCATACTTCTGTTCGGAAGAAGAAAAAAAAAACGCAAACGCGTCTTCCCATTCACAGCTTTTTTAGCATGCGCAATCTTGAAATAAGAATAAATTTGAAATTATCAGACGATAATATAAATTACACATAATAAGTTGTTGTCAGAATTTTTTCCTCTAAAAGAATTCCATCTTTTTAAATAATTTATCAAATTTGTCTAAAAAATGTGCGAACAGTCTCTGTATTATATGATACAAAAAGAAGGTTTCAGTTTCTTATTTACACAGTTGAGAAACACCGTAAATATTAATGATTTACACAAATTTAATTAGTGTGTTCGAATATCACAAAAGAAACAAAGCTAAAATAATGTAATAAGAGCTTTTTAAATTGTAAGCGGCTGTAGCAAGCTGTAGGTACCAGTTCTCGTCCGAGCGCAGAAGTCAAGCAGCAGCGAGCTCGGTTACTACTTGGGAGGGTGACCGCCTACGAACAAGCGTGAGTTAAAATGAGTTTCTCTTTTTTATTCAAGAATTTTAGTCACTCCTGAAAGAGTGACTGTTCACTCCTATCAGGGGTGAAAAAACTCACTCCTGAAAGAGTGAGTATTCACTCTTTCAGGGAGTCAAGAATTTCACTTTTTCCTAGAGTGAATAGTCACTCTAAAGAGGTTGGGCAAATTTTGACTCTGCGATAGAGTGAATATCCACTCCTCCAGAGTGAATAGTCACTCTTTCTTATTTAGAGTGTATGTTTTACTGATTTATTAATTATTTCATTATTTAAAATAACAATTGTATCCTTAAATTCTTATATTTCATTTATTTATTTATTTTGATATTCCAATGGCAACGTTCTCCCGTTTATTTGGCGTTACAGTTTGGCGATAGTTTTTTGTTATGAAAAGTGGTCGACGGGATAATAGAGAAGTACCTGAAAAACTTTTCAATACATTCAGAATACTGTTACAATACCCCACCGTTTAATAAGATGGAATATGAAGCCTAAGTAAACAACTTGGAAAACACATAACATATTTGAAAACCTAATATCAGCAATTAGTAGCCGAAAAAATATCCGAATTCTTCCCTGAAGCACTGTATATGATCTATATAGATTGTATATATGCTATATCTTATGCAACAATTTTGTTCAGTTAGGAAACGCATAACACAGTTGAAAATTCCCCTTCAGCTAATTCCGTCAATAAGCGGAAATGTACTGGATTTATTTTATACAGCCATGATATATACTACGTGATATATAGTACATGATATATAGAATTTATATACACCAAGTAATATGCAAAAATCTAGTTAAATTTTAAAACGAATACCACAATTGAAAACGCGCATCCATAAATTATTGCTCGTAGTACTTTAACAGAGTTCTTTTGTGTGTCTCTGTAAATGAACGATAAATGCTATGCACATTATATTTTATAGTAAGAATATTGTAGTGCACCTCAGCGATGTACATCTGTTTCAATATGTTTGAAATAGTTTAACATTATTAAAATACACTTCACAATATTTTCCCTCATAGACCATAATGCTACGAAATCATTTTGAGTACCTCTGTAAACGAACTATAAATGCTTCCACATCATTTTCAATACTAAACATTCTAAGGTAAACTTCAATAACATATATCAATTACTTGACAATCCATGTATATTTACGCGAGTTAGAGCATGGGCAAACAGACGAACACTTTTCAACTCTGATGGAAAGTGTCAAAATGATGGTAATTTACAGAATTTTAGCCGGTGAGATCATATGTAATCCTAACTACATTCGTAAATATGGAGCGTTTAGTCGAGTACTATTTGGATAAGGTCACTTCTACCATTTCTGTTTGAATAATTACATTTCACTAAAAAAAAAGGTTATTATGTAGAAAATTTCTTTTGTTAAAGCTAAAGTTGTGAACAAAAATTTGGATCCAGATTGAAATGAGACACTTTCAATTTTTGACAGAATAAATGGCTCAACTCCCTGGTTTTCTATACAATGAGGTGAAATGTTCTATACCACCCCTTAAGGAGACCAGAAAGGTTTGAAATTACGAAAATTGACTGAATTTTGATCATGCATTAGAAAGTCTCTAATTAATTTAGACTAATAATTTTTTTGTCGTTATTTATCTATTTTTATTTTAAAAAATATACATAATTTATTAAACTATATTTTAAAAAAAACCCTGAAGGCTCGGCCTACAGGCACAGGTAGATTTCTAAGATATAGACAGTGGGCCATCTGTTTGTTGGGAATTGCGGAATAAATGACCTTTTTGTCATGATACGGCAGATGGGAACCGCCCATTTCGAAACCTAACTTGTTTGCAAGCGGAGCCGGAAGGTTTTTTTTTTTTTTTTGGCTATAATGGTTGGTCCTATAAAAAACTTGTCAATATGAAAGTGTTAGATAATATTAAGAGGAATAATAATAAATTGAAGCGGATTTGATATCTTGTGAATTGATGAAGTTATGATTTTTTTTCTTCTAACCCCCCCCCCCCTTTTTTTCCCCTGGGGCCATTTTTAATGATATCAAAAATCTGTCATACATAAATTTTCGGACCTTTTCCTAGAAGTAATAATAACTTTAAACCGATTCGATACGTATCATAATTAAGAAATTATGGGTTTTTTTCTGTTTTCATATAAAGCCCCCCCCCCCATTATTTTGCCCATTAACGAACTTGACCGAGATTTTATGCCCCTTGATTTTATGTATCAGTTTGGAAGATATTTATGCAGAATTTTTCCAGTTATCGTGTTCATAAAAAAGTGACATAGATAGATAGATAGATAGATAGATAAAGTTTTGAACTGGGGGTGGTTTTGGGTTCTGGGAGTCATAATTGGCGTAGATCTGCAAAAAATTTTCACAAAATTCCAACTTAGGTGAGAATGTAATAGGTAGTATTTCTTACGAAATCTACCTAAATATAAGAACAAAAGTTTTAATTTTGTATAATCAAATTAATCTTGCAAAGCTGGTGTTGCCACAATTTTGAAGTCCAGATGCCATATTTTTGAGTTGTCATTCTTTTTTTACTTAGCTTGTTACCTCTTTACTCTATTATACCTGAAAAAAACCAACAAAACATTTTAAAAGTTAAAAAATATATATATAATAAAAATTTACAAATTTACAAAAAATTAGCCATATTTTTTGCCATAACTTGAAAGAAATTTGCTTGTTTTGCAAGTATAATTTGTACTAAATTTAATTTCTTTTCTAAAAAAAAAAAAAAAGAAAAAGAAAAAAAAGAAAAAGAAAGAAAAAAAGGAAAAGAAAAGAAAAAAGAAACATGTAAATTTATTAAAAACTTTTTCAAAAGTTATCTCGGCTAAAAAAACCAGTGTTTCGTGATAATAAAGTTTTGCCTTCGCTGGTATCACAAGTTTGCGGGCTCAACGTTTACAGCTCGTACAACCGTAATTTTAACAATATTCTTATTGGACCAACCGTATGACATTCATAAAGTGTCAAACACTTTATATAAAAATCTAAATAAATTTTCCATCATTTCAAACCTTCAGGAACACTTTAAAGATTAAACGATCAATTCATAATCGCACTGTATACTTAAATAAAGACAAAAAAATTATTAAAATAAGACTAAATTAAATTAATAACACTAAAAATAAAAAGTTTCAATGAATTTACACAATTGTTAATTAAATGTGGTTGGTTAATTTAAATTGTTAATTAAATTTTCGACATATACGACATTTGGAAACATTCAATTCTTTCCGATGCAAAAGTGATGCAGTAAATTAAATAATGCAATACTTTTTATAAACTTAATAGATATTTTAATTTAGTATTAATTTATATTTTCAGAAAAATAAAATAGATTTCTTCATGGGCTATTAGTAATCACTTAGATGAAATTTCGTGGATTAAAGAACATCATTCACATTCTGTAGTTAAACGCGGTGATATTTCGAAAGCAGCAGGAAGCAATAATCATTAAATGTCTAAGAAAATCATTAAGGAAGATCAGATCAGAAAAAAGGAAAACAGCAGTTTTTTAAGCGGAACTATACACAATAAAACACAACCGGAGAAGAATGCATTGCAACATTAAGTAAGAAGGTTTTCTTGCAACTTTGAAATGTCACAGTAACTAGAAGACATTATCATTTATTTTCATTTTCTTAAACTTGGTAAATTTAAAATATATTTTCTTGTAAACTATAAACTACTTTCTCCGAAACAGAGTTGCGAAAAATATCATAAACACTTTTGAAGTCATTTTAAGCAGGAAAGAATGGTTCGCAAACGAGAAATAAATTTGACAGATTTATATGTCTCGTATTTTTAAACACTCTTATTGAAAAAAATAAAATACAAGTTAATACCTCTGTATTTTAAGTAAATCCTCTTTTAAGAAAATGAAAGTTTTTTTATTTCGTATTCAGTAAAAAACAGGACTAGTAAAATATTTTAATTAGTTAAATAAAGATAGTTTTCCTAATACTAAAAATTTACCGTTTTTACATAGACCAAGTTTACGTGAAAAAAAATTGATTAATGTATGTGTAATTATCACATATGTTAATAATGCACCATATAATAATATTTGTTACGGTCAATATGATAAATCCGGACATTATTAATAATACCTCTGTATTTTAAGTAAAACCTCATTTAAGAAAATGAAAGTTTTTTATTTCGTATTCAGTAAAAAACAGGACTAGTAAAATATTTTAATTAATTAAATAAAGATAATTTTCCTAATACTAAAAACTTACCGTTTTTACATAGATCAAGTTTTCGTGAAAAAAATTCTGATTAATATATATGTAATTATCATATATGTTAATAATGCACCATATAATCATATATGTTACGGTCAATATGATAAATCCGGTCATTATTATTAATAATGACCGGATTAGTCATATTTACCGTAACATAATAATATATATATATATATATACACATATGTATATAACCCTAATAGAGATTATATAAAATTAACCATTTACATATGGGGAAAAATAAAAATCATAAAAATAAAACATGAAACTTAAACCTGTTATGAGAAGTATGTATAAAATATCCACAATAAAAAAAAATGAAATGTTTGAAATAATTGTGGAACCATGGTAGAATTATCAAGCTCAAATTACCATACATTCTACAAAACATTATACGATTTAATTCTTTGCACGAATTATAATAAGCTAATAAGGTGCAAATTTTGAGCTATCATACATTTAAAAACCAGAAAATATGTATTAAAAATCAGGAACAAATATTATGAGCAGTTGAAGTAAATTTGCCCAGAACCACATGCATAATTAGAGACAAGCATGCATGAGCTGCAATACTACGCTATGATGCCAAACCAATTTATATCTATATATTGATCTATTCTCATGCATTTGGAAAATTCTGAACTTTAGTCATCCATGCAATGTGAGACTCATTTGTAACACTTTCCAACCTAGTTGAAAAGTGTTTATGACTTCGGTTTGTCTGGCCATCTGTCCGCGCTCTAACTCACGTAAATATGCTCGGATTGCCTTGAAATTGTTATATGTTATTGTCGTTATCTATAGCATGTTCCCTATTTCAACGGAAGTGTGTAGCACTTATAGTTTTTTACAGAGACACTCAAAAGAATTCCGTTACATTACGGTCTATGGGGAAAAATCATTTGCGGTTTATTTTAATGATGTTACGCAATTCCAAACACATCGTAATTGATATATAGCACTAAGGTGTATTACAAGAAGCTTAATATGGAATAGGGTGGGCATAACACTTTACAGGGACAGTCAAAAGAATTCCGTTACATTACGTCTATAGGGGAAAATCGTCTGCGGTTTATTTAAATAATGTTTCACTATTTAAAACGCATTGAAATTTATATATATCACTAAGGTGCATTACAAGAGGCTTACTACAGAATATTGTGTGTATACAATCTAAAAAAACCTGTAGATTTAAAAGAGAAAATCTGTTAGCTATGCTACCAGATTTTCCCTGTAGTTTGTACAGAGAAAATCTGTTAAATTGATACAGACTTTCCCTGTATGCAACAGAATTTCTCCGTAGTATAGACAGAGGAAACCTGTTATTTTGTACAGAATTTATCTGTAGTATAGACAGGGGAAACCTGTTATCTTGTACAAAATTTATCTGTAGTATAAACAGGGGAAACCTGTTATCTTGTACAAAATTTATCTGTAGTATAGACAGAGGGGACCTGTTATTTTAATTTTTAATGAAACTAATCAAATTATGTATTTATTTAAATTTTTAATCTTTGTATTTTCTGTTTACTTTTTTTAATTTATAATGGCGTGAAGAATACGAATATTTTAAAAGAGATTATTTTCTGAAACAGTGGATATACTTTTTTTAATTTAAAATTTAATGTGTTCAACAATTTCATTTAATTAAATATTTATTATATGAGGTTAATATTTACACAATTAGTTTATTACAAAAACATTCGTATTCTTAAGAAGTGAACAGAAAATAAGATTAAACGTTAAAAGAAATAATCTGTTTAGTTTTCATTAAAAATGAAAATATTTCATCACTCTGCGAGTTTGTTTATGACAGGATTGGAAATTTTTGATTGACGTTACTGTCAAAATAAAACTTTTTTAATTACTTAATTAAAAATGTACACTGTTTATAAAAACCCTGAAATAATTGTGATTTTCTTTCTTTTCTTTTTATTCTTTCTTTTCTGTTTGTTTTTTAAAATGTTAAGTCTGTCCTAAATATGCTCAATTGTTTCAGTTTTATTAAATCCACCACATATTTAAGCAAGTTAAATTTTTCTGCATAATTTTATTTCGTAAAGATTATTATTTTTTTTTAAAGAAATATATAAACAAAATTTTGAGTTTACAAGGGTCAATCCAGGCAAAATTGGGGACCCTTTTATGGTCCCTTCACAAAAATCTATTTAATAAAATGGAACCCTTCACAAAAATCAATTTGATAAAGTGATCCCTTCACAAAATTCTATTCCATAAAATCTTACTATTTATTATTTATTTATTATTTTGTGACTTTTAAAATGTGTAATTTGTAAACAAACAAGTGCACCAGAGAGGAAAACTTGAACAAAAGGATTTAAAAAAGTTTTTGTTAATAAATGCTTGGTTCGAATTTGAGTAACTGGATTTCAACTTTCGTTACAAAATGTTATTTTTCACAAAAATATAATAAATTTCACAAAAATAACCTTTACTTCACAAAATGGGCCCCAAGATTTAAAAAAAAAACCTTCATCGACCCCTGGTTTATATATTTTCTGTACAAAATTAGAAAAATACATTTCCGCAGCACTATTAAAAAATATTTTTATATGATCCACATGTTGCATATTTTTTTTTATTTATTAAATTCTCTAAATATATTTTCATTTAAACAGAAGGACAATTAATTTTTCAGAATCCTTTGCATCTTACATTATATCTAATTTGATGCTCCATAATTTCATTCTTATTTAAATCAGGTAACATTATTTACATTTTTCTTTCTAAATCTTTCATTTTCAAAATCTCTCATGTATATTATTATGTACATTTAAAATGTCAAACATTGAAATAGATTTATTTAATCAAAATTATCTTATATTAAAGTTCATAGAAATAAAATGTCTTGAACAAATTTAATAATACTTTAAAATTCAAGCAATTTGTACAACAAAAATTTAATAAATTAAGATTTCGCATACAAAATTATCTGCAGTTGAATAGTATCATTAAATTATACAGATCAAAGTACTAGGATACGTGAAAAAAAATGGTTTAAATAACTCGAAAAATAAATTAATTAGTAACTTTGAATAAGTTAAAGTTCAAATATTATAAATTATTATTATTAAACAATCGAAATTTTTGACGATTCGCATTGTCACGAAGCATTCGCACTAATTAAAAAGAACTAAAAATATAAAAATATGCCATATTTCATAAAAGCTTAAATAATAAAGATGCAGAAACATATTTCCCTAATTTCACGACAACTATCATTTTCTACAACGAAAATATCAACGCAAATTTAATTCTTTAAAGATATTATAACTTTACGAAATAAAATGTATTAAAAAATAATGAACTTTATAAAGATTAAGGTGGATATAACAAAACAAATTAACGAACATATTATGAAAACAAACTTACCAAAATATTTTTACATAATGTGTTTTCTGCTTTTCCGTGTATCCAGTTATGGCGGCGACCACGAGGTAAACATACACACAAGTCTAGCCAAGAGTAGAGATACTAATACTACGATCGTAGAGAAGCAACTTTTCCTATAATACACGTTGAAAAAGAAGAACCGCGTGACTTTGAAACTGTCCGCCAGAGGGCATATACGATATCTTCCCAGGATTACAGAGAAAATCTGTACTTTGCATAAAATGGAGATATTATGTTAAAAGTACTGTAGAATATCTGTTAAAACAACAGGTTTTTTTTTAGAGTGTAGCAGTCATCGTTTATTTACAGGGACACACAAAATAATTTTCTACTGTCTGTTAACAATAATTTCTGGAAGTGCGTTTTAAGTTGCTGAACGCGATTTTAAATTTAACTCACTTTTTCTTTATTACATGGTGTGTATAAATTCTGTAGATCATATACAGGGAAGCACAAAACTTCGCGAACACATTTCCGTTTATTGACAGAATTCTCCAGAAGGAGAATTTTAAACTGTGCTACGCGTTTCTTAAATGAATTAAAATTTAGCATCCTATGTAGTATATATACAAATCTATAGATCCTATACAGGGCTGAATAAAAGTATTCGGATATTTTTCCGAATATTGTATATGTTGAAAATTCCTGAAATTATGTTTTAAATATGCTATGCGTATTCCAAATTGTTTACTTAGATGTTATCTTTCAGCTTATTAAACGGTATGATTTGTAAAATTATTTTGGAAGCGTTGGAAAGTGTTACATAATCTATGCTTGACGCATGATTTTTCGTTCTTGTTTTAACATTTCTCTTATTACAATGAAACTCATTTGCTGACCAAAAACAAATGCATCTCGTCATGGAAAATGAGATAAATTCCAATTAACCTTTTAAACGCCGCTCTGTGTTCCAAGAATAAAAAATATTATTTCTTTGTGAAAATAAGATTTAAATGCATCTATTTAAACAATGCAAGAAGAAATTTCCCCCCAAAAAAATTTTATGTACGATTTCGGGTATGTTCCCGTTTGGGAACATTGGCGTGATTCATTAAGTTTTTACTATATTTTTCAATAGATTAAATTTTATGGTTCTTATGCTAGAATTTTATAAGTATGAATAATATTTGACAGATTTAATAACATTAAAATTTTTTTAAGTGAAATTCGTGTGTTGAATATTATACTTTATAAAAACAACCAAACACAAAGAAAGAATTAAATAATATATATGTGCATAGATATAAATAGAATTAGTAAAAATGTTTAAACCAACTATAGAAAAGCACAAATAACTACTTGAAAGTTAATGATAAAATAATTATATGTATTACAAATATTAACTACATAAAACTATAAATAATAATTATATAAAATACAAATTATCTTACCAAATTATTATTATTATTATTTTATAGTTTGCATCACTGTCCGTGATAAGAGGGAAAACAATGTTCATGCAGTCGCTTTTGGCATTCAAAGCACATTTTCCTTGTATTTTTCTGGCAAACTACACAGCGTCCTTGAGATGATGATACCAAATAGTGCGTATCTGACTGCCGTGCAGACTCTACTGGATGGGCACGTGGACCTGGAATACAATGAATCTTGGGTTTCATTCGAAGTAAACTCAAAGTCACCTCTCTTCGAAAATTCAGGTGTGACAGTTCTGATGTTGAGTTGTGGTGTAATTCAGTATGTACAATCCATCCCGCAACAACAGCCATGTTTAGGGCATTGCTAAATAAGTTCCAGTACCACTTTTTGCTGCGGAACATAGGACGGTAACTTCCAAGAAGTCTGTCTAACAAATCAACTCCACCCATACCTTCGTTATAGCACTTTACAAGATGTGGCTGTGAAACATCTACCTTTTTTCTTTCTTTACGACAAAATCGTTTTGCATTACCCATAGGTTCATGAGTATCGTAATTTGACGCTATTGTAACAACTGAACTATCGTTCCATCGGCACATATAAACTTTTCCATCGCACTGAAAATCGTACTTTCCCCTCTCGCATTTGGACATTTTTTTTAATGATTGCAAAGGACACTGTCCTGTTCTAGTATCCCGAATTGTACCAGTTGCTTTAAAATCTTTGTCTGATAAATCCGCCAAAAGTTTATAAGACGTGAAAAAATTATCAAAGTATATTTCGTTTTTTTTCGGATTTTCAATACACGATAAAAGTTCCCATACAACTCTTGATCCAAGGGGAATATTACTCCTTTCCGGACTTTTTCCACCGTAAATTTTCATTGCATATGGGTAACCATTATGCGAACAAAGCATCCAAATTTTGAAACCAAATCTTATAGGCTTACCTTTTATGAACATTTTTGCTGAATGATGACCATAGTATGGAACCATAGATTCATCAATGCTTAGTTTTCTGTGAAAGATTCCAAACTGCCGAAAATTTTTTTCAAGTTCTTGATAAAAGGGAGAAATTTTGCCCAATTTATCTCCTGCTTTCAAATCATTTGAATCTATAATATGAAAATATTTCTTCATTTTCCTAAATCGGGCTCTAGACATAACTGAAGCAACTATTGGAACGGACAAATCTTCATAAGTGCTCCAATATAAATCCTCACCAGGAACAGTATGGTAGCCACTAAATAAGAGTAACCCAAAAAATTGCCCAATATCTTTTTCGTCTACATCAATATTTTCCCCTTTTTGCATTGCCACGGCCAAACTCCATCTTTCCGCCTTCACTCATACGGCCTTCACAATCACCCTTAGTTTCGGAATCGTTAAAGGGCTATTTTGGCCGGTAGATGGCGCGATATACTTACCATAAATAATGCTTATTAAAGGTTACTTCTGTACATAAAAATACAAAAATCTTTGCAATATATTCATTATAAAAGATATATATAACATATGCATCTTTTGTTTCGACGCTTTCTTTACTACAAACAGGAAAAACTAAAAGATTTAGAGGTAATATAAATAAATACGATGCTTTAAGCAATTAAAAATAGTTTAAATAACACGCTACTACAAAATGCAAAACAAACATTATAAGTAAATTTCTATATTTATATAATTTATATACATTTAGATTCTTGATTACTTGAAACATTAATAATTCTGAGCGTAAAATACACAGTTAATAAATTTTAAAAATATTTACTAGTTTCACAATAATAAGAAGATTAAGCAAGTTCGCCAATTTCCGGCAATGAACTCATATCGAATTTTTTTTTCTTCTCAAAACATGGATTATTTTTACACGATTCTGAATTATTTAAAATATGTATAATATGTGCATTCAAAAGAATTTTCAATAAATTTAACCATTATAGGTGGTGATCTGAAATACATAAGCATATAGAAATATAATAGAATTACATATAAATTTAAATATTATATTCTAATTCTGGAAAGTCATTGTATAAAAGTATGTATATGATAAAAATAAAAAGATACTTACAGGTTTCATAATATCAAGAGAATAAGAAAACCTATTTCGCCAATATCCGGCAATCAACTCATATCGATTTTTTTTTTCTCTTAAAACATGGATTATTTAACAAAATAATAATAATTTTTACAGGTTTCATTATTTTAGAAAATGAACAAGTTTTTGCTGTAGCATTATGTGTTCTATTTATGAGAGAATAGTTTTTGTGGAAATTTTACAATATTGTGTGGTTACAGAAATTACAGAATATTTTTTTAGAATTTTAAAATATTAATTCATAAATCTATCCACCATACTTGTATATATAAATGTATCTATAGGTATATGCAGATTCCATTTCTTGATTAGACTTTAAACATTGATAATTTTTACAGTGAAATATACAGTAAATATTAAAATATATAATATATATTTATATAATAATAAATATATAATAATATAAAAATTAAAATTAAGTAAACTTTAAAAATTTTCTTGATAAAGAATTCTTACATGAGGATGAATTGGCTTCATTTGTAAAATTCCTTGCCATATTTTTTTAAATGATGGGCAAAAATTTTGCACATATTAATGAGCATATTTGTTTTATGATCGTTTAACTCACATTCCCATAAAGGGTTTTTTATTACTCTCGGATATATTAATTCATATATAGTTTTGACGATTCCGTTTGTATTTAGGATTGGTATAATTTGCTCCATAAAGTCTAAAATTGTGGAAATTAGACTGATGAATTGTGGTTTGGGATAAGACAATCCACCTCTGTCCTGATTGGCAATTCAGGGATCTCTTTAGGAAAAAATTGGGTCCTTTAAAGGGGCCTTCACAATTTTTTTATTTCAAAACAGAACCCTTCACAAAATTATTTTTCCTAAAACTGACCCTTCACAAAATTCTGTGTCTTAAAAATAGGTTTTTAACAACATTTTTCCATTTTTAAGCCGAACATTTGACAAATAATTCATTTAAAAGTAAAATCTGACCTATCACTTTTACATATAATAAAGAAAATATATGTATTTTACATCCATGTATCTTTTTAAAAATGTATAAACAAGAACTTGGATATACCGATCATTTCAAATTCACAAAATTATGATTAGATTTTTCACAAATATAAAAAGCTGTTCACAATTTCACAAAAACAGGACCCTGGGAAAGGTGTCTGGACAGACCCCTGCAATTAATTGAAGTATGGGTGCATCACATTCATCTGTTTCTATGTTTGATAAGCACGATTCACAATTAAAATTTTCTTTAATGACTCTTACGAGATATCCGCTAACAATGGCAATACTTGCAAACTTCAGGTTAACTCTTGGTGGTGCTAGCAATTAAAAAGAAATTAATTAAGGGGTTTATAATTCCGATCATTAAAATTCAATTTAAATCTAAAAATAAATTGAGAGCCGCAGCAATTTTATAGAGCACCTGTTTCGAAAATTTTGCTCTGTACTTCTACTGATTTCTGGTAATTCGGTAATAAATTAATAAAATAATTTTAACAATTTGATGTAATTTTATAGTATTATTTTACATAAATATTTGTACACCAGTCAGTAAAAACGTGTGTTTACTATACACAAAATTTTTTATACGGTAATAAAATATTTCGCAATTTCACTTACGTTGTATCTAAGAAAACACAAGAGCGAAAAGCGAAGATGAGGAAATTCTCCATTTGCCATGGTAAGTAATAGCGCCCTCTACGTTCGTCCGGGGAGAATATCTGATTCCTCTTGAACAAAGGGAAAATGACATTTTGTTACGGCCGTATAAGGGGAGAAGGGATCGAGTTTGGCCGTGGCATTGCATACAGTTTTGTCATTTCTGATAAATGTGCTAAATATTCCATCGGCAAAAATTTTTTGAAAATTTCAGCTGGCGATAAATTTGCTAATTCGGGAAACGATTCGCAAAGCTTCATATTACTTATGGTTTCTAAAGATTTTTTGAAAGATGCATTTTTATTCCAGTTCGGCTTCATATCGTCTTTCTTTGATAGTCTCTTTCTCTTCAAACTTGATTCGGTTTTTGATGTAGAAGGTACAGAAACAATCGTTTCATCATCTGATACATCAACTGATCTATGTGTAAAAACTTCTAATTGTCCGCATACATCTGCAGGCATAATTTTTTGAAATTCATTTTCATTTACATCTTCTTCATCTGTTATAGCACCACTTTCATCAGCAGGCAATTGGCAAATATCTATAACAGAATCAACCGAAGCATCTGAATCTGATAAAGAGTTAAAATATTCAATAGCTTCCTGTACTGTTAAAAATCTTTCACGATTAGCCATATCTATCAAAGAAGCAAAGTAAAAATATCGTTCTAGCTTCACCCTCTATTACTTACAAAATGAACGATGCAAAAAATTCAGAAAGAGAAAAGGAAAAAATAAATAAATAAAAGAACTGGGCGGGTGCTGAACCACGTGATCTATCTCAAAACTCTTACATACGATAAGAAAGTAAAAATTATTGCTAACAAATAGCACCCTTCGCGGGATACTTAGAAAAAGTCATAAACATCCTCAGTCCTGAGCAAAACAGTTGTTTGGACAAAACTCTCACCCCCGCACTAGTGAGCGAAGAAAGCAAGAGAAGGGGGGAGGGGTGAAAAGGGTGTAAGTGGAATTCGAAAAGCCACTGACCTGCTTTTAAACACAGCAAAAGAGATTCAGTATAATTCTGAGACTCTCAATATTACAAATTAGGAAAATAGATCAACAGTGCAAATGATCGAATTCTGTATAGTGAATTACGCCAATGTTCCCGAACGGGAACAATAGAATTTGATATCTTATAGCAAACGCATTTTTATTGAAAACTGTTATTTAGCATGCTTATTCTTTAAAATGGAACTTATTTATCATAACTCTGAAATTTCATGAATTTTGCATCTTTTAAAAATTTTATGTGAATTTTTTTAACAATCCTAGTAAAAATTGACAAAAAATGACTTTTTTACGAATTTTTTTTAAGCTTAAATAATTATATAACATAAATAGTTTTCAGTCTAAAAAAATAAATGTACTTTTGTTAATAAATAATAATTTTTGT
The DNA here is from genome assembly GCA_963931845.1 of Maratus michaelseni. Lineage (NCBI taxonomy): Eukaryota > Metazoa > Arthropoda > Arachnida > Araneae > Salticidae > Maratus > Maratus michaelseni. Next base: position 328,943,820 of record OZ007589.1, read on the forward strand.
AAGTCCATAGAAGCGAAACTTTTTTTTTTAATGAATTTTAAATTTGATGTTCCCGTTCGGGAACATTGGCGTTTAAAAGGTTAATTTTTCAATTTATTTTCCAGGAATGAAATTCGCCCGAAACTAATGAGTAACAAACAAGTGAGGTTTAATCCTTAACCGTAAAACCAAGATAACTAATGTGGTATTTAAGAACTTTACAAAATTTTAAATATGAAAGTGAAAATCGAAAGTGAAAAGAAGTTAAGCAAACTTAAAGGGAATAGATAGCATTAATAACCATCTATTTTTCATTTTTAAAACTTTAATACAATCATCACAACTTTACAAAATTTTAAATATGCAAATAAAAAACGTTAGTGAAAACGAATTTTTAAAAAAACTTAATGGGAATAGACAGCATTAATAATCACCTATTTTTCAATTTTAAAACTTTAATACAATCATTACAACTTAACAAAATTTTAAATATGAAAGGGAAAAACGAAAGTGAAACCAAATTAAAAAAAAAAACTTAAAGAGAATAGAGAAACACCCATTTTTCATTTTTAAAACTTTAATTCAATTTTAGTTTGAGATAAAGCGGCTTTATTAACCACAGTAACTTTATATTAAATTAAAAACAAAGGAAAGATTATGCGAAACTAATATATTTTTTGTTTTTATAAAATAAGCTTTTTATAAAACTATAATTACAAATTACATAGCCAATCGCATTTTTAAGTGTCAATCAACTTGCATTTTTCAAGTTTAAATTAATATCTCCATATTAATAAAGCATTACCAAGTTTTCAGATGGATTTAAATTTGATTATAATCTGAAATGAAAATGTAATTTTAATCCCAATTTAACCAATTAACAATCTATCTTCTTAATTAGAATCATGTAGAAAATACTAATTTCTTATTTAATGAATAGATGCAAGTGTGAGATTTTCATATAAAGAACAATGAAACTGGATATAATCTCACATATAAATTACATGTATCAAAAGTAATTCTGCAGTAATCTTTTAATCTTTAACTACAAAATGATTGTTTCTCTAAGAATTCGTTTTACTTTGTAGCATTTTAAAGTATTAGCCCAAAATTTCTGTTTCTTGAATAAGGATTAAGTTACCGAAGTAAAAATTAGAAAACAAATAAAATAACTCAAAATTTGCATGATTATCTCGATATGTGACAAAAAAGTCTTAATAATTCCTCAGTTAATTCTAAGAGAAAAGAAGTTCCTTGATAAGCGCTAATTATAATTAGTGCGTTATCATTTAGAAATAGATTACTTGATTTGTTTCAGGAAACATTCTTGATCATGTTTCGAAAACACTGCATTTCTTTAACTTTACTTTGATAAACAAATGATGTCTTAATATGTTAGAAATTTTAAAATGTATTTCATTATTAATATTTAAATTAGTGTAAAATTTACTCATAAATTAACTTACTGATTTTATTAGTTTAAAAGATAGCATTAGTTACTGGTCAAAGTTTAGGCATATATACATCAGTGATTTATTATCATGTTAATATTGGATGTTTTATAGTTTTATAAATAAACAACCAATGAAACTTTATATCAAAAATATATAATTCACGCTTAAACAAATAAAACCCAATGAGGTTGTGCATATATAGCACAAATTTTACGAGCAGGCTGAGTAATTTTTAACACTTTCCAACATAGTTGAAAAGTTTCATGATTTCGTTTCGTCTGTCTACCGTTTGTCTGTCATCTGCCGTCTAATGTCCGTCTACCGTCTGTCCGTGCTCTAACTCACGTAAACACACACAAATTGCCACTTAATTAATATATGTCATTGATGTTTACTATGGCATTTTCGCTATTGAAACTGAAGCGTATAGCATATATATTTCGTTTACAGGACAATAAAAAAATCCCGTCCATAATGAAAAGTCGCTGCGGTTTATTTTAATGATGTTACACTTTTATAAATATAATCAAATTGGCATAAATTTCTCACGTACGCTAAAAGATGCTTTCTGTAGAATATAATATGCAAATAATTTATCATTTATTTATAGGGTCACATAATTCCGTTACATAATTGTCATCGGGAAAACTGTTTGCAGCGTATTTTAATGGTGTTACATTATTTCGACCATAATAAAATTGATATGCATTACTGATGTTCACTACAAGTTGTAGATTATGATGTGCATACCATTTATCGCCCATTTACAGGGACACAGAAAAAATTTTGGTTATAGTATTACCTGTTAGTAATAATTGTTGAAAGTGGGCTTTCAGTTATGGAATATGCGTTTTTAAGTTTAACTAAATTTTTGAATACTAATTTGTGCGTATAATGTTTATACGCACATCTATACAGAAATACACAAAATAATTGTAAGCGTTACTGTGTATATGCGTAACTTTCTTAAAGGCAATTTTTAATTGAGCTATGTGTTTTTCATCAGAACAATATTTGGTATACTAAAAATTTTGGCCATAAATAAATTCATATACAGGGCTGGGCAACGAACTGATAAATTGCCGTTTATGGATAGTAATTTCTGGAAGTGTGTTTTATAATATTTTGCGTTTTTTCCAATAATAAAATTTTATCATAATATGAGGCATGTAGATAATATACAGTGCTTCACAAAAGTATTCGAGGACATTTCCATCTATTGGCAGAAATCGCTGAAAGTTAACTTTTGACTGTTTTATGCTTTTTCTAACTTAACTAAATTTCAGTATAATTTGTAGAATACATACAAATCTATGGCTCATATACAGGGCTGAATAAAAGAATCTGAATAGTTTTCCAGCTAAGGACGGTAATTGTGTAAATCTGGTTTTCAAATGTGTTATGAATTTTCTACATATTACGTTTAGGTATTTTTTTTACGTAATTAAGCAGTGAAGTTTTGTTAAAGTATTCTGGAAGCGTTGGAAATTGTTTCATAATCTTTATTTGACACGAGATTTTTCTCTCTTGTTGAAAACACGCAACATCTTCATCTGATGTCTTCTTTCTGATGGTGAAAACTGTTTTTCGATATTTATTTTAGGTAATCAGCAATTACCTAATTAAGTTTTCCGATATGTCAACATCGGGTTTCGTGATCGGAGAGAGGAAAAGCGGTATCGGTGACGCATTCCCTTCAGACTAGAGGTCTGCACTACCCGGACACGGCACCTGCAAAATTCAATGAAATCAGGCTCAGCCCGGCCCGATCCGACTCAATTTCTAAAAAAAATGCGATTTTTCTTAACATATAATTAAGATTCTTTTAATGAATACCGCATGCATATTTACGTGAAAATTGTACAATACTACGGGGCTTTTCCCTACGAGTTACGCTCACCAAGTCCCGTTCTGATACCGCAAACTAAAAACAAACCAATTTGATCTGCTTTAAAACAATTACGGAAGACTGAGTTATAATTAAACGACGAGTGGCAATCTCTTGTAATCGGGTTTCCATTTATTTCCCTTTGACTGAGAAATTTTAAGGCCAAATCGACTGCTAAGGAAACAGTTAATAACTGTTTTCGTGATTGATTAAATAAGATGAATTAAACATTTGAAAATCAACTTATATAAAGTGGCTAAGTAAACAAAATAAATTTACCACCTAACAGAAACCACCTAACAGCATTGAGAAAAAAACTCAAGAGACTCAGAGACCATGAATATGAGTCTGGAACATACAAATCCCTCAGTGAAAAATACTCAAAGCTCTCCGCACTATACAAGCGCTCCGTATTGAATGCTAAAACTAAAGCATGGAGACAGCTCTGTAGTAATACCACAAACCCGATTGGGATCACACAGAAGTTATACACAGGAAAACTCTTCACTCCGGATAAAATATTGTTCGAGCAGCCACCAAGCGTCGCATCAAGACAACACAACCTACAACATTTAACATCACAAATATTTAGACCCTGATAACAACAATAAGGACATAATATTCGAATCACCACCTGACAAGCTTTTCACAAAAGCAGAATAAAGAACAGCTTTGCATACACTTAATGACAAGAAGGCTCCAGGTCCAGACTCAGGATTATTCAAGGCAACATTCCACATAAATTCCAAATCTCTTTACACGCTGGGCGTTACTGATGGACTCCAGCATAATATTTTTCCAGAGGTTTTGAGACAAGGGGAAGTGGTGTATTTCCTGAAGCATGGGAAGTCCCCCTCTGAACCCAAATCATACCGACCGATCTGCCTACTTCCTATCCTCGGCAAACTATTAGAAAAACTCTTTCCGCTGACTCATTTTCTAGAAACCATAGGTTTACTCCATCCTAAACAGTTCGGGTTCGGAGCGGGCATACCATGTGAAAAGACATGTGTTAGACATCTTGGCTTCCTGCGCAGGCAGCATAGCTAATGGTGACTACACTTCCCTGGTCTCGCTGGACATACAAGGAGCCTTTGACAACATAGAATGGAATGGAGGGACATACTTATACATACTGCCCGATTAAACTCGCTAGGGTCGTCAAGTGTTATCTATCCGAAAGAAGTGTTCTCATTAATTGGGGTGCAGGCTACATTCCGAATAAGCTGGAGAAGGGATGGTCCCAAGGCTCTTGTCTTGGACCTCTATTCTGGCTACTAATCGCAAATATCTTTCTTTTAGAGCTGAGGGTCAAGGTATAATCGCATATGCTTTTGTTGATGACTTCACCATGGCTCTCTCGGGACGCACGCGTGTGGACCTAGAAACAGCGGCGGCTCGAGCACTCGCAGCATTCTGCCAACTACTAAATGCACACCACTTACCCCTATCACCTGGAAATCAGAGGTACATTCGCCTTACATTCGCCAAGCCGCGCAAGCTGGAACGTGAACCAACAATGCGGACTAACGGAACTAGCTTGCACCATGTAGCACATATGAAAATTTTCTATAGTTAACTATCACTATAGATAAATATCAAACCTGGACAGCACACCACAACGAACTTAAACTCAAATTAGTCAAACACCGCCACAATACATCAACACTTAGGGGGAAATCTTGGGGGATCAATAATGACATGCTAAAAATGTGGTACAATACAATTATAGAAAATATTATTCTTTATGGGGCTAGAATTTGGGGAGGTAAACTAACAGAAACAAACAAACAAAAATTAACATCAATTCAAAGACCATTCCTACTACAACTATCATGTGGTTATAAAACCATCTCAACCGATGCACTAAATGTAATTACAGGTATACCACCCATCACCTTAACATTAGAATATGAATATAACAAGAGTAGAATCCTACACTTTTCACACAGTCAAACAGTAGAACATCATTTTCCATCCAAAAGCATCGAACGGATAGTCCATGGTTGGCAATTACATCCAGCAGAAGAAACATCACACCTCCAAGTAAATACAGCTCGTAACACGTACACACCATCCACATTGTCAACAATTTTTACTGATGGATCTCGAACAGCAACCGACGTGGCATCAGCTTACTGTGTCAAGGAAGGTGCCTCGATCATTCACCATTGGGCCTGCAGACTGGACGACAACAACACGGTATATCAAGCCGAGCTATATGCCATCCTCCAAGCACTCGAATGGATCCACGCACAAACAGACACAACCCTGCACTGGATATATAGTGACAGACTGTCTAGTCTGCAGGCAGTTAATTCCCACAGAACCAAACACCCACTAGTTTTTGATGTAAAGAAAAGGCTATTAAGTATCGTAAGCCGCGCTCAAATTGGTCATGTGTCCGCTCACAAGAGCATATTTGGCAACGAGTTGGCGGACGGTCTAGCAAAACAAGCTACAAAAAACCCAACATCGATCACCACCTTCCACTCCCACACAGCTACATCAAACGATCATTAAAAACAAATATTTTAAAAGACTAGCAAGTACATTGGAGCACCTCAACAAAAGACCGACATACTCATACGCTAATCCCCAAAGTCTCCTACACACTATTTTACCTCACCCCTCACACTACAGCTTTTCTTACTGGTCATGGACCCTTCCGCTAGTACCTACACAAATTCAAATGTTCTATCTTCAGACCAATGCAAGTGTGGGAAACAGGGTACAGCGTCACACCGATATTTTCATTGCACACTGACAAGCCAAAGGCATCTCAGGTGCAATCAAAACCCTACAAAAAATTGGCTCGCTAATATCCTAACTCGCCCCCTTCTAAAAAGGAAACTAAAAAGCCTAATCACCACCTAACTTACCTCCCAAATTTAACTTAGGAAGCCCGTCTGTCGGATCACAATTCTCCAAATCTCTGCCCCGTGTCGTGCGTACATCTTTCGCAGTGAAACGCGGACTTGCCGCGAAGAGTTTTTCCGGAACAAAAGTTTCCACCACCTACTGATGTCCCTCACTGTCCAGTGTCGCGTGGCAAAATCTATTTTCCGGCAGCCATGGACCACTCCTGTAAAAGCCTTAATCAGTCCCTGTCTCTTCCTCGCTAATGGAGAACTCCTGGCAGGGCCGCCGGTAGGCTGATTTTTTTTTTTCTTATGTTTAACTTTTGCCGCTCATTGTAGCGTTTTCCGGCGCAATCAGCTGCGGCTGAACACTGTAACTTTTTTTAAAGACCTTAATAAAGGTACTGGGAGGGATACTATGCTATACAGACTTGGTTACCTTGTCTGAGCAATCCCTCTTAGGCAATCAATACAAATCAAATCAAACCTCAAGCTGTACTTCGAACAGTGTTTACTTCTTGAACGGCTGCCTAGTTGATATCAATTTCATGCCCAGTCTAAGAATGAGATTGTCTTGCCATTATTAGGAGCCATAGTAAAATAATTTGTGTATTTAAAGTAACTGCAATAAAAGGGTTTAAGTATGTAATAGATATATGTTACGTTTACATAATATAAAATTAACTGGCATGAAAAAAAAATAAAAATATTATATAAATATAATTGTTTAAAATAAAACTGACATAGTTTGTTAATATTTCAGCTCTGTTTTAAGTTTGCGCCAAACTGCGATCGATAAAATATACTGTTGGACTGTATAACGGAATTTCCAACTTTTTCGACTAAAATTAACATTTGTACATAGAGGTCTCAAAATAAGCTAGTTTTGTATTTTAACTTTTTTATTTTAAATTAGATATTTAACATTCACATATCTTTTTATAAAAATAATTTTTTAACTTACAGATTTGGAATAATATAGAGATTCCAGAAATTTGGAATGCTACTTCTTACGTTGCAGATTGCATTTTTAAAACGTGTTTTCTTTTAGTACTTAAAGTGGAAAGTAAGGACCAAAAATGAATTATTCGTACAGATCAGCTCTTTATAACAGCTGGAAAAATGCTTTATGTGCTTCATGTAGTATATTATATTTTTAAACGTAGGAACATATTTTGAATATTCATGAATTGCGTATATAAATAATTTAAGTATCGCAGGATCATTTAAGCTTAAGAAGCATGAACTAGAAGATGATTAAATGTTGTTCATTTTTAGTTTACAATATTAGTTTTTAAATTGTAAAAGAGTTATTTTATCCATTGTGAAAAAGATTTGAAAACGTTGTCAAATGAACTTCTAATGAACTAAAACAAAAACCTCATTATAACCATGTGGAATAACAAATTTTATGCATCTAAGTTCATTAAGTTATTAAATTAACTAATGCGATGCAACAAACAAAAACTCATAAAATATAAAACACGTTTTAACACAAAATGAATAATACACTTTTCCCCATTCAAATAAAATAATTAAGAGTTTCCTAATATAGATTAAAATTACGATTCAGATAAAATGAGATTAATTAATTCGAGATTTAAAAGTGGATTTTGCCTAATTAGCATTTTATTTGTGATATACATACAAGTTTATTTAATATTTTTTATTATTATTTCTTGACTAATGCAGGTTCTTTAATTATGTCTATATTGTGTTTCCACATGACAGTCTATTTATTTGAATTTCCATAAAAAAAATGAAATGAAAAATATTTTTCATCTGGTTTTGGTTCGTTATAGCGTAAAAGATTGTACCTCGGGACACTTTCGCATTTAATTATTTATTTTTTTACTTTGCTAAAAAAGAAGTCAGATTTAAAATCTATAACCAGTGACTAAATCCTTCACTATACCTGCCTATATATATATATATATATTTTTTTTTTTTGCAATTTGTAAATATGAGTCAAATCTGACCCCATTTAAACTGCATATTGTATACACGTTTTATTATAAAAGTAAAACTTGTGTTATCGAAATACAAAAACACTCAAATTAGTTATTTAAGGCAACAAATTACCATTATGATCAAATACATTATGCCTGAAGAGTTACATTTTGCTGATTATGTTTTCTTAATCTCCCAATGTCGCCCTGTATTTCTATGTTTTGCCTGTTTCCAAATGACTTTTTCAAGTATTTTCCGCTCACTATGCGAGATCATGCATTTTACGAATTTTTAACAAGTTGAAAATTGCATTCAAGCGTGACAAATGAGGATTATACGTACTATAACTAGTTTCAGTGAAATGAAATATATCGTCAGTTATTATAATATGATTAATTTCCGTAATGAAATAAGTACATTTTAAGTTGGCACCATTTTATCTTTTGTTGACATTTACTGAAAATTCCAATGGGAAACTTAAGCCTAGCTTTGAAAATTTCAGAACTTGAAATCTATATCTAGACTCTTTTTCCATTTTATATCTATTTCTCCGAAGCATCTATCCAAAGAACTGTCGGTAGATTATAGGAATGCTATAATTAAACAATTTTAGTATACAAATTCGGTTTTTAAATTCAGTAATAGGGAAATAATATGACTCCATCTTAAATATGACATAATCACCATGGCAACCTAGAATCATTACCTATCATGGGATATGATTGAATGAATTATGTATGATAGGATTTAATATAATGATGAAAATTTTTATTAATACCTTTTTAAGTTTTGATTCGATTTTCATAAAATTTGAAATGACTCGTCAAAATTCAGCAATGATTATGTATATTAAATTTCAAACCATTTGGTTGGGTAATTTTTGCGCTATTATATGCGGACAGATGGACAGACGGGCGGACCAGACGACGACTATAGGTGCTACACCTATTTATATAATTAAAAATCACCGAAAAAGTGGAGCTAGTTCATTCTGAAAGAAATTTTACAGCTTCTTATATAATTAGTGCACAGGTATTCGTCGCAAATGCATCTTAAAATGCTTATTTTGCCATAAACGAACGATATTATTAGAACCAAAACATAATTTTGAATATTCTTTAAAAACGAAACTACTTTTAACTATTATTAAACTAAACTAAACTCTGTGGCTCTAAGGATCACGCCCTACTGTGTCCAACCTGTTTTCTTGACCAACGATCCTGTTTTGCAATAAGGAAAGGGCATGTTTACAAACAAACAGTTCCATCAATCAATCTACCACTACATTTTTGTCGTAGCTATGATTGCAGGAATCATTATGGCGAAGTAGGCCAATCACATTATAGACCAGTTTAACGTAGACCAATCAAATCTCCCCCATCTCATGTGTACAGTAGGAGTCGTAACGAACGAACAGATTTTTCTTACTAACCAACAGTAATTTAACCAACAGTGACGTCAGGTGTCCTTTCCTTATGCAGCATGTAGTCCGCTCAACCTAACGTGGACGTCCCAGTGTTCACATGTAAGCTTGGTACTCATTTTATTGACTTCGAAGAGAAACCTTGCCTAGCCCGAAGTCGAATTCTGCATTGGCAGCGTGGTAGCGCGACGCGCTGACCACTAAGCTACTGGGCTGGTAAATACTATTAAAAGAAACTGCCGCGTCAATTCATGGCGCATAATTTATCGCAGCGTCAATTCATCGCGGCGTCAATTCGTCTCAGTGTCAATTCATCGCAAGGAAAATGTTTTTGAAAACGATGATGATAAGAAATCACTTGCTGAGTGCTGAATCACTTGCTGACTAGTGCATTAAACATGTATTTCTTTATTGGGAACTTCCCAAAAACAGCATATAGCAAAAAAACCACTGTATTTTAATAAATTATAGTTTTAGTGTAAAGCAGTAAAAGGAGAAATATATTCATAAAAATATTTTAATCTGCATCTAAAATCGGCGTTTAAAATGCTCGTTGAAATTCTCTATTTCTGATAAAAAATTATATAAATTATCTTTAAATAATTATACTAAATTAACTTTATTTTTATCATTATCCCCTTCAAAAACATTTTCGTTGTCATGAATTGGCGCCAGAATGAATTGACGCTGCGAGGAATTGTGTTCTATGAATTGTTCCCCGTTGAATTGTGCGTGACGAATTGACGCTGCGATAAATTGTGTGCGGTGAATTATTCCACGCTGAATTGTGAGCGACGAAAATGACGCAGTACTTTAAAATAATATTAATTATTAGAGAAGATACGTATACACAGAAAGATACGTATAACATTCAATTCCAGTTTTGTCATTTTATATATTTTTAAAAAGAATTATACATATTTTTTCTATTCTACAGAAACCAGAAAATAGTTATTTATATCATGTAGAAAATTGGAATTCTAAATTTTATTCCAAATATCATGCATTCACATTTCAACGTATAATCTTTAAATATAAGAAATAACGTTCAGATTTCGATTATCAAATTTTAACACATTCTAAAATATTTCTTTGGTTCTCGACAAATCGGAAGCAACTGCATTTCCATTTTAACAGCGGAGAAGGAACTCGATTATTAAATTTTTCGAATCTTCCGGACAGGAATCAAAGTTCTTTTTTCCAAAATAAAGAAGGAAATCGAAAAGTACCAGATACACAATAATAATATCCAATTTAAAATCTTAAGCTGAACAAAATACAATATATATATCATTCGAAAGTAAATGGAAATGCGTTAAGACGGAATTCCATTTTTAGGAAACAAATGGATTTTATACGAATACAAAAGTAAAATTCAGGAAATATAATCAAATTAAAGTCTGAAATCAAAATGCAATCTGTAGAATTTTTGTTATAAATGTGAAAATAAAAATCAATCTATGTTATCATCAAAGATAAACTGTTTTCTTATTTTTTATACATGTTTTAATATTGCTAAGAAGCATTGTTTTCTAAATTGTATAGATATTCATATTGAGTAGATAAAATAAATATTTATACATGCCTATGCTATTCTAGGAATTTCAATTTTGCAAATTTACATCGTTTAATCATTTTAGAGATATGGAAATTCATTTCTAAAACATATCGGAAATCATCAAGTTTTGAGAGTACAATACATTATTTAAAATTACTTTACTAAAATATTTCCCTAACTATTTTTTCGTTATTGTTGTTTTTTATATAACGGTTTTGACGTGTTATTTTTAATATCTTGATAATCATAATATGTTTTTAATACGTCCTTAAATGAAATATTTTTTGATTATTTAAATAATCATATATGTCAAATTTTATAGTCATGCGCATGCATGGATACCAACTTCTACGGTTTTTTCTAAGTCAAAAAAAGATAATTGAACTAGAAATGTTACTTAATAAATAAAATAAAATACGTGCTACATTGAATCAGCGCACATTTCATTAAACATATTTTTTGATTCAAAACATATTTATTTGATTTAAAAAAGCGCAGATGTTGGCAGCTATGCCTATATTCTCATGTTTTCAGCAAACATAAATATATCATTATAATTATGTAGTATTTATGATTATGCTGTTAAATTTCCTGTTTGGATTATGTCCGCCAGCGGCTGAGAGGTTCTGAAACATTTGTAATCCTTGCCTTGTGTTGCGAATGCCTCCTTGGTTGTTTGAAACCAAACGATTTTGTCTGTTACCAATGGCAACGGCCTTCTTTTGTTTACTCTGATTTTATTCTTTTTCTAGATGATGATGTAACTTTTCCGGAACCGATTGTCGGTGATAATTTGAACGTTCAAACGAGGGTTATAAAATAAAATTATTCTGTTAATATATAAATAAATTGTTACTTAAGTTTTTAAGAAGATGTTGTTCGATTTTAATTGCTGTGTGCTTATATTTTAACGACGCTTTGTTTCTCGATTGATTTCATGTAAAGAATCTGCAGTCTGATTAGATGAAATGCATCACCTTGCAAACTGTGTTGCAACCGAATACATACTGGTGACATATCACTTGTTTATAGTAAATGCAATTATTCTGTCAATAAAAATTTCGCTGTTAAAAAAATCCCATTCCTCTCTGTACATTTCTGTGCAATCCGCATCGTGCTAAAGACTATTATTTTCAAATTACTGAATGTTTTATTTATTTTGTGATTTTTGTAATATGTAACTAGGGTCACGGAAGAAGATATTCTGAATTAATTTCGGATTGTTTTTCCTTTTTCGTATTTTCCTTTTTGTATTTCTTGATATTAAAAAGGAATATATTATTTTTAGTATGGCTAAATAAAGCATTTTTATTTGGTACAACGTTTATACTTTTTATATTACTAATAATGTACATTCGCAAAAGAAAAAAAGAGAGAGAGAGCACTCCATAGTAACTCTGTCGATTGCGTAAAAATGTAACTGGTACCAATCGATTAATAATAACGTCTACTAAATAACGCTACACTTAAATTTTCTTAGTGCTACATATAGAAATTGTATCAAACTCGAACATGTCAATACTAACACTTAATTTTGACATCATATTTGTATTCTCTAGTATATTTTACCTTCGGACACTAAAGGGGAAGTCATTCGGTGTACTAGTTTAAGAATTATGCAGGTTTAAAGTTTAGAACTTTAAATATTAAATGCATTTTTAATCGTTGCAAAACAGATTGCAATGCTCGTAGTCTCCATTTCAGTATTTTTTCCTACTTCAGTTTTTGGTAAACGAATGTTTTGACGTTACCATAATCTAAATCAGTTTCAAAAAGAAATTATTGTTAAGGGGCCATCCATTAATTACGTCACAGTTCAAGATTGGAAAGAGAGTTCCAAAATATGAAACCTGACGGAGGAAGGGGAGGGGTTAATACGTTGTGACATCACATCTGAGAAATGGAAATAATAGGCAGGCATTGTTTGCAATGATGACGACGATCCTCTGTGTTTGGAGAAAGAAGATGTTGTCAGTCGTTATCTTCCTAATAAGTAAAACCTATCAATACAAAATCTGTATATAACGGAATTCCGTCTTAAATGGAAAATTACACAGTTCTAACGTATAGAATAGCATACAATTATATCTGATGCTATGGCTGATGAAACGGAATTTCCACCCTGTCCTTAGTGATTCCGTTTATATAGATTCTACTGCACTATCTAAAAAGAAGACGAAGTATGCAACATGCGAATGGAAAGTAATATCAAAGTCGAATATGGAAATTCATAGACTCTCTATTATTAATATGTTATCTAAAGAAAATATAAAAAATTGTTAAATGTTGATTTTAATTTGTTACACATTCATAAAAGATTTTAAAAAATAATAAATTATAATCATGTTTAAAAAAAAAATAACACTTGGAATTAATATGGACGTTAAAAAGGGAAACGGGTTAGTGTGACAATGACTGTGACAGTCTGTATCACATGTGAAGGAAGGGGAAAAATACACGAAATTTGCGTGATGTTTAACAATATTATGTATCAACAATTGTATTATAAAAGATTTTAAGACGGAAATTAGTGCTTAAAGCAGCATAAGTATTTTGAATTTTAAGAGGTAACACAACATTTATCGAAAAAAAAATTCGATATTGTTTCCCTCTTAAAGTACTCATTATACACGTGAAAATAATATCTTATTAGATATAAATCGATATCAAAAGTGAAAGAGAATTTTGTAGCATTAGACGTAGAGCGAGTCACAGCGAGCAAACAGTAACGAAACTTTTAAGCGCGGTTTCTTTAGAACAGCATTTTGGGATAAACTGCTATTTTCTTGACGAAAAGTATAATAACTATAAATAGTCAATATGATTATAAATAGTCATTTAGAAATTGTTACTTCTTTCAAGATTTTCTGTTGTGATGAATAAGTGATATTTTTATTTTGGAGAGGTGGGGTATTTTAATATAGCTTTCAGAATTTGGCAACTGCCAAAAGATGAATGCTCTGCGATTAAAGTCTCTGAAGTCAAAGATACTCGAGGCGTGGCTATTAAATAACCAGACTTGGTGAAGCCACCGTCAAACATAGAGCGTGGTGCAATTGAACTTCCTACGACACTTTTACGTGGTATCTCCCCAATCCCCTGCTCGATCGTCAAGATTACATGTCGCTTAGTTTGGCCGTAGTATTTGCTCGAAGTGAACCGTGTGCCAGTGACTCGCCGAAAAAAACGACAAGTGTTCAGATGAAGCAATGGATTATCAGAACTTTTTTTGCAAAACTCGGGAAAATTGCCACAGAAGCTTATGCTATGTTAACAGAAGTGTCCAGACTTGAGTGTTTATTGCGCACTCCTGTTCTTGAGTGATTAAGGTTCAAAGAGAGGCGAAAATCACCAAAGACGATGCGCTCTCTGGACGATCCTGTACCTCAAAAACGGACGCAAACATTTAAAAAAAATTGGTCAGTTGATGCGTGAAAATCGTTGCTTGAGTATCCGAGCGCTGCTGCTGAGTTGAAAGGAATCCACAAAGAAAGTGTTCGTCAGATTTTGCATGAAACTTTAAACATGAAGAATCCTGTATCCTTCACCAGGACAGTGTGCCATCGCATTCCACTTTGTCTGTGAAGGTGTTCTGGGCAAAGCACACCATCCTCGTGTTGAATCATCCACCATACGTGCCCGACATAGCCCCCTGTGACTTCTATTTATTTCCAAAGATGACATCTGAGTTCAAGGGGGGAAATCTTGAGTATGGAATCGGACAAAACGAAAGCGGCGGAGACTTTCAACAAGCTGACAAAAGAGTACTTCCAACACTGCTTTGCATAGGTTAAAATTCGGATGGAGCAGAGCAGGGATCTCCAAGGGAAGTATATCAAAGACGATAAAGTTTTTGGTTAAAGTTATTGGTAACGAATAAAAAGTTTTAAAAATTCAAACAATTGGTCAGTTGACACGACTTCCAATCAATATTACTACATTGAGGTTCTAACTCCTCTTCATGAACGGTAAGAAAAGGAAGACCAGACTTGTGAAAGAATCGTTTCTGAATTCCTCACTAGGACAATGCGCCAGTCCATTTCGCTTTGTCTGGCGTTCTTGGCAAAACACAGCATCCCCATGTTGGAGCATCCACCATAATCGCCCGACGCAGCTCCCTGTCACTTCCATTTATTTCCAAAGGTTAAATTGGAGCTGAAGGGGAGAAGATTTGATAGTGTGGAATCGGTCAAAGCAAAAGTGGAGGAGTCTTTCAACAAGCTGACCAAAGAGCACTTCCAGCACTATTTTGCACAGTGAAATATTCAGATGGAGTGGTGCAGGGATCACCAAGAGGAGTATATGGAAAGTGATAAAGTTTCTGACGTAATTGATGACGAATAAAAAGTCTTACAACCAATTGTAAAGTATCAGTTTAAAGACGAATTATTACACTGTAAAAAATGACAAATATTTAGTAAGCTACGAAAATATAACTTCCTCCGAGTTATCGATGATTCCAAAAAGCGTTCCTTTACCTGCAGAAACCTCAGAAACGTAGATATTTTTTAGATTTAAAAAATAATTTATGAAAAATGTTTTTTTTCCCTGTCCGTAATTTTTAGAAACGTTTCCGATTGGCTTTTACAGTGCATTAATAAATTTTCTCAATACGGTATATAGGTTTTTCAGACGCTATTAATTCTCAAGTAAAGATTTTCAGCTGAGTAACTGAATTTATACAAACAAAAATAACAAAATAATATTAATTTTAATATTAATGTTAATGCTGTTAATTTAGCATGTTTGTCTGTTAAACATGATTATTGAACATGAAAATGTTTACTACTCGAGAATTGATAGCATCCGAAAAACCTATATTCCTACTTAAGAAATGAAATTAATATACTTTAAAAGCTACTCTAAAATATTTCTGAAAATTACGGGCAGAAAAAGGAATTTTGTTTTTACAGATGCTTCTTTAAATCTCGAAAATCTGTTTGTTTCCGGGGATTTTGGTGATAAAGAATGCTTTTGGTATCGTGGGTTACTCGGAAGCGCTTATCTTATATTTTCGGTCGTGGTTATATTATGTTTCCATACAGTAAGAAACATTTGTCTTTTTTTACAGCTTAAAATTGTATCGTTGGTTTACGGATATACTTCTTAATTCGGGCTGAAGTCTCAGTTTGGATTGATTAAGGGGTCGTGTTATTCGGTGGCAATCAGCAGTTTCTTTCATTCGTAGAGTTCAGTGTGTAGTTTATTAAAGATTACGTTTAGAGTCCAATGCTTCCGAATCCATTCCTGAATTGAAATCACGAATCAGTACGTCACTTGGTTTGATCGCGACCTGCGTTATACACGGCCGGTGCATGACGTTTAAAACGTCACATGTAGTGGATCATTTTTACACGGCGATTGGTGCAAAACGAGGGGCGCGTCGCTTTGCACCAATCAGCGTGTAAAAATGATCCACTACATGTGACGTTTTAAACGTCATGCATCGGCCGTGTATAACGTAGGTCGCAATTTGATTGACAGACGCGACGTGAACATGCTGACAAACATATGGTAAGAACTGATTTAGCAAAGGGACATTTTCAGTGTGATAAAGGGCAGCAAATATTGTAGCCAGGTGTCCCAATTTTCAAGGTTACATGACCCATCCCGTGGAACTACTGTTTCTCAATCTTATAATCTTGTGTACTCTCATGTTTGGCTGTATAACTACGCTTAATAAAAATATTTTTTGTGCAACTAACTTGTGTCCACCCTGAAAATTTCTCGTATACATACATAGATTTCTATGAATCATACTTAAATGGTATTATATAGCGCCGTTGGCAGGAACAAAATTAGATATCTTTAGCAATGATAAATTAAAATATTAATTTTATGCCAGCTTTGTAATAAAATATTTATTATTTTTATTGTTTGTGAGTTTTCTTGATGTGTTGTGTTTAAAAGAATAGTTATACTTTTCAATAAACTATACATATATCATTAGGAATACCATTCCTACCTTTTGTCTTAGTTAGCTATTTGTAATATTTGCGAACAACGGATTCTTTGTTAGCTTTCACGATAGCATTTGTATTGGGTGTAAAGTGGTGTCCGTCTAACGGAAAAGTGCCAGATAAAATTTTCTGATTTGTATTAGTATTTCTAAGCAATTACACAAAGGAAAATTTTCATGTCTATGTTTACTAACAATTGTATGAATATTAAATTAATATATATCTTAGAGAACAATTCTGTAATTAAAACTTACTGCACATTTCCTTTTATATCCAGGTTTCTCTTGATTAGGGTGGGTAATTAATCCCGCGATATTATCACACTAATTGAAACCGCACTAATCAAAACATTAATTGAATGGGGAAAACTGCAGTAAATCCACAGCCAACTTTCTCAGAAATCCATTATTCATAAATACACAATGTAATAATGTACTACGATATTGTTTTTCGTGTATTATTGTTAAAAAGTACATATTACAGCTGGATTTGAAAATTTAGAAAAAGCTTATATAATTTTCAAGAAATTCCATTAATAAAACTTGTGTGCTAATTTACTAAGTAAAAAGAAAATACAATAAGTCAATTTTAACTTAAACTCTGCATTGTTGCAATTCTTTAGCTTATTTATTAGCTTACTTAGCTTTAGACTTGTTTTTTTTTCTCTTTAATTTTACATAATGTGATTTAAAACTTATTGTAATACAATTTGATTACTTCAAAGTTACATACATTTTAACTTCTTTAAGTAAAAACTTAACATTTGCCAACTATGCAGTTTTCTTCTGTACCTATCAAAAGCTGTTTGAGGAATTAATGTAATTTTTGAAAAGCTTCTTCAAATTATTTTAATGTTATTTCTCTGTTCAGCAATTTCTTCAAATTTCATTTTCAAAAATTCGACGCCATCTTGCTGGAAAAAAATTATTACTCAATTTTGTGCAATGCGCACTAATCGAAAATTTTCCCGCAATAATCGAGGGGCATAAAAAAACAAGTGGGTAAGTGTGATCGAAGATCGCTCAAAGGGTTTCGTTTAATATTCCTTTCAAAACACTTTATCTTTTCTTTAATAAATCCAAATAAATTTCATTTTCAAAAAAAAAAAAAAAAAAAAAAAAAAAAAAAGTCATTTTTTATTCAAAAATTTACCGGTCTGTTTTTTCGTTTTTTCGAGTATCCAAACCAGCCCGATAGCAGGGGAAGCCGGCTATTATATTCTGTCATAATAATATCTGTCACGCGGTCTAAATGCGATATAAAAAAATAATTTTGAAAATGAAACATGTTTTACACCTTCAAAATGTTAAAATATGCGAATATTTCCATAATCGGATTTTTATCATGATTCAATATGTTTCTCAAACTCATATATTTACTATTCTCTATTACTCATATTGATACTCGCTTTGTATTATTCTCAAACATCTGAAAAATTCGTTAAACAAATATAACGTCAGATACTACATTAAAGACGTGAGTATAAAATATCACAAATTTACTAAATGGTTTACTAAATGGTGTATACAAATGTCAAATTTAAAACTCATACATATATTAAAATAAAATTAAAAATATCAACGTTTCGACCAACTTCTATGGTCATCTTGAGGAAATAGCTTTTTCCTGGAGATGACCATAGAAGTTGGTAGAAACCTTGATATTTTTAATTTAATTTTATATGTATAAGTTTTAAATTTGACATTTGTATACACCATTTAGTAAATTTGTGATATTTTGTACTCACGTCTTTAATGTAGTATTGTTTCATGGTGTAATCGTCCAGCATTTATATTATGACGTTAGATTTTCTTTTTAATTCTCTAATGACGTGATATTAATCTGATTTGTGTACATACACATACTCATACTCTTTGTATTATTGAGAAATCGTAGAAATTTTCCATTTTATTACCACTATGACGTCAATCATTTTTATTTCATATTAATCTTTTCTTTCAATTGGTGAAACTTTTTTTTTCATTTTCATTTTTCACTTGGAAATCGTCTGATAGAAAATTAATTATTGTAGAAAGACTTCCATCGTGGATTTTTAATTTTTGTCATCTGCTGTAACGAAAAATGTTTAAATTTAATGGGAAAAGGCTGTTAGAATTTTGGTTTTTTATCTCTATTTATTAAAATAATACGAATTTTTCAAATTTTAATATTTTGAGCTCTTTATAGCTGGTATTCAGCTATATACACAAAGTGTCAACTCTGTAAGTTACATAGTTTCTGAGAATAGCTCTGTGACAGACAGACAACGGAGCGGGAGTAATAGGGTTTCGTGAGATGAACGAAACCCTAAAAATTACCGCACTGACTGAAAATCACACTAACTAATTTGAACCATACTAAGCGAGAAAAACTTGTAGTCAGAAATTAGCTTTCGAATTTACATCTATAATAGCTAAATATTCTTCGATCTAAATATATAGAATATTTATTTTATAATCAAATATAAAAAAGAAAATATAATACACTTACAAAATAATTTTTCAGATTGAAAGGAAAATCCTCCGTTCGGAAAGCTGGCTTTATTTACTGAATGCAAAAAATATAAGCATAAAAACACTACATTCAGTGTCAACGCGATTGTAAAGAAGATTTAATGGGATTTTCTTTCTTATTCAAATTCCATTGTTTTTGTAAGCAAATATTCATCAACCGATAACAATTCATTTACATTTATTTTCATTTAATATGCTTCTAATGTTTACATACATTATCATTAAAAAGGTCTTACAATTTCTTTGACATTTAAAAGCAGGAACCGGAATAGTGTATTTTCTCCGCATGAGATGAAAAAGACAAAAAATCTTCTGTCTGAAAAAGAAAAAAAATCATTATTTGTTCTTAAGGGTAGGTTCCTTTGATGTAGCCATGTTTGCTACAATTTTCGTATAAAGTTTCCCCCATCCCCCTTTTTTGATGAAATTGAAAACATAATTTCCAATCATACGACTATTTTCGTTTTTCTGTGCGACAATTTAGCGATTAAAATACATGGTGTGTCTTTTTTCCCCCCTTTAAACCAACTGTGTGAATATTTACATTTTAAAATGTTTTCGATTTAATTTTTTTTAAATGTTTCACAGCGCATGGCGTGCACATTTGAAAATGATTTGTAAATTATTGCGCTCCTTATAATCATCTGAAAAAAAAATCGCATTAATTTTTTAAATATAATAAATTACTTAGAAACCAAACCTACAATTGATACGATAAACCAAAAAGTAAAAATGTTGGTGGTTTGAGGTGAATTTTTGGCACGAATTTTTCATTTCGAAATTATTAAAATAATCTTTTAAAGATTTGTCCTCCAAATAAAAAAAGTTTAATTTAATTTCTAAAAAACAAAACGTTTATAGCTTGTAAGATTTAAGCTAAAAAAAAAGCATCCACTTAAAAAAAGAGAAAGAAAAAACGCGTTTAAAGTTTTTGAACAGGTTTTTTGTAAGCCGTGACAAAGATCTCTTAAATTGTTTGTTATGACTAAAAATATTAGGTGGAACAAAAAAAAAGTTTTTAAGGGCCATTTTCTAAGCGTTAAGGTTTCCAAAATTGCGAAAAAGAAACAAGTCTTCCGGGAGTTTTTCTGGATAAGACATTTAGCGTACAGCTTTTAATATGTTAGTTTTCTATTGCTGAATTAAATAAACAAAAACAAAAAACAATAAAAAATATATATAATTAATGGGACCATTAGTTAGATTTTCTTGCCATTATTTAGATACCCATAAACCTATTATAAAGATAATATGCTGGGTGTTTCGAAAGGAAACACCCTATCTGAAATTCGTACATTATGAAAAATATTGAGATTAATTTTATATTATATGGCTAATTATAAAGTTCTTTTACAAACCAAATTAAATGTGCTCAATATCTCCCCCTTTGAATGCACGGCATCTGATTCGTCCCCACTAGAAGAAATCGCACACTAGGCACAGAGGTACGACGATCTTGGAGGCCAGACAAACACTGAAGTGGCGGGCGAAGGGAGAGGGTAAGCGAGCGCTACCTATTGGTAACTGCGTGAAACTCGGGATTTTCCTCTTTCTACTTATACATTATTCGATCAAAACGGATTAAAAGCTGAATAGTTATGATTTTTTTAATGGAATGATCCTGTTTGAAACACCCTGAAAAAAAAATTATTAATAATTATTTTAAAATGTAGGTCTATTTGTGCGCTGTTAGTGCTGTCACGCATTATTATAATGTTGTAACAGGTAGAATAAAACTACTAAAAGATAAACTCGTAGCCACTGAATCCCTTTCTGGCTGCTGTTTACAGGGTTGCACGGGATCAGCCTATGAATTGTTTAGCATGAAAATTATAGTTGAAGAAAAAGATATATCGGATCAAATCAGAAATTTTTTGTCAATTAGAAAGCTTAGGAATTGAATTCGAAGCTAAAGATGCTAGTAATGTAGATGAAGGAATTGTGACTGAATTTCTGTCAAGCATTGTTTTTAAAGATAACCGGTATAAAGTGAAATTTCCATGGAAGGTGAATTTGAAAACTTGTCTTAATAATATTCGCGAAGTGGCATATAGGCGATTTTTGAAGTTGAGAACAATTTTTAGAAACGATCCTTTGTTATTCTCAGAATATAAAGCTATTTTAGATAGTTATTTAGTAGAGAATATTATTGAGCCTGTTGAGAAAACATTGGAAATAAACACATTGGAAATAAAAACATTTTACATACCCCACACAGAAGTAATTCGCGAGGATAAATCTACTAGAAAAGTCAGAATCGTGGTCGACGTAAGCGCCCATGCTAAAGGTGAACTTTCACTAAATGACTGCTTATATACTGGATTAAATCTCATTCAGGAACTGTTCAAATTTTTAATCAAATTTACAAATTTCCGTTTAGCAATTTCTGCAGACATACAACAAGCGTTTTTACATATCGAGATTGATGAACAAGACAGGGACTTTACAGGATTTTTTTGGGATGATGAGCCATGGGTTGAAAATCCAGGTAAGGAATTTAAAATCTTTAGATTAAAAAGAGTTCTCTTCGGTGTGAAATCAAGTCCCTTCCTTTTGTCAGCAGCTACTTTCAAGCATCACCTACAAAGGTATGTAACAACATTTCCTGAATTTTTTGACACTTTAAATTTATTGTTGTGTGTTAACGACTTTATTGCTAGTGAAAGTAATGTTGATATGCTTTTAAATTAAATAAAGAAGTCTTTGAAATATTTCAAGATGCCA
Organism: Maratus michaelseni; assembly: GCA_963931845.1. Taxonomy (NCBI): domain Eukaryota; kingdom Metazoa; phylum Arthropoda; class Arachnida; order Araneae; family Salticidae; genus Maratus; species Maratus michaelseni. The sequence continues at coordinate 328,966,130 of OZ007589.1, forward strand.
GTATAGCTTTTAGAAAATGGAAAACAAACGCATTAGAATCACGTAAAAAATGGGAAGCACATGGTTTACACGTTGATGAAATAACTGATAACTTAAGTCTTAGTAATCAGCATTTGATACCTTCCAAAGTTTTAGAGGTTGTTTGGAACCCAAACAATGTTATGTTTTCTTTTAAAACTCAAAACGTAGAAAATGTACTGTCGAAAAAACTTAAGAAACTAAACATTATCTATTGCAGACTGTTGGTTGCATTTTCGACCCGATTGGTTTTCTTTACCCTTATGCTAGAAATATTTCAAGATGCCAGTATAGCTTTTAGAAAATGGAAAACAAACGCATAAGAATCACGTAAAAAATGGGAAGCACATGGTTTACACGTTGATGAAATAACTGATAACTTAAGTCTTAGTAATCAGCATTTGATACCTTCCAAAGTTTTAGAGGTTGTTTCGAACCCAAACAATGTTATCTTTTCTTTTAAAACTCAAAACGTAGAAAATGTCCTGTCGAAAAAACTTAAGAAACTAAACATTATCTATTGCAGACTGTTGGTTGCATTTTCGGCCCAATTGGTTTTCTTTACCCTTATGCTATTAGAATTAAATGTTTAATCCAAGAAATGTGGTGTTTAGGACTTGATTGGGATGCAAATCTACCCAAACAATTGGATATTTTGTGAAATTAATGGTTCGAGGAAATAAAAGAACGGAATAGTGTTAACGTTCCTAAGTATTATTTGGCCGATATTTCTATCGAAGAAGTTGATTATTTTGAGTTACACAGGTTTTTAGACGCTTGAAAGAAAGCACATAGTACAGTAGTGTAGCTTCGAGCAGTGTTAAAAAAACAAGAACGTTGTTATCAGTTTTGTGGCAGCAAAAAGTAGAGTAGCCCCTTTAAAAACTGCTTCTATACCTAGCCTAGAATTGTTGGGAGCCCTTTTGTCTGCTACACTTTGTCATAAAATTTCTAAAATCTTATCTTTTTCTGCAACTTGCTACTTTTGGACTAACTCTACTATTATTTTCTATTGGATTAGAGGAGACTGAGAAAGATTTAAAATGTTTGTCAGAAACCGAATAAAAGAAATAAATTTTTGTGATCCACTTAATTGGTTTCATTGTCCTGGAAAAAAATAATCACGCCAATCTAGTTACTAGAGGTTTGAAAGTTCCAGTGTTGAAAGGTGAGAAAGTCCCAAATGGTTAAAACAAGACTCTTTGGCCAAAATTCGAAAAACCATTTGATAAATTAGATATTTCTGAAGTTAAAGATCAGTTAGAAATAAAGAAAACACTGATATGAAATGAACTATTGTAGAAACAACAAACAACAGTAAGAGCTTGAACTTAAATGTAGTTTTAGATCCAGATGAACTGTTAAGGATCGGTGGAAGACTGGAGTTTTCTAATGTATCAGAATCACAGAAAAACCAAATACTGTTACCAAAACGTAGTGAGTGTCTATTTACGTATAATTCTAGCATGATCGGAAGTTTTATAAAATTTTATGCATTAGTTCTTTAGATATAGCTATCGTAAAAATCATGAAAAATGCAGTATAGCAGCGCCACCTGTTGGGTTATTTACACCAAAAATTAATCAGCATTAATTTATATCAAGATTTAACTGAATATAAAATTTTATTAAATTCCGTGTGTTAGTTCTTGAGATAGAGCGCCCACAAAAAGTTTTTTTCACATACAGGTACACACAGACAGACAAACAAACAGGCAGACTCACAGGCAGACATTTAATAAAAACAGTCAAATCGTGTTCAAGACCTTGTAAAACATATAAACCCGTCGAAAACCAGAAGTCGAACTTTTTCATAAATCCAATACTTTCTTCTTCTAAAGACAGAAGAAAGTAGAAAGTTTTGCGAAAAAAATATAAAATGTCATTAAATTTTTTTTTTAAAGTTTAAACTTAGAAATACTCTAATTCTTCAAAATGCAGCTGATAGTTTATGTTATATATACACAAATCTGAAATATTTCTGAAAAGCATTGTATTACTAAAAAATATGGTAGATGATAAAATAAATTTCAACGAAGGTACGACATGTACTTACTAAGAAAAAATGTAATTTATCTTGATTTTCGAAACCTGGTTTCAACAATATTACTTGTAATACCACGCGGCATTTTTTGTACATTTTCGAAACTCTTTTAGAAATAGCGATTTTTTATCATAATCTGATAAAATGCGGGTAAGGAAAATCCTGGATTTGCAGAGAAAAAACATTAAACGATGTATTTGAAATAATTTGAATATATGTAAAATTTAAATTGTCACTTGGAAACTTATTTTTTGGACAAAGAAGTTGTATTTATTATAAGAGCATTAAACCTTTGAAATATTTTTTTAAGGAAAAATCTGATTCAGCTTATATCAATGATTTTTTGGTAGGAGAGTTTCTTCACCATTATTTATCAACTAGCCATCTTTGGCGACCAGTTTGGTCTCCCTTAAATGTATTCTAAGTGTTGCAATAGTTAGTTTTATTTATAATTTTATCTACTTGCTTAATAATTCGCCAAATTGGAAGATTCTGATAAACAAATCAAAAACTCTTTGTGATCATAGCGGCTCTTTGTATATTTTTTATTGTTATGTATTTCATTTTTCTTGACAAAAACCGCTTACCTTAGTAAGACATCGATGCTTCAGGTCCGACTGCTTATAGTGGATTTGGGTCAAATCCACGATAAGCATATCCTTCACCTTGGATCCGCGTTTGCTAGGAGGATATGTGGCGTTGTGGAATCCTTTCTCCCCCGTCTTGTTTAATCATCCTACAAATTTTGGCTCCAATCTCGCAATAAAATCGCGATACCGAACACACTGTGTACTGTCAGTTTAATTATGGTCACATTAAAATAGATAATCATAATCATATACAGAAATACATTTAAAAATGCGCAGCAGTAAAGAAAATTCTACAATATTACATTATTTACTAATGTCCAATGCTGCCTTCGTGTAGATGCCACATACTGGCGTATAAAATCTGTGGTATAGAGAATCCTCTTGCTGGAATTTCAATAAATGGGACTAACAAGGAAGATCTCCTTAAAGCGCATACTCAGAATATTTTGAAAAAAAAATGCTAATGGAACTACTCATGTACGTAATAAAGGATCGGTCAAAGGATCAGGGTCCATAATCCGTGTTTTTGGCCCATGAAATAAGACTAAAATTCGACTTTGTTATACTGACTTAATTATTTCACTTTTTAATCTTAGAAGGTTTATCCTGTACGATTTCAACAATAATTTTTGCATTTTGTTCAGATTTATATGACTTACACAAGCTCAAAGTTCGTTTTATTCGTAGTTTTTGATGAAAAATACGCAATTTTACCTCAATTTTTAATATATTTTTTAATATTTTACTATGAGCGCAGCTTTGCAACACTTTCTTTTTTACATATATTGTACATTTTGATGTATTTTATGATATATGTAAATAAGAAAGTGTTGCACGATTGCGCTCATATAAATAATTGAGGTAAAATTAGGAGAAATTGCGTATTTTTCATCAAAAACTACGAAAAATACGAACTTTGAGCTTGTGTAAGTCATATAAATCCGAACAAAATGCAAAAAGTATTGTTGAAATCGTACAGGATAAACCTTCTAATATTAAAAAGTGAAATAATTAAGTCAGTATAACAAAATCGAGTTTAGGCTTATTTCATGGGCCAAAAGAGAATGCTTATGGATCCTGATCCTTCGGAATTACAGTAAAAAATCTGTAAAAAATATAAAATACGTTAGAGAATTTTTTGCAATAAAGATTCGATTTGGCGAGAAACACGTTTTCTCGACAAATGCAAGCGATTTTAATGCACTTGAAAATTCCTGGCTAAATAAGTGTTTAAATGTACCTACTTTATGAATTTAAACTTAAACGATTGTTTATTATTTTTTCTATAAGATTATATAATATATATACATATACAACTACGCATTGCTGGTGTTATTTAATTTTACATGGTTTTGCATACTGTATAATTTTTAAGTGTATTTTAACAGTAACTGTCCGAATAAGAGCGCTCTCATTGTACATCACGTACGATTATGATATTGAATGAGCCGTTTTTTCCATGGCAACAATACTTTTCTCTTGTTGTCTCCAACACTATCGGTATTGAAGTCAAATTGAGAGTGTTCAGTATCGGACATTACTTTTTAGTTTGAAGTAATTTTAATGAATTTAAATTTATTTCTAAACTATAGAATACGATCGTTAATTTTCTTTATATATACATACAAATGTATATGACAAAACCTTAGTTATGAACGTGTATTTATTTATCAGGGGTGTTTAAATGAAAGTGATTCGAGGTGCGTATCCATGAGATACGTAGGGACAGAAATGAGACAGATACATAGATATAAACAACAATATTTAATAAGTGAAATGCATACAAAGTTTGTTAAAAAAAATCACCCATCGCGTTTAGGCAGGCGTCCCATATCTTAGGAAGGTTACAAATTCCGTCCGCGAAGAACGATGCCGGTTGTTCATGGAACCAATTCAAAACTGCAGCCTTTACGTCCTCGTCGGAGTGAAATCGTTGACCCTTTAGGCTTTTCTTCAGCGGTCCAACGATGTGATAGTCGCAAGGGATCTGACCGGGCCGCGGTAAATACGTTGTCTCCTGCCGACCGTCACTAAACATTTTCGCCCACCTCGTCCCCGTGGGCTTCGGCACACACGTGTCACCGTACACAGCCAGCATTCTGCGATGAATATCCACCGGCTTACACCCTTCCAGTGTTAAAAACTTAATTACAGCTCGTTGATCCGTTTTGGGCGCAGTTGCATCTACACCAGCCATTTTTAACTGAATGCCACGTCCTTACGAATGAAGTTATCACAAATCTGCTTGCGCATGTGCATGTGTGGTACATACACCTTCACTATCTCGTTTGTTTCACGAAAATACATCGAAAACTGTTCGCATGTGACGATTCGAATAAAATTCATTTGAATACGCCTTATGGATTAACATTACTTGAACTAATTCAGTACGAAGCGTAGAAAAAGATTTTCCTAAAAGAATAGCATAAAATCCTTTTTTTTCTCATTGTGTTGCCAACCAGCGAAAAACCGCCAATAACACGAAATTTTCATAATTTTTTTTACGGACGTTCTATCGAGATTCTGCAGGATTTTTTTTTTTTTTTTTTTGCAAACATGTAAATCGTCAGAAGAAAAATATTCTGTAACTTTTTTAATTTTTTTCTGGGTATGCGCTTATGGAGACCTTCCTTGTAAGATGTTGTTCAGGAGGCTACCGCTAAGAAGAGCTTTTAGACTTAATTCAGAGCCATCCTGAGCAAATCACACTGAAATAGCCATAAATAAAATTTCTTCCTGATCTTCTAGAATCATTCTGTGGTCTCGACATCAGTAAGGGAAGTTTCAACTAAAAGGAAGGGTGTTTTTCGACCTGTCAACGGCTTACACTCTTGGCCTCTGACCTTTAGGATATCCTAAGAAAGTCATAAAATATCAACGATTCCGACATACCACAAAAAAAGAAGCCGATCTAAATCAGCCAGTCTGTACGATCCTTTAAAATCATTCTTATACCCCTATGGTACTGTTAAATAGGAACTGCACGACCCGCTAGAGCAGAATTTCCCGTACATAGTCCAATGTATCGGTCAAAAGTGTGCCTATAGTCAACCACAAAAACAACTAGAACGAAAACTATTTATGAAATCAAACTTATATCTTAAATTTAACATATACCATTCTGTTTTTAAATACAATCTGAAAAAAAATGTACAAAGTGTGATCAATAAAGAACCAGTCTCGGTCTTTTTTTATAAGTAACGTACAGATGAAAAAATGTCTTAATTAACACACAAAGCATTCAACAAATTATTGAAAACCCAAAGGTAAAGAACGAATTCCACGTTTTGACAAAAAATAAAGTTTAATACATATAAAGTTCATTTTTGTACAAAACAACAGAAAAATTATATACATGGTTTCTAATCACCCAGCTTAAAAAGTTTATTATCAAGAAATTATGAATTGAAAAACACAAAATCGAAATTCTGTAATTTTTTTTTTTATAAACATTTCTTTCTGTCTCAACATTTTTGCTCCATATCTATTCATTAATACAATTTATTTTTCTCATATGTGCCATAAATAATATCGTCACAATTTACTTACAATCTAAAAATCAACAGATGTCAGACTTTAAAAGCTATAACAAATAAGTAATTCTTTTCAAACGCGGTGGAAAATAAAAAGTTACATCATCTCAAAATTTTCAATGTATGCTGCTTATAGCATGTTAACAGTAACCTTTAAGTATTTGCTTTTGTGAATATGATGTTAGCTTTGGTACTTAAATTCCATGTAAGTTAATATTTGCTTTTCAATTTTCAAGCGAGAAAGATAAGTAGAATTTGTTTAAATAGAATTTCAGAACAGTTTTCTAACCTTCTAGACACACATTCATTAAAGTTGGGTTAATGGATTATGAAAGTAACGAATGAAATTTTTTAATATATTAAGCTTACTTATCTGATATTTAACAACCATAAAGCGCCAATTCAGGATGACTGAATAATTAATATAACGATTATAATTTAATATCTATGAAATGATTTCATAGCAAAATAACTGGAAAGGAAACGTAACAATTATGTTTTTAAATAAACTAGGAGATCCAACTAAGTTTCCCGGTTACAGAACATAAGTAAAAACTATTTGTTCATATTGAAAACTTCAATAGATTATTTTTTACATTTAATTTATATTTTTTATCTGTTTTAATAAATTTTTAACAAGTTTCTATTCCCATTGTCTATTTTAAAATGAAATTACATCAATTATAAAACCATAACTCTACTTAAAATATCAAAATCGAACGATACCAAGGGCACACACCATGTGCACGTCCAGTAGACCTAACCGAAGTGACCAATGTGACCGGTTACCTACCGGGGCGGTAAGTGACCGGTTCCTAACCGGTCGACAGACCTACTGAACGAAAATGGTATTATTTACTTGTAGCGCCATCTGTACATCATCGTAATTACGTCTGTATCACATCATCGTAACCGATTCTTCAAGTAACCGATCACGTGACCCAACTAACCAAGATTTTTCTTCGGTTAGTTTGGTCCCTTACCGGTCACTTCGGTTATTTCCTCTGAACGACGTTGGTTGCGTATCGGTTAGCAGCACTGAACGCTTTGGTAACTAACCAACCTTACCCATTACGTACCGGTGACAGTACTGGACGCGCTCCTTGTATTACCATAATTATTACAGTCATTTGGCAAGTTGTTTCGATTTGAGTTTTTAATATTTTTTTTTTACGATTACTATAATTATTTCTTATATATTCACTTCTTTCTTTTATTATTACTATAATTAATTAATCTTTTCTTGTGACAAGTTGTTTTGGTTTGAGTTTTCAATACTATGCATTATTTAATTTAATAGGTATGTTGTCCATGTCTTAATCTTATAAAAATAAAAGTAATTTTATTCATTATTTTTAAAGGATTTTTAGATGGGAATGAGCGGGAGGGGGAGGGGAAGTTGTTGACACGTTATAGTCAATGGAAAAAAAATTTGAAAAAAATTGGCACGCAGGCGTGAAAAGGTTCGCTAACCATGAGCTATACACATAGCCTTCATCAGGGATAAAAATATGTATGTATAAAATATGTATGTAAAAAATATGATGAATTTTTATCCCTAATGAGAGTTATATGTGTATAGCTGAAAGTGCTTGGAGTAATTGACATCGAATAATGTGAATGTAGTTTAACATCTTTCTTACAGTTTTATCTTCTTTTAAGTAATAAAGCACATTAAGTGCAATGTAAATTTTTTATCAATTATGTATTCAAATAAAGTTTTGAAATTTATTAAAAGCGATACTTTCCTGTTAGCCATATGCCATGAGTTAAATAGCTGAAGAAATCGCCTAAGATCGTTACATACAGCAGCCTTTTTGATTTTGATAATTCAAGGATTTAAGCACGTAGTTCGACTACATGTCTGTGAAATTTGGCTTCATTTATATTATTTTACTTATTTATTGATGAAATTATAATTTTATTATAGAATATCAGCCAAAAACAAATGTTAAATTTTTCATATTATTTTAGGTGCAAATGGGTTAGTCATTTTAATCGGCCTGCACACAATGGAGATAGATTTCACAAAAAGTCATGCCTGAAAAATATTTTAAAAACCGTAAAAAATAAGTTAATTGAAATAAAGTTTTCAAACTAATTGAATATGAAAAAAAAAAACATGTTTTTCCTATTCGTTGGTGTAAAAATTGAAATTGTGCGATGTTTAGAAGTTAAAAGAATTCCAGTAAAAGCGAAATTTATTGGTCAGATGTTGCCACACCCAATATGACGACAGTGTTACTACGGACATGTTTTTGCTTTATAATACAGATTAATAAGAAATTTATTCTTAACAAAATAGTTTAGATTGTAGTCAAAGCAAAACTGTCCATGTACAGTGATACAGTAACGTATAAAAACCTTACGGGGGCTATAACTTAAATTTTAATTTATGTAATAAATAAAAACAGTTGTCAACAGATGCAACTTTTTCTGCTGCTTACAGACAAAGTTACACGCTTTCACACTACATATAGTGTTACTAACAGAATTCTATAATTGCAAATTCCGGCGCTGTACTCTGTAAAAAATGGCAAATGTGTCTTTGTCTAGAAAAATATAATATAACTATACAAACTAAAATATACAATAACCTCTTCCGACTTACCCACGATTCCGAAACGCGTTTTTTATCTTTAGAAACCTCAGAAACTGACATGTTTTCGAGATTTAAAGAAGCGTTTATAAAAACATAGTTTCTTTTGTGGCCACTGATTTTCAGAAAAGTTTCCGAGTAGTTTTTATAGTGTATTAATCAGTTGTTTTCTCAAACCGGAATATCGATTTTTAAGACATTACTATCATTTCTGAATTAAACATTTTCAGCGGCTTAACTAAATGTATATATACAAGAGTAACAAAATAATGTAAATTTTAATGTTAATTTTAATGTTGTTAATTTATCAGGTTTGTTTGTAAAACACGTCTGTTGAACATGAAAATGTTTACTTAAGAATTGATAGTATCCTAAAAATCTATATTCCAGGTTAAGAAAACTCATTAATACATTATAAAAACTACTCGGAAACATTTCCGAAAAGCAATGTAAGCAAACAAACTTTGTTTTTATAAATGCTTCTTTAAATCTCGCAACTACGTTAATTTATGATGTTTTTAAAGATAAAAAACACTAATTTATTGTATATTTTCGTTCATAGTTATATTATATTTTCCTAGATTTACTCAGTCATGTGCAAACGCGTTCGTTACACAGTAACTATTCCATGTTTTGTCTTTCATCCAGTACCAAAAGTGCCCATCTTATGACATCACACCTCTAAGTTGACACTCTTGCTTTGTATGTGTTTTATTTTTCTGATGCAGATTCTCTTTATAACCGTGTCCCAAAAGTTTAGACAATCAATAAAATTGGCATTAACATAAAAAGTAATAAGGTACAATTAAAATCCGTGAGATAGGTAATAAATAAAAGCAGTTTTGCTGATATACGCATGTAAATTATGATCCAAGGTTTGAAATTATAAAATATACATTAAATTATATAACAATGTGCTGTTCCAAAAGTATAGACACCTGTAATTTTTTTTTTGGTTTTACATTTAGAAAAGTAACTAAAAACTTACTTTTAATATTTAATTCTATTGCCACGACACCTTATAACATCAAATACACGTTGTTCCATAGAATTGACTAAGCATTGCATTACAGAAGGAGGTATTTCATACCACGCTTTGTCAATTGCAATTTTTAAGTCATTTACACATGTATATTGCTTTCCATTTTCATATATTTTACGAGATAAGATCCATCCCCCATATGTTCTCCATGGGATTCAAATCTGGACTAAGTGCTGACCAGTCTAACAATGTGATATTGTTTTGCCTAAACCATATTTTCGAAGATGTGGGGGTATGGATGGATGCCCCATCTTGTTGCAAAACACAGTCCGTTCCTGCCAGCAAATCCATAGTTGGCAGTAAATTGGTACGTAAAATATCCTGATAATCCTTTGATTTCATTTTTCTCTCCATAAATCCTAGAAATGTTTGGCCGTTGAAAGAAAACCCTCCCCAAGTCATTACGGATCATCCGCCTTGTTGCCTGCTGAAACAGTTCTTGGGTTCTTTTCTTAGGTCATGCCAGTAAAATCATCAATGAAGTAAATCATCAGATGAATAAAATCAACTTTTCATCAATGAAGATGACAGAAATTCATTTTTCACCGTATGACATATGCTTTCTAGCCCTCTTTAGACGTGCATCTTTATGTCTCTGCTTTAAGCAAGGTTTTGCTTTCATTCTTCTGTAAACAATATTTGTTGAATATTTAATTCTTCTGTGTACAGTACTTTTTGAAATTCTGGAAATTGATGCAATTTCACGCACAGAGAAATTATCAACTGAAGCTTTTTATATAACATTTTTTATAACATTCTATCATCTCGGAACATTGTTTTCTTTGGTCTTCCGACTCACTTTCTAGTACTCCATGTTCCACCTGATCTTAAAACTCTATAAATACTGCTCAAGGATCCCTTTAATCACCCAGATATGTGTACAGGATTTTGTCCTTGCGCTTTTAAATGTAAAATCTTAATAATTTTATATTTAAGGAATTTCTTTAAAACGTGGCATTTTTATCAGAATACACAGGAAATGTCTTTTCACAAACAAACAATACACACACACAAACAAAATCACAAACAAAACAATACATTGAACTCATTTGATTCCACAAAATTTCATTAAATTATTATGCTAAAAATACAGTAAACGATATTTCAATTAAAGGGGAAAATTGTTCTGCATTTATAGAAGCAGACGAAAATAAAAATATTTTATTTTGTGAACAAAAATGTAAAAGAAAACATGTAATGCTGTATTGTGTCTATAATTTTGGGACGGCACATTGTTATATAATTAAATGTATATTTCATAATTTCAAACCTTTGATCATAATTTACATGTGTATCAGCAAAACTGCTTTTATTTATTACCTATCTCGCGAATTTTAATTGTACCTTATTACTTTTTATGTTAATGCAAATTTTATTGATTGTCTAAACTTTTGGGACACGGTGTAAGGTAAAGCTAGGATAGCCTGCGCACAATTCAAAAGAATAACAATAAAAAATCTAAATATTAATTTTTTGCTAAACTATCCGTAAATAATTTTCACTTCATTTGTTTTTTATATATTTCTATTGCTATTTTGTTGTTGTGTTGTAATTTAATAGAACAGTTGTAATAAAACCAAGAAAGTTATTTTGCGCAATCTCTCCTTACAGGGTTGGTGTGATTGCGCACATGGGTAGGAGAGATTGTTACTAATAATAACTACAATTAAATTGTTAACAATAATAATTACACTTAAATGACATTGTTGTAAGGTTTTTGTGAACAAATATTATTGTATTAGGAGTGAATATTTCAACCTAATGATTAAATAATCAGAAAAATGAAATAATTTTAAAAACGATTAAAAAATTTGAATTAAAGGGGAAAAAAATTAAAGAATCAGAAAAAGCAAGTCCAGATAAGATTACAAAATAAAATTATGTTACTTAATAACACGTTTAATTTAAAATTAGTCCATTTTCATTTTTCATTTTTTATGCAAATTTACCAATAACATGCGTAATCTCTCCTAGCATAGGAACTAATGGGAACAATGCGCCATCTCTCCTAAGTAGCAGATGCGCAAACTCTCCAATTTCGTTAGGAGGGATTGCGCGGCCTTTTATTTAAACATGGCCGCTACTAAAACGTACCGTTGATGTTCACATTGTTAGCCTAGATTAGTAGCTTATGAGAAATCGTTTAAGTTTAAAATATTTTGTACTATTGACATTGTATAGAAATTCTGATGATTAGCTATGAAAATTCAAGCACTTACTTTGGGAAAACAAAACAAAATAGCAATGCTTTATCTCAGACGCTCAAAACAATCAACGTGCACTTTCAAGTAGACACTCCACTACTGCTGTTGTACAACTACCTGGAGTCGCTGCTCCCTCACTCTACTCCTTCCCACCAAATGTTCGCAAACTCTCCGACCGTGCCATCTCTCCTGGCTTTAACTTATTATAATTAACTCTAACATTTAAAAGTTCAATTGCAACACCATAATTTTATTAAGTAATTTATTTAAGCATGCAAAAAAATCATATATAATTATTATTTAGATTGTATAATAATGCGTTTTTGCTCATATTTATTTCTAAAATCAGAAATTTCTTGTCTTGAATAGCAGAAAATTTCCATCTTCAAAACGGGAGAATATAAAAACGGAAGTTTTCTGAAAACCGAAAACTAGACAGCAACCTTGCTGCCAGCGCATTTTCCATTTTTTCACGGATTTTTTTTTTTTTTTTTTTTTTTTTTTTTTTTTTTTTTTTTAGTGTAGTTATATATTTTTAAAATAAAAATTTTGTATTTAATATTCGAAAAAAAGATATGCAATGTAACATAAATATTTTAATAGAAGCCTATTTCCAGAAGCGTAGAATATAGGCGATTCCAAAATTATAGCTCATGACGCCAAGTAGTTTTGACTTATATTTAAAATATTTATCCGCATTGAAGTTTGTGTTGCATTATTAAAGGAATTTAACTTTGCAATTCCATGTTTTACATCTGCGTAATTCCTAAACAACTCTACCAAAAGAGTTCCTGTCTAGTAATAAGGGTGAAATTTAGCGGAAAAGCGAAATATGATCTCAAAAATGTGTGTTCGCATTGAAAATTTCAATGTCATTAAAAATTTCAATTTCAATGTGGCCCAGCTATGTTCAAGGTTGTATAACAAAGCGTGATACGTGATGGAAGAACACTGACTTCATTTTCAGATTCAGTGTCGATAAAAAAATACAATTATAGCACTTTCAGTTCTGAAAACTATTTTTCAATTTATAGACTACTGTTATAAAATATGTGTTGCAAAAAACTTTGTTTTTATAGGCGAAAACACTTGCGACTGAAATACGTATGTTCTCCCTGGAAGCTTTACAGTAATTTATTAAACAAATATAATTATCCTTACTCATATAAATCTGAGAATTTACATGCAATTTTAATCCCTTACACAAAGAAACAGCTTTAGAAACAGCTTACCACGATTGCGCGTGTATTAAAAAAACAAACAAACAAAAACTATTCATTAAGAAGATATTGTTTACCAGAAGAGTATCTCCGCTTTCAGGGAGTAGCCGTTGTGCTTTAAGAGTTTATTTTTGAATCAAAAGTAATCTGAACACAAAGGAGTCTGGGGATAACTGAAAAAGAATGAAAATCTCTCTGTCTTATTTCTGCTAAATAATGCGCATGAAAAACAACAACTGGGGAATAAAAACAAAGAAATCATGAAACTTTTGTGTTTAAATGTAAATTAAATACTACATGTTTCTTTTTCATGTTCTTATGATACAGTTTAGTTAAAATTACCTTCTCAAATTAAAAATTTTTAAAAGGCTTAAAAGATTACATTTAATATCTATCATTTAAATTTGGTATAATATTTTAATTTCTTAAAACTATAAATTTGCATTTTACATAAAATTTAGACATGATAAAGAAAATTTTGTGATTTCTCATAGAAAATGCAAATCAACATGATACAGTTTTTTTAATAATCTACAGCATTTAATTTGATATTAAATAGAAAATTCAATAAATGGGCTGAATCTCTCATATTTTTTCACATTTTCTTTAATACACCATTAATTATATTTTAACCTTTTTAGATTTCAGGAAAACCATGTAAATAAATGATTGAATTATTTTCCTCTCAACTTTAATTGTTCTTCATTAAGTATATGGTGATATATTACTCCACGTTTCAATCCGTAATACGTGAAGATATTTTCTTTTTTGTATCGTTGATTGATATGCTACCACCACTGGTATAGAGATGCGTGATAACAGACACGATGTAAGTTCGCAAATCAGTTCACTAGGACACTTCAAATAAATATTAAATTAAACATTTATTGACGACACACTTCAACATTTATCACAATTATACGAAACACAAGATATTTCAGTTTACATGCAAGGACATATCTGATCCTGCACTATATTAGATTACACGTTCAGTTATTATCTACGCGCTAGGTTATAAGACTAACATACACTATCCTCGTCTCTCTTGACGTACACAGTAGGGCTTATCCACTATTACGACCGCACAGGTCACTTAGAACTCTATGCATACATTTCGAAGACGCTTCTTAGGAAACAACTAATACCCGGTTCAGATCGGATATTTAAGATATCTTAGACCACCGAACTCACTGAGGGAGTTCCGTAAACTCACTCAGTGAGTTCGAACTTTCTATTGCTAGATACAGCCAGTTACCACTCACTTTGATTGGCTTTGGAGGCTAGCTTTAACCGATTGGCTGTTGAGGCAGCCTTTAACGTATGCGCATGCGCACATTCTGTGTTTGTTCAAGTCTCAGCCAGGGTGGCGTTCAGTGAGTTATCTTAAATGAGTTTTGCGGTGTGAAAAGGTATTCAATTCGGGAGGGTACCACCTCAAAAATGGCGGTCTATGATATATTAGATATATTAAATGTCCGGTGCGAACAGGATATAACTCCTCCAAGTTCCAAATTAATTATCTTTCCCTACATATATTTTAGTCCCCCTCCCCCCTTTCTATTCCAATCTGCGCGGTTCTTCTCTTTACTTTCAGGGGTAACGCCCCCGCGTTGTCCCCTCGCTTTGCAACCTTTCATCACGACGAATTATCTCCTTTTCTTAAGCACTTCCTTCTATTAATGAGTACATTCCAAAGAAATAAAATTATAAAGTTAATAAAAATTTACATTACACATACGTCTCATTGATATCAGAAACCTGAGAATATGGTAATAAAAATATATGATAAACTAGCAAATCCGACTGATGTTGTCCGGTCCTGCAGAAAGATACCATCTGCCAGTAGATATCCTTCTGTTGTTGTTTTATTTACATATGGGTCACGTGAATGGCAATGCTAAACTGCATTAAAAAAAAACAGAAAATTTGAAAAGCAGTTTCAGAAAAATAATTTTTCTAAATAGTAAATATCTACTTTTTTTTTTTTTATGAAATACACCGTTGAGGACAAAAAGTATCTTATGCACGTTATTTATTTATTTTTTAATAAATTTTTCCGAGTTCTAGCGATTGCGATTTTAAATAGTAAATATTCAGTTTTTTTTTTTTTTTTTTTTTTTTTTTTTTTTTTTTTTTTTAAGATGCCACCCGTACCACGAAAGTACCGACAACAAGGAGATACGGCTGGAACTTTTTTCAATCTGAGTGAAAATGTGTTCACGCCAGGCCTTGGGCCCAGAACCATTGGCTTTAATTGCCACTGCACTTCCAATTGAGCTATCTGGACGACATCCCAGCCAGCACAATTCACTCAGACAAACATTTGGTAATAACGTCTGGCCTATTCTTTCAAACAGTTCAACAGAATGAACCACAAGTAATGGAACTCCAAAAAACGATGGATATGTAATTACACGTTTATTCTTTTAACACAGTCAAAGTGATTGGCAAATAAATCATACGAGTGGCAATATTTCCAACTGAGTGAAAATGTGCTTTTCACTCATTTGGAAAAATTACCACTCGTATATAAAACAAAAAATAAATAAATAAAAAAAACTTGTATTTTGTACCAGTTTTATTTTTTCTTTTATAATTCTTTTCTAGCCCTGGCAATTGATATTTTAAAATGCATACAATACGGAAAATATGAAAACGACCTCCAGAATTTCTTTTTATTTGAAATAGTAAATATTCATTTTTTTTTAAATAAAAGATACCCTCAGTACCATGAAACAACCTTCTAAATGTCGGTATTTTTGGTTTTTTCTTATAATTTTTTCCAGGCCCTAGCGATTGCCATTGCAAAATGTATGAAAAACGAAATATTTTTCTCTTGTCTTTAAGCTATGTGATTGAAAACTACATTCCCCGCGGCTATACAAGGGGGCGATCATAACACTGGTAAACCTAAGGAATTGATGCTTGTTTATTATCTTTCGGTGAGAGATTTTAATTAATATCTCGGCTAATTATAAAAAAAATGAAGAACCCTAGTCTCAGATGCATTCGGACCTGTCTTCGTCTATCCGAAACCAAATTTGCGGATCTTAACTTGTGTTAGGTTTCCAGAACCATCGTGCACACACACACAAACACCTTTCTTTTATTATATATTAATATAGATAGATATATATATAGTTATATTAATATAGATAGATATATATATATAGCTATATTAATATAGATAGATATACACTATATTGCCAAAGGTGATTGGTCACTTGCGATTTTAGACGTTTTTTTAACTATCTAGAAAAATACATGAGGAATTAACCTGAAACTGCAGGTGTGTAAACAGTATAGTATAGCTTATATATTTCCGTGAATATTTTTTCCCGAAACCCCATAGGGGACTGTCAACAAATTGAAAAAGAACGAATATCTTTTGGATTACCCTGTAAAAACTAATGTAGCAAAATTGTTCAAACTCGAGATTATTAATAAGTGGTTTATTGTAATATACTGTGTTATTTTTTATGAGGATAGCAAGAATATTCGAAGAGAAATTAAGGTTTTTATAAAAACCGACTCAAATTTCGCCAAGTTTTTTGCTTATAATTTGCAGAGTTCTTAATATAAAAAAAAGTTATTTTGAGAAAATATGTCAAACAACATAGTACATAATACTCTGCAATCGGAATTAAAAAATAATAAAAATTGGATGAAAAATGAGCAGGTTTACTAAAAAATGTCTCACTGCGCATGTGCGAATGCAATTAAAATATAATATGCATAATGAATTAGCTAAGTATATAGAGCAACTTTTGTGAAAGTCTCAAAATCATAGCTTGAAAATTCTGAAAATTATCGTCGATAGAATAAGCTCGAAATCCGTCGTTATTGCACGTACTACTATATTTGGATACAACCCCTCATCTTTTTACTTCTTTTTGGGAACAACGGATTTCGAGCTTATTCTATCGACGATATTTTTCAGAATTTCAAGCTATGATTTTGAGACTTTCACAAGAGTTGCTCTATATAATTAGCTAATACATTATGCATATTATATTTTGATTACATTCGCGCATGCGCAGTGAAACATTTTTTAGTAAACCTGCTCAATTTTCATCCAATTTTTATTATTTTTTAATTCCGATTGCAGAGTATTATGTATAATGTTATTTGACATATTTTCTCAAAATAACGTTTTTTTATATTAAGAACTCTGCAAATTATAAGCAAAAAACTTGGCGAAATTTGAGTCGGTTTTTATAAAAACCTTAATTTCTCTTCGAATATTCATACTATCCTCATAAAAATTAACACAGTACATTACAATAAACCACTTATTAATAATCTCGAGTTTGAACACTTTTGCGACATTAGGTTTTACAGGGTAATCCAAAAGATATTCGTTCTTTTTCAATTTGTTGACAGTCCCCTATGGGGTTTCAGAACAAAATATTCACGGAAATATATAAGCTATACTATACTGTTTACACACCTGCAGTTTCAGGTTAATTCCTCATGTATTTTTCTATATAGCTAACAAAACGTCTAA
Organism: Maratus michaelseni; assembly: GCA_963931845.1. Classification (NCBI taxonomy): domain Eukaryota; kingdom Metazoa; phylum Arthropoda; class Arachnida; order Araneae; family Salticidae; genus Maratus; species Maratus michaelseni. Next base: position 328,983,886 of record OZ007589.1, read on the forward strand.
TATCACAAGTGACCAATCACCTTTGGCAATATAGTGTATTATTCTTCAGTAACTAAACTAAAATAATTAAAAACACAGCTATAGATTGTAATGTTTTTGAATACTTTAAACAATCTCACTCACAGACACACTCGCACACACAAACATCTTCCTTTTATCATATATTAATATAAAAAGATCATGCTTCAGTAATTAAACTAAAATAATTAAAAACACAGCTATAGTATGTAATGTTGTTGAATACTATAAACCATCTTTCATTAAATTATATTTACAGAAATGCAATAAAAAATCAATATTAAAAATTTCGGAATGATTCTGCATATTATTTTTAAAAGAAATTATCCGTATTAAACTCTTTTCAACTAAATTACGTTACATTTCAAACAAACAAGCAAACAAATATTAATTTTAAAAAAAGTAACATAATAACTTAGAATTTCAAAAGCAAAATTTTTGAGAAAGCAAGAATTAAAATTTTTATGTAGTCAACATTAAACAATGAATTAAACAATAAACTGAGAAAACTCTGTTTAAATATTTGATCGCAAAACGATTGAAATAAAAATAATTTTTAAAGGGAATTGTTCCATTTCTTTTTCAAGTAAATTTGAATAGATAAAATATGATTACTTTAAAAATATGAGATATACATTTTCTAAAATGAAATAAAAGTGCTGTTTTATACGTTTTTAAACTATCTAAGTTGTTGTTGTTGTTTGAAAATGTTATTTATTTAAGAATATGAATTAAAAGTGTTTTCAAAAAAGTATATCAAAGGAATATAATTTCAGATTAAAAATTACGTTTCACAATAACATTGTACTGAAATATCAATAAATAAACTAAAACTTTGTCTAGAGAGTATAATTTAAAAAAAAATATTGACGTCATAAAATAAAAACAAAAATTAAATTAAATATTATGAAAAATAATAAATACATAATTTTATAAAAATAATAATGTGTTAAGTGTGAAAATGATTTATATGAAAAAAAAATATTTTTAAAACATGTCATATTATGTAAAAAAAATTAGCAAAACCTGCGGCTTTGCACGCGTGATTGTTGAAATATGCCAAGTAGTATTTCTTTGTCTATTAACAATTGGCGAAATTTATGCTGCTACGGATAATTTAAATATGACGAACTAAGTCATATTTGACAGCGGACGCAAGACTTGAATTAATTTGAAAATCTCAATTCCCCCTCCTTCCAAAAGAAAGTTAGAATGCAGTCTGTTTGGGAATTCTGTTTATCAGTTTCCATACAATGAAAGCATTTTTCAAATAGTTTCAATATAAAAATACCATATAAAAATTCCAAATAAAACCTTTGTGCAAGAATATTTAAAAAGCAGTAAACCAACGTTAAAAATCCACAAATAATACACAAAAAAAGTAGCAAACAGCTGTTTCGAATCCACAAGCGAGATTCTTCTCCAGTGTGACAAAGCGTGCTAGAAAAAGCCAGTGTTGTTTTTTTTCCTCTGTGCTTTGCTCTTTGTCGCACTGAAGAGGAATCTCGCTTGTGGATTCGAAACAGCTGTTTGCTGCTTTTTTTGTGTATTATAATGTACATTTTTAACGTTGGTTTTCTGCCTTTTAATAGTTTCAATAGTTTCAGAGTATATTTCCTACAGAAAAAAGTATATTTTTCTCAAAGTTAGTATACTTTGATTCACCATAAAAATCACAATACCCTTAAGTTAAAAGTTGGAAAACATTGGTTTAATATATTTAATCATGCTTTTTATACGGCAAAACGCTAAATATGAAAGTACTTCTTTATCTAACACAAAGTTGGCAATCATGTTTCTTTATTACTATCATTTTAATTAATTATAACAGTTACTGACACTAATAGGTTTTATCCCATTGTTCAGCAAAGCTGTAACTAACACTCGTATAACAAATAATTAATATTTCTTCTTTTTACAATTTTTAAAATTTAAATAAATAAAAAAAAACATAGTTCGTGCGCATCTACGTCTGAAATATTATCTGTATGCCAAATTTAAGGTTTTTATGCTGGTAGTTTCAGAAAAAAACATAGTGAAAATATAACTCTAGAACACTTTCTTTCCATTTCAATCCCATTTATTTTTTGCTTTAAACTTCTCTTTGGAAACATCTCGTCTTAATAGAAAGCTGCATGTAAAAATTAAAAATATCTAGCCCCTATAGTTTCAGAGTAATCATGAATATAAAGTGTTTTCCAATCATTGCATCCTGTTAAATCTCGACTATTTTAGCAAGCGTTCTTGGCGAGCATTTACATGTTAAAAGTAATCACCCTATAAAATTTCATGCTTTTAACCTCAACAGATTAAAATAATTTTGAATTTTAGCGATTTCGTCCTTAGAGCTTTCGAGGTCAGTTTCTACAGAAGTAAAATAAAGCTATTTTTAAACAGACACTGTCATCATTATTATCCTGAGAGACGATTTGAAATCGGTTCAGTTGTTCCAAAGAAATCGTGATTTTAGAATATTTTCTGCTTATTTCACACTTTTAAATTTTGAAATTTTAGAAGCTGTTCTGAGCGTGCATTTAAGTCTTAAAAGTTATTACCATCTCGAAGTTCACTTTTCTAGTCCTAAAAAGGGTCAAACATATCGTAATTTAGAACGTTTTAGAGCATTTTCGGTTCTTTTCGCACTTTTTAAATTTTTATTTTTATTTATTTATTTATTATTTTTAATTTTAGATTCGCTCTTAGTGAACATTTAAGTCTTAAAGATAAGCACCATACCAAAATTATGTTTCTAGCCTCAATATATTGAAAGAAATTGTAATTTTAGAAAGTTTGTCGCTCTTGCACCTCTTCGAGGGCAGTTGGACACTGATAAAATATAGCCCCGTTTTAAGCAAAAAACTGTCATCAGTATTATGATGAAATAATTTTTCAGATTGGTTCGGTAGTTATAAACTAATCATGATTTTAAAACATTTTCTCCTCATTTACTTTTTACATTTCCCTTTTTAGGGTTTCGTTCATCTCACGAAATCCTATTACTCCCGCTCGGTTGTCTGTCTGTCACAGAACTATTCTCAGAAACTATGTAACTTACAGAGTTGAAACTTTGTGTATATAGCTGAATACCAGCTATGAAGAGCTCAAAATATTAAAGTTTGAAAAATTCGTATTATTTTAATAAACAGAGATAAAAAACCAAAATTCTAACAGCCTTTTCCTATTAAATTTAAACATTTTTCGTTATAGCAGATGCCAAAAATTAAAAATCCACGATGAAATTCTTTCTACAATAACTAATTTTCTATCAGTGATTTCCACGTGAAAAATGAAAATGAAATAAAAAGGTTCACCAATTGAAAAAAAGATTAATATGAAATAAAAATGATTGACGTCATAGTGGTAATAAAACGGAAATTTCAAATATTTCTCAATAATACAAGGAGTATGAGTATGTGTATGTACACAAAGCAGATTAATATCACGTCATTAGAGAATTAAAAAGCAAATATGACGCCATATTGGAAGTTTAACGAATTTTTCAGATGTTTAAGAATAATACAAATCGAGTATCAATATCAGTAATAGAGAATAGTAAATATATGAGTTTGAGAAACATATTGAATTATGATAAAAATCCGATTATGGAAATATTCGCATATTTTAACATTTTGAAGTTGTACAACATGTTTAATTTTGAAATTATTTTTTTATATCGCATTTAGTCCGCGTGACAGATATTATTATGACAGAATATAACAGCCGGCTTCGCCCGCTATCGGGCTGGTTTGAATACTCGAGAAAACGAAAAAATATACCTTAAATTTTTACTTTACAAAAAACATGAGTTTTTTTTTTTTTTTTTTTTTTTTTTTTTTTTGGTTGCTAAATGAAATTTATTTGGATTTATTAAAGAAAGGATAAAGTGTTTTGAAAGGAATATTAAACGAAACCCTTTGAGCGATCTTCGATCACACTTACCCACTTGTTTCTTATTTTTTTTGTTTTTGTTTTTTTGTAACTGTTCTGTGGGAGCATTTACGTTTTAACTGTAACAGCCATGTCAAATTTCAAGTGTCTAGCCTTAGCGATTCCAAATAAATCGTAATTTAGCATGTTTTCCGGTATATTTCACCCTTTTAAAATTCCGGATTTTCATAAACTGTTCTTAGTGAGCATTTACATCTTAAAATTTACTACCCCATGCCAAACTTCAAGTTTATAACCTTATAAGCATATTAACAGAAATTTAGAATGTTTTTTGCTCGTTCACCCATTGAGGTTAATAGTAACGACATAAAATATAGCCTATGTTATATCACAAAGACTGTCAGCATCATTTTTCCACCATTATTGTTTAAATCAGTTTCTGAGATTAACCCCTATAAAAAACAAACAAATGTTTCTTCTTTATGTACGACACATTACACTGTTAAAAAATTTGCAGCAAACTGTCCAGTCATTTGACCGTTTTTGTAGAAAACCGTTATTTAACTATATTCTGACCGTAATATTACTCATTTTATGGTCAGAATATAGTTAAATTATGGTTATGTAAACGTTTTCTATAAAAATGGTCAAAGGACTGGACAGTTTGCTGCAAATTTTTAACAGTGTACAAAAGGGACATATTTACGGCATTTATGCTGTAAAAAAATTCATTGTAAAAAAAGGAAAATGTATTGGCAGCAAAGTTGCCGTCTATTATCCAATTTTTAAGGCTTTCCAACATAGTTGAAAAGTGTTTATGAAATCGGTTTGTCTGTCTGTCTGCCGTCAGTCCGTGCTCTCACTCGAGTAAATATACTCGGATTGTCATGAAATTGATATATGTTATTGGGGTTTATCATGGCATGTTTGGTATTGAAAATGAAGTGTGTAGCATTTATGGTTTTTTTACAGACTCACTCAAAATAATTCTGTTACATTACGGTCTATGGCGAAAAATCGTTTGCGGCGAATTTTAATGATGTTATACTATATTAAACACGTTCAAATTGATACATATCACTGAGGTGCACTATAAGGCGCTTACTGTCGAATATAGTGTGCATATAATGTATCGTTTATTTACAAAGAGTCTCAAAACAATTTGGTTGCAGTACAGTCTATTAACAAAAATTGCCGGAAACTCGTTTTCCGTTGTTGGACGCGATTCTAAATGTAACTTTTTTTGCATATTAGTTCACGTATATAAATTCTATGGATTATATACAGGGCTGCTCAAAAAATCTCACGGACATTCCCGTTCATTGACGGGAATTGCTGAAGGGACATTTTAAACTGTGCTATGTATTTTCTAACTAAAGTAAATTTTAGCATGCTGAGTAGCATACATCCAAATCTACAGATCAAATACAGGGCTGCACAAAAGAATTCGGCTATTTTGTTCGACTATTGGTAGTACTTGCTGAAATTGTGTTTTCAAATGTGTTATGCGATTTCTAAATTTTGGAATCTTGTATTTTCAGAACTTGTATTTCAGAATTACATAGTATAACTATTGCTCAATATCACAAAGTATAATTTAGCAATGCTCAGTATAATTAAACCTGCTGGGTGGGGCTAGTTGAGCTTAAGCCGAAAGGTAGGCCACCTCGCCCGTTTCGACCTTGACCTTGCAGCATAATTTATCAATGTTTACTCTAGTATTATTTTTCATTCATTATAGTTCATTTAGTACTTACTTCTATCCATTATTATTATCTACTTCAGCATCTTACAGTATTATTACATGGTATTATTATTGCTCAGTATCACATAGTACTATTTAGAACTGTTCAGTAGGATTGGTAAATTGTATTTTCAGAGTTTGTATTTTTGGAATTTTTTATTTTCAGAATTTGTATTTCAGCATTACATAGTATAATTATTGCTCAATATCACAAAGTATAATTTAGTAATGCTCAGTAGAATTAGGTAAACAAACTGGCTAGGTGGGGCTAGTTGAGCTTAAGCCGAAAGGTAGGCCTTCCCGCCCTGTTTGACCTTGACCTTGTTTATTTGGTAAAGTAACAGATTGTATGCTTCTACTATAACGCAATCTATACTTATTCATCTTGCCTCCAATGGTCTTAGCGGAGTTTGAGGATGAAATGGACTTCTAATAGGCATAAGGACCTTTACACGCTACATCAACGCTAACTGAAAAATTTAGTTGTTCTTAATGGCATCATCCAGTGTTATTTATTATTCTTAGCATAATTTATCATTTTTTACTCTAGTATTATTATTCAGTTATTATTGTTCATTTAGTACTCACGTTTATCTATTATTATTGTCTACTTCGGCATCATACAGTATTATTACATGGTAATATTATTGATCAGTATCACATAGTATTATTTAGTACTACTGAGTACGATTAGTAAATTGTATTTTCAGAATTTTATTTTCTAAATTTTGTATTTCAGAATTTGTATTTCAGCAATACATAGAATAATAATTGCTCAATATCACAAAATATTATTTAGTACTGCTCAGTATAATTAGTAAATTGTTTTCGCAGTTTTTGTGTTATCAAAATTTTGAATTTGTGTTTCAGTACTACTTCTCTATTTTCTAATTTTATTTGTGTTGATTGTTTTCACTACATGTACAAATTCCTATATAATCACTTATATTATTCCCTATTATTCTTAGTACTAGTACAAAATTCTTGTATTTTCAGATTTGTTTTCTGGCATTATTACTGTACTTAAATTGTGTTAACTGTTTACTCTAAATACCCTATATATTTATTCAAGTTTTTTTCCCATATAAGTCTTTTTATACACTCGATGCTACTATTCAAACGATAATTACTTTCTTTGTCAACATCGTATTTATTAATTGTTTATCGTTCAATAAGTGAGCTATTAGTATTGTTTTGTATTTATAGTTTTCTCTCAACTTTAACTATTACATTGTAAATCTCTACATGTCCTTATATTTATTTATAACCACAATTGTTCATTCAACCCATTATTGTATCTAACTTGACTCGTCCAGTATAATTGAATAGCCTTTGTGATTGACATTGTAGTGTTTGACAGTTAATTTTCAATAGTGAGGGGTCCCATTCCCGGGTGGTCCTTCCGGGTATCGCTTCTTGGGCTGGGGCCTTGCCGCATAGTAAAAAAACCTCCTAGACGGGGCTAGTTGAGTTTCAGCCGAAAGTTAGGTCTCTCTGCCCGGTTTGACCTTGACCTTGTTTATTTAGACATCATCTTTCACCTTATTAAACGGCGAAGTTTTTTCATAGTATTCTGAATATGTTGGAAAGTGTTTAATAATCTATGCTTGATGCATGATTTTTCGTTCTTGTTACAGTATACAAGCGAAGGTGACTGATAGTCGTCTTTTGTTTAGAAATCGATAAAAATGTAATTCAGCTTGTTATGTTTAAAAAGCTGCCTTTCTATCCTTTGTCGTTCTTTGCACTTATTAATAACGGCTTGAATTATTCTTAATTATTCTCAATAGGGAAAACAAAAAACTTTAGTGTTGAAAAATGGTTTAAATGTCTGCTACCATTGCATTACTCTTTAAGCTTCACGTTCATATAATTCCATGTTCAACACTTAAGTTGGTGGCATTTTCAGATGCACAGGCGTATTGTATTTACAACAGTGTTGTGCTGGATATATCAAATTCTCATATTAATCATTCTTTCTCATCAATGTACGTTTAGTTCTGAAAGTTGAATGTTTATCCGTAAAATGTTTGAACTGATTTTAGACTTTTAGTCTATCTTAATCTAAACTACAATGGTATCACAATAGAAGGATTAAATTTCTAATGTGGAAAATACCAGTTTAAGAAGAGGCGAATGAATGATTTTTAATGTAACCCCTTCCTTATAATTGTATGAGTTTTGATTTTATTTTCTGTTTTTAAGCACATTGAATAGATTCATGCCATAAGTTTCGAAATAAGAGTCGCATTATAAAAAAGTTCTATGCTGATATTAAAATTATAAAAATATTTAAAATATTAAATTATATTAGGTCAGCATTTCAGTTGGCAATACATAAACAAAAAACTTAAAAATAAAAGATTCATTCAGAAATCTAAGAAAATATAATAAGTATTAATAAAAAAAAAGAGAAAAAAGAAAGGCTATTTACACTTTTTTTTAACTTAACCTCTCTGTGCTATGTGGACTTCAGCTTTGACTTTATCTTTTACTAAATAAATGGTTATAAGTTTGACAAAAGAAAAGTAGTTTATTCTTCGTAACAAAAGAAATGTGTCATTTAATCCACAAACGAATAACAAAAGATAAAAGTACCAAAACAAAGCAAAGCAAGATAAAAGCGTAGAGTTAATAAATTACTGTAAATCATTTTTAGCACAAAAAAAGATTTATGGCATGTTTAACAAATCTGTGCTTTAAGATTCTTAAAAATAATTTAGTGTTAACACAAGAAATATTTTTTCACAAAAAAATAATTTATTTTAGAAACACATTTATATAGTTGTGACAAAAGAATGACATTAAAAATAATAATAATAAGTAAAAGATACACGCACTACAAAAATCATTCAAAATTAGATTTTTAAATCATCTTTCGAAAAAATACCATATAAATATTTTTCAAGATATAAAAATTTCAAACAAAAATAAAAGCTGACTTATTCTTGATTTTATTTATTTGAAAAAGTGCTTAAAAGAAATAGTCCTTATTATTTTTTTAATTATTTTTCTTCTGAATACAACATGCTTAATATACTTTATTACCATGATTAGATACATCCTTTTTATAGTTATAAGATTAAATATATACACCTGATATGTTTACCCTCATCTTACGTACCATCTTACATCCATCTAATATGCTTACATACACTTTTTATATTTAAGCATCTTCTATCTTCTGTCTACTGTAGCGTCGTTAAATTAAAAGGCTTGCTGGCGCAACATTAATTTTAATAACACAACTTCACAGTACACAGAAACTAGTCGTTGGGGGCCACCGTAATACTTACCCATCATGGATATGCATAATGTAAAATATTAAAATAAAAATGTGTAAACTACTTATAAAATGCATTGCAATTCGAATAAAATCGTGGCTTGATGACGTCATAAACTTTAAAAGCTCGATTACTGAATTGCTTGAAAGAAACAGCCTTATAACTCCAAAAACAATAATCCTATTAACTAGCGGTTTATTGCATCTGATTAAGCGTCTCATTTCCAATTGAAATATATCTTTGAAGTGAAATTTGGATGAAATCCAGGGTCATGAAAAATCGAAGAGTGTGGAAAATAGGTTTACAAATATCTCGGCAACGCATTATCCGATCGACTTCATGCTTTATGCAAAATTTATGTTTTTTTATTGTCTTTTATATCCACTTCTTAAAATAAACAATTTCGAAAATTTTTATATACCTTTTATCAGAACGAATATTTCGAGAGTACGAAAAAAATAGTTCCGGTTAATTGAGGTTATTGAAATTCAATAGGCTTCTTCCCGTTATTACATACTAAGTACATACAAAATTGCAAGTCTCTATCTCAATTTGTTCGGGAGATAGAGCGTTTACAGACACACACAAACACGCAGACAAACGGACGGCAATTTTTTTTTTTCTAAAAATATGTTTTTCGGAATCTCCAGTGTCTGAAACGTGTAAATCCGTCAAAAAAAATTAGATTTTCAAAACGATTACAAGACTTACCCTATACTACGTATGATGGGTAAGTAAAATTACAAAATACAAGAAGTGACGCACATTGGTTTCAGTTCGTGGGTTTTAGAATTTTTTGGTTATGAGGACGCCCATCCTTCTGGGCAAAACTTCACCTTTAACGGCACTCGAGCCGTATGTCTCTCTCGAAGAGAGAAAAATTCTCCAGACTGCTCTGCTCAGAGATAGAAAACAAAATTACCCCCTGTAGCCTCTCAAATTTTTAGTATATATCGTAAAAGAATTTCAAGTAGTTCAATGACTTTTGGTGCGAGGTTACGCAGCATGGGAAACTTATCAAGTGGTTGAAAATTTGTGAAACTCCTGGTCTCAAGTACTACGAATTTATCGTGCAATCAAAATCTGTATATAGTCAGATCAGAAGAAGAGAGATAAAATTTATATGCACTTGGCAATTTTTATATTCTCTTGAGAATATTCACGCGTGTACATCTGGAACCGATTTCCAGTTTCATTTTGAAGGAGCTAATACTTAACAATCATCTTGAATACAACTTATTCTTCCAATTAGTGAGTAAGACTTAAAGCTTTACACTAATAAATAAAAATGTAGCATTTTAAATTTATGCAAATGGGAATTTCGTTCCGGCTGCTTATAACTTGAGTTATGCTGAATAGATTTTGATGGGACTGTTAGTTCCATGCTTTTACATAGAAGGTTTTAGTATATAACATATTGTTGTACGTTGCTTAGTTATATAATTATGGGGGAAAGTTCTATAACCTGGTGAAACCGATTATGAAAGATTGGTATTTTTAAAAAGTTCTACTAAACGGATTTCGACGGGAATTGCACTATTAGTTGGATAATTTATTGAGATGATTTTAGTATATTACATATCGTTCTACGTTATTTAGTTATATAATTATGGGGGGGAAGCTCTATAATCGGGTGAATCCTATTAAAAAAGATTAGGATTTTTAAAAAGCTCTACTGAATGGATTTTGATGGAGGGATGGTTTTAGAATATTGCATAACGTTCTACGCTGCTTAGTTATAGGATTATGGGGGAAAGTTCTATAATCAGGTGAATCCGATTTTGAAAGATTAGCCTTTGTAAAAATTTCTACTTAACGGATTTTGATAGTTATTTTGTTTGCATTTTTAGTTGGATAATTTTTCAGGGACGGTTTTAGTATATTATACACCGTAATATCATTCTTAACAAATCTTACTATAAATCATCCACTGAAAGAGTTGGTCTTTAACAGACCAAATTTTGTTTGCACATTAGAAAATATCATAGCAATGGCGTTCGTATCTTTTTCTGCAGTGCGGAAGGATCCAAGGAAAAGGTCCATACTGTTTTAAAACACATGGTCATGTTCACCGATATATTCGTTTGATTTAAAAATCGTTTGGAAAAACCGATCAGCGTAGCGGTTGAAATTTGCTAGCATAACATATACACTTCAATGTCACAACTTTCATTATATACAACAGATATAATTAAAGAAAAATCAACACACAATCCTGGTGAAAGAAAACTTAATAAGTCGATTTGACTGATGCAAAATTTGATATCGTTTTATTTTGAAGTGAGATGAATTACATACAGAAATGAATCAGTACACCTGATGATTTTACAATGAAAAACTGTCTGTCAAGACGAGAGTAAGAAGGTGTTTATTTTACACAAAATAACGAAAACCGTATAATTTACTACAAAATCTGTTAAACAATATAGATTTATTAATAATTACAGATTTTCTTCGTAAAATAAACAGTTTTGTACTAGCATCCTGGCTGACAGTCTTTTCCTGTCTAATCATAGACATTATTTCTGTTGTAAACATCCCGTTTTCTATGCATTTACAAAACGCACAAGAATGAATAAGGTATCATTCGAAAGGTTTTTGTATCGGTTTCTGACACAGCAAACACTCCCATTTCGTTAAAACATTTTTTTTAAATTAAAAATTGCAATTCATTAAACATTAAAGCAGCATTATTCTCATAAACAAAATGAAAGGTTTTTCTCAAATCAGTGTTGCCACAGAAATAAAATACTGCATTATATTGTGCTCAAAATTGGTTATATATATAAAAAATATATAAAATATATATGTGTAGTGCCAAAAAGATAAAGTGGGACGTCTTCTAAAGTGTTTAATTTATATTTCTAATTACAAAACAAAATTGAAATTAAAATGTTTATAAGGCAAAGACGCCACCGATCGAGCGAGGCAGTGGGAATTCATACGTAGCCTAAAACATACGCTTTTTTATACTATATTAAATTGTATTTTTTATATGTATTAAATTTATTTTTCTTTATCCGTGTTTTTTCAAAAGCGGTTGACGTCCTCAAATGCAGTTTAATTACAATTGTTATTTTTTTTCTCGCACGTGCCTTTTGTTATCTTTCATCAATTTTTACTGTAACTTTTTGATGGAATAAATGAGAGGATATTCTGGCTTGACTAATCTTGTTTGCACATATTTTTATCCTTAATTTTCTGTAGAAGTTTAAACTTGCATCTAAAAAATATTAGACTACAATGTGAAATCCTCGGATTGATGATTAGTCCACTGTCCACAGATGTTTGTATTGTGTCCTGAGAAGCAGACCATTTATTTATTTTCTTTTGTCCTGTTGAGTAAATTTGGAGGAATTACGAAATTATTCTAGGAGTCGGAAAATCATGAAAGATACCACCTAAATATTTTTCAGAATGTTTAAGATATTTATATTTTAAGTATTGACGTCTTGGGTGACAATAGTTTTCTGTAAAATCATTACTTTTTTCCTTACAGTGCAGGAAATTATTCATCACAATTCCAGTATGAGGCAACATTTGTTTCTTTGCATGATCGGTTTCAATTATCATATCGTAAATAACACAGTTTTTTTTTTATCGAATGAAAGCAATAAACAGCTCTTTCGTTTTAAAATGAAATACAGGAAACAATGTCAGCTTGACTATTCCGATAACTCGACATTTATTATTCATGTTAGTGGTGGTTACAGTGCCAATTTGGGAGAGGAAGTAACAAGTAACTCACTTACTTGGCACATTTTAACAGAAATCCGATTATGTCTATTACAATTGGTGCTACATATATTATCACAACTTTTCAACAAAAATTGTTCTTGCATTGATAAGCACTTTAATTAACTAGTCAGATATGCCAATCCAAAAACTGTCTTCTATCTCATACATGTTAATGCTTCAAAATTTGCTATCACATAGCCGAAAAAAATATTTTTTGTCATTCTGTTGTACGTCAGCTGCTTGCGAATCGTCGGGTTACCTGGATGCGAGCAGCCGATGTATTATACTAAACTACGAAAAATCTTTTAGACCTGTACCGAAAAGAAAAGATAGCCTCCCTATTGTTTGGTTTTAAGATTTTAGCTAATTCTACTGAAAATACACGAAGCTAAAATGCGTGGAACCCAATTACAGAAGAGTCATTCCCAGTTCTTGTGAATATTGAATTTGAATGAGAATATCGCCAAATTAGACAGACATAGCCAAGTTGGCTTCATACATGGCAACGTATTTTTATATCCAAATTTGGCAATATTTCGCCAAGTGTCGCCAAGCTTGGCGTGAATTTGACGTTGGCGAATATAAATATATAGTTGAAGACAATAAATATTAGCTATAAGAGTTGAAGTTGAAACTATGGTTACAATACTAAAAGAAAATTTGCCGAAATCATGTTCACTAAAACATATAAATTAAACCCGTTTATGGATGAATTCGGCTGTCTTGTTTGAAAATGTCAGCCACCTTAAACTTTCAAACTAATCTTAAACATATATTTCTCCATAAAGCGCACTAGTTATCTGTTAGTAATTAACTCTACCTAAGCGTATTTTCGCATATGCTTTAATATCATGAGGCTAAGCCAACTTTATTTTCCGTTTACTGCTTGCTCATAGTCTTATTATTCCACCCCCTTACAATTTAGTCCATGCACAATCCACTCGATTAGCAAGGAATAATGAATTCTTTCAGTTCAAGTTAGCAACTCAGTACATTATGAATATTAGCTAGATGTATTATTTATTTAAAATATGAATTATTTATTTACATATTAAACTTAAATTAGCTATAAGCTCATTTATTTACTATTACGTATTTTAAGTATATTATAAATGTATTATTTCATGCATTTATTACTCCTATAACGGTTTTTTTTTAAGTGTAGTAACTCTTGTACTAACCTCTTCCCTTACAGGATCATTTTTTTTTTACGAAAATGCCTCTTTAGTAGGGCCATTAAAGTAAAAGCTGCACGAGCTGCCGGAACTGTTCTATGACGGCAACCTATGAAGGCAGTTTTTCCCGGAGGTGTACGATAGTAAGGCGGGGTCTGGGCTCCCATTGCAACGAGCAAAGACCTTCGAATTCGGTCAAAAAATCTTTATATATGTGCAACTTACCTCTTGGCAGCAAACCTCTTTGTTTTATCCCTCCCTCAATTAATATCTTTTGACTTAGTTCGCATTACCCATTAGGCTCACAATCAACAACCAGCTCATCTAGCTCATTGGTGTAATACCAGTGTGCTGTGTGGCGCCAATACAATTTAGCATATTAGTGAACAAGAACAGGACATTGCAAAAAATAAAAAAAGTTCTGTCTGAGTGCTGCAGTCAAGACAGACAGATTGTTTGTCACGTAGATTGCCGCCATAAGGCGATCAGGTGAACTTCGCCCCTCTGTACGGATTAGAATCCTTTCAGCTAAGCATTCCGACCTAATCCGTTGTCACGACTTTCGAGTTGTCAAGGTTCAACCGTATTTTAAAACTTAATTTTGTTTACGGAAAACAAATTTTTATCTTACAGTTTATAAATTATAATTTATTCTTTTCCAAACGATCGCATTAACGAAGAAATCTAAGAAAAATATAGGGGAAAAATAGCTATTCATTATAAATTTGTTCAAATTCTATTGAAATCCATGTAAAATCACATTGTTCATTCCTTTTTAGCACAGCAGAATAGAAATCAAATCCTAATTACCAAAGCTAGGTATACATACCAAACAAATACGAAAATATTTACATCATATTTTGTACATCATGAATTCGTTAAATAATACATAAAAATTTCGAATTATGAATAAAATATAATGAAAATTCATATCGTCAATAATATATGATAAAAATTTTATATCAAGAATGATATAGTATATAATAAAAAAAATCATATCATGAATAATATATAATAATAAATTTATATCATATAAATATTTATAAATTTCTTAATTTTGAAGTTTTTCAAAGTTTTCATATTTCAATTTTAAGCACTAAAATTTCATGCAATAATTTTACAAGTAGAAAAAAACTAAACAAAGTGATAATTTATGCAATAATTTATTTTGTAAAAACCACATTTGCTCTGATATATCATCATAAATCTTTCATGAACGTTTTGCAAGAATCCAATTTCATTTTTATACAATCTTCAGAGCTTAAACAAAATTATTCTGTTTTTATTATTGAATCTGAAATAATAATTGCCTCAAATTAATGAAGCGATGAAATTAAAATCCAGTTTTCATATTAAAGGATTAGTTGAAGAAATAACCCTTTGAAGCGTAAATCCATAATCTTGAATGCCGCATTAAAAAATAATGCGATATTAAAATTTTTCTTTTCCGAATCTGGTACCTTAATCGCATATATTTAATCTAATAATGATTTTATCGTAGTTCATATTCCATTTGAAATACTATCCTTTTGATTTTATTAAGTTAGCTTTTTTTTTCATTATACTCAGTGCAGTATTTAGTACAATTAACTGTACGTAAAAGAATACATTCAAAGTTAAATTGAATCTTCAGTACATAGCAATATTTTTTTTTCATTTTGAATAGTGATAAGATTAGTCTTAAGGCTCCATAAGATTTGTTCATTGGTCAAACTAATAAAAGCATATAAATTCGTTGTCAAAATCATCCAGAAATATTACATTTAATATTGCTTAATTTAATACTATAAAGGTTTTGTTTCCTTTCTCATATTCTGAATCACATTTTTGTATTCATCAAAAAAGAATAAGTCTAATCAGCGGTTCTTAAAGTATGATCCATATACTCCAAAGGTCCTCAGGTCGTCTTCAAGGTGCCCGAAAAAATCACGTGTTCAAGGTAAAAAAATTCAGTTACCTACAATCCGAGAGAAAACTTGGGAGTAAAATAAAAAATAAGAAGATTGTTAAAAAACATTTTCAGATTAATTTATATATATTAGATTATATTTCTTCTGTTCGTTATTTTAAATAATATCAATTATTTCATTTTTTAAGACTGGGGATATGGGAAGACGGGGAAAATACGAAAAGGGATCCGTGATAGTTAAAATATTAAGAACCGCTTTCTAAATAATCAACAGAAAGACTTGTATGCAAATCTTAAGAAATGTGATCAATGCAAATTTCAATTTGTTGAGTCAAAACCACAGGATTTAGAAGAATTTATGCGCCATAACAGAAGTTCTGTACTACAGAATTATAAAAGGAATTTCGACAAGTTAGTAATTTAACACCATGTTAGCAATATTCTTTGACTTCTTTTTTGTACAAATTTGGACGGTATTTTGCAAATTTGGCCAAGTTTCGCGATTATTTGGAAGTAGGAAACACTGAACTGTAGTATTTAAGTCATGTTTCATATATACTAAAGATTTTGGGTGCATGGTTATTTAATTATTAAACAGAATTATTGGCATTATCAAATGTTTCTATTAGGACAGTTCTTAATTTTACTATTTCTTACATGATTAGATATTTCTCTAAATAAAAGCATGATATAGTGTTGATTTTCTAAAATTTGGTTCAATTGGAGGAATGCAATGCTATTCAAATATCATTTAACAACTGTAAATTTCTTTAATAAGCAGAGAAAAATTTAATGTAACTTATAACAGCTGTTGTTATATGACTCCAGTACTCATTTATATATTCAATTTTAGCACTTTCGACAAAAATTTAGCAATTTTAACAGTTTTCTTTAAATAAAAATTTAGCCGCTTTTAGCCATTTCCTACCTTTTTCTACATTCAATGAAATAATATTCGAACGGAAGCCAACACCACCAAGTGGTCACTCACTCAAGTACTAACTATGTTCCACACTGCATCACTTTAATTTTAGGATGGGTATCGGTCACAACCAGCGAAAAAGACAGGCCGCAATACTTCCACCCTCTTGGTTTTCACCAACTGTCGATTTGCCATGTGATCAAGGTAGGCTGAAAAGTAGGGGAGATCAATGAAGTGCCGTGGCTTGTCTCCTTCGTTGACTGCGGTACTGGTGTTTTACAGTATAACTAGCCGTTTGTCCACAGATTACTTGATAAACAGTAAGGAGTGGCCAAAATACCTTATTTAATATGTTTTACCCCAGCAAATTGTTACAAGGTATTAAGCCAACACTTCTTTGTATCTATTTAGCCTGTGGCACGTTGCAGTCCACAGCTCATGTTATATGTACAGAATGTTTTCATCGGGGTAATATCACACATAGTATAACAAGTGTGATTATGGACTATTCAATTGTATTGGATTGTCCAAAAAATCCGTGCCGGTTGGGAAAATCATTCCGTACCGGAAAATTCAACGGAAAATCATTTAATTATTAGACACTGATTCCGATATCTAATGTCTAATAAGTAACGGGTAGAATTTTCCGGTACGTATTGATTTTCCCAACCGGCACGAACTTTCCGGACAGCCCAGTAGAATGAAATCACCCCTAGACACAACGGTTTTATATTCTATTTGGATCAATTCAAAAGCATAAAACGCCTGCAGATGCTGAAATTTTAACTGATTACTAGTGTGACGCGATCTATTGCGTATGTAACTTCATTCAGTATTGTCAAGCAAACATTATGAGTACATCTACCTAAAAGTCCACAGTTATGGTCTGTGCCTTCAGATATTATACCCAACTAACACAGAACTTGCGGGCCACTGATGGCTACGTTAGCCTTGGCCCAAACTAGTAGATGAGGGGCCGCAATCGTTTGCCGTAACGGCAACTTAAAAAAACTGTCACGCCGGCCACAATGTGGCCGCAACAGAATTGGCCATAACTACATTAAGATGCCCATAATTGTGCCACAGGTGGTTAATCATAATTGACGGATAGCCTAAAACTGGCCACAGTTATACTTTAAGTGGCAATTATTAATGAAAACTAGCCACAGTTTGGCCATTAACGATCATCGTGAATAAAATCTAGCCAGAAGATCGCCACAGCCATGCCACCTGCGTTTGTTAAGAATAAAAGCTACCCCAAAGCTGGCCATAAATGTTAACTTATTGGTCATCATAAATGTAAACTAGCCTTAAGCCAGCCATCCACATACCATCAATGCTATTCATTAATGAATGCATGCCGAAAGCTAGCCACTTTGTTGCCATGAATGGGCATCATTAATGTATGCAAGCCGAAGGCTAGCCACTTCGTTGCCATCATTAATGAATGCAAGCCGAAAGCTAGCCACTTTGTTGCCATCAATGGTAATCATTAATGAATGCATGCCGAAAGCTAGCCACTTTGTTGCCATGAATGGGCATCATTAATGTATGCAAGCCGAAAGCTAGCCACTTCGTTGCCATCATTAATGAATGCAAGCCGAAATCTGGCCACTTTGTTGCCATCAATGGTAATCATTAATGAATGCATGCCGAAAGCTAGCCACTTTGTCGCCATCAATGGGCATCATTAATGAATGATAGCCCAAAGCTAGCCATATTCATGCCACTATTGGATATCATGAATGGAAGCTGGGCAGAATTATACTTTTTATGGTCCTCAAAAAAGTAAAGTTGAGCAAATCTCCATTTTTACTCCTTTGGCAGGGACAATTTTTTTTCTTTTTTTTTAAGTTATTTTAAACTTTAGAATCTAAATTTACTGGTCCATAATTTTTGTCTGAAAACTCTAAATATTTTATTCAAAATTTGAAAAAAAAAAAAATTAATCTATTGGAATATTTTTCTTAACAAGAGCTCATAACACCAACCTGACTTTTATGCATACATGTTTCACTTTATTATAATATTTTTCAGTTAAAAACTGCAATGGTGTTATAAGCACCCCATATTAAAAAGGTCAAAATACAATAAAATCGAAAGTGCTTCAGATCTTGTATAGAATACTTTCAATCTGGAAGCAATAATAATATTTTTTTGTAAAAAAAAGTGTCCCAATGGAGGCAAAAATTGGCCGTATCCACTCATCTCATTAGATAAGAATAAAAGGCCATATGGTTATGATTTATTTTTTAATGTTATTCTGAAAAAGTTGCAAAAGCCATAATTGTAATTAATAAAAAAAAAGTTGTAAAATAAGGTATAACACAAGGTGTAAAATATATATTGAGCGTTAAATTACCAATGATGGTGAGAATACGAAAAAAAAACCAATTTTCTTCAATTTTTAATTAAATTATAGGTTTAAACATTCTATTCAAAGGAGTAAATTTTTAAGTAGTTTCAATTTATGTTTCTTCAAGCTAATTCACCAGGTGGATTGTCCAGCCAGAATTTCCATTGAAAATTGTTATCTAATGATTATATTCAACATCCCTTTTTCGAAGCAAATAAAAAATGTATAATGTTAAATGAGATACCATATGAAAGGATTTTCAAGCGACTTCTGACATAGTACACTCACATTTCTTTAAAACATGTATTTTGGTTAAAATTGCAAGTAATAAATTAAATAGGCATTGTTTTCAGAAATAAAATGAAAGTTTTTCCTCAAATTACTGTTGCCACAAAAATTAAATTCCACAGCAATGATTATAAAAAATATGTTCAATAAAGATAAAGTGGGCATGGTTGCTGCATGGGTTTATTTTATATTTATGATAAAAAAGCAAAATTTAAATTCAAACGCTCAATTTATTTTTTTTTATCCTTTTTTTCAAAACATTATGTCACCCTCTAATGTAGTTAAAATACAATTTATATATATATATATATATATATATATATATAGCTCTTGATATTTTCAGTCAGTTTTTACTGTAAAGTATGAAAGAATAAATTGGATTATATTCTGGCTTTATTTTTTTTTTCAGAAGTTTAAACATGCATCTAAAAAATATTAGATATTGCTAAAAAATATTAGGCTGCAGTGTGAAATCTTCACACGGGCCCACTAGTATATATTATTTCTGTTATCAACATCCCCTTTTCTCAGAAAATATGAAATGCACAACAATGAACGAGATGCCATAAGAAAGGATTTTGAACCAGCTTCTGACATAGTGCACTCACATCTCGATAAAACATATTTTTTTATTAAAAATTGCTGTAAATTAAAAATTAAATCTGCATTGTTTTCATAAAAGAAATGAAAGGCTTTCCTCAAATTAGTGTGGCCACAAAAATAAAATACCACATTATATAATGGTTAAAATGATTATAAAAAATAAATACTACAAAAAAGATAAAGTGGGACATAGTTGCTGCACGGGTTTATTTTATATTTATGACTAAAAAGCAAAATTGAAATGCTCAATTTATTTTTCTTTGTCCCATGTTTTTTCCGAAACAGATGATGTCATCTCTAAAGCAGTTAATTAACTATAGATATATATATATTTTTGTCTTTGCTATGCTCGATCAGTTTTTACTGTAACTGTGATGGAATAAACGAGATGATATTCTGGCTCGACTAATGTTGTTTGAAGATAGTTTCAGTCCTTAATTTTCCTTTACAAGTTTAAACCTGCATCTAAAGAGTATTAGATATTGCTAAAAAGTATTAGACTGCAGTGTGAAATCTTCGCATGGGTCCACTGGTGCTTTTATAACACAATTTCTTACCTGGATGTTTCTTCCAATTATCCAGCTTGAAAATAAAACAAAAACGCAGGAACTCTATTTTATAAAATTGGTAAAATGTTGACATTACTGATCATTGAAATTTAAGAATTTTTTTTAATGATGTAACTATATATATATGTAAATTAGGTCCGTTCAAAAAATGTCATTTCACTATCTTCATCTCTTTGGCATATAATATCAGAAAAATGTAGCAGTATTCCTATAAAGTAATGTTTTAGTCTGTTAAGGACTCTTCCCCCCTTTATACACATCATAGAACAAAATTTCAATGTATATATATTTACAAAATATTACTAATTGACAGAAAGCCAATTGTCACTATTTTCCTTCTTGTGTAATCTTAAAATTTCTCTTATTAATAAGTTTAATATTTTTTCAAAATAGTAGTGGCAGTTGATCTTCTAGAACACGGCAGGTTCACCATTCATACACTAAATATTTTTTTTTTTTTAAATGGACTAAACATTACTCATAAATAATAATATATCATTGTTTTTACTTTTTAAAAATTAGCAAGTAATGAGTACTGAATATTTTTTTTTTAATATATTACCAATAAAGAAATCTTTAAAATATTTTTCCTTCCAGCAGGAGGTATGTGACTTTTTGACTAACAAAATTTCAAACTGATTCATACAATATTATGTACATTAAAATTTTAATCTCAACTTCTAATGAGATTATGATGAAATTTTTATTAAAATTTTCAAAAGTTTTTATACAGCAAATTATTTTTAATACCTGATCTCCAAGCAATGCTAATTTATAATCAACCAACAAAAACAGTTTATCAGTTTTTAAAATATAGCCTACATAAAACACTTTTATTCAATTATATCTTAACCTGTAAAAAGAAGGGGGAATGTTCTCAGAATGAGAAAGAAGGGGAAAATATATAGTACATCCTTTTTAACAACATCACTTGCATAAATAAATATATATATTTAAAAACACTAGAACTGAATGCTTTTTTTTTTTCATATAAATTTTATTTTTCACAACAAATGTAAAACAAACCAACCAAAAAACATTTATTTATGTATTTACAAGATGCTCAAAATTTATCAGAAATATTTTACAAGAAAATTTAATCTTGTTACAATTAAATTTCTGATGTTTCTTAATTTAAGTTGATAAACAAGAGCTGAAAATCTACAGTCATCTTCACAGAGAACTTTTTTCTTTCCAGATTTTTATTCTTCTTCTTCTGAAAAACAAAAAATAAATTTTACAAAACAAAATTAAAATGCCTTACTTTAAAAACACCACTTATTAATTAGCCATTTATAAATATAATCGGAACAGAAATTATAATTTAAAAAAACTATTTACAAAAAGCTTTGTAGTTCAAGTTATTTGTACAAAATGAAACTATTTTATTGCAGTATACCTATATTTGCTTTTAACAAAAACTCATGAAAGGGCAGCGTTGTCAAATGACGCCTAATTCCCTTTTTTTTCTAGGTGCGAAACTGCATTTCATGGTGGCAATTTTATGTTATATCATATTCTCTTATTTCTTTTTGCAACCATGTTAACAATAATATTGTTTCTATTTTTATGTGTTAAGAGCAGGGGGGGGGCTGTATATATTAAATACTTTATCTCTGTGTTAATCACTAAAACAAAATAAAAACAGGCTTTCTATAAATTCTTTTGAATAACTTCAAATATATAAATTCATATTCTTTACATATGATGTATGGGTGCTCTTTCTGTTCATTTCATAAAAGTCGAATTGCTCACTTTGTGACACTGATTTCACTTTCTAGAATTTGTATTGCTAGAAACCAGCAGTTCTTTATTTTCTTCACTTTATTTTTTCACATAACATTTCCTTCAAAATGGCTTTGTAAAGTAGGAAAATACATTGTGTACCTTATTTTTTCACATAACATTTCCTTCAAAATGGCTTTGTAAAGTAGGAAAATACATTGTGTACCTCCAAGCTATAAATCTGATATTATCACTCATAAAACAATAGCATTTCAATTCTCACCGTAATTTAGTTCAAAATAAGGAAAAGCAATTTTTCAACTTTTCCCCGTCAAAGTTAAAAAAGTAAAATTTAATTCAAAGTTTCTGGTTCGAATCATATTAAAATTAGGTGGGATATAACATATCCCACCACGCCTCAAAGGGTTAAAAGACAATAAAGAAAAAATGAAGTTACTTTGACACAGGGTTGGGTTTCTTCCGGAAGAAACTGGAAGAAATGGAAAAAACTGGAAGAAACCAACAGAAAACAAAACAGATGCTCAAAATTAAAATATATTAACTGTATAAAAGAATTAAATTCAAAACCTAATTATATGAAATTTAAATTGGAAATTTTAATTAATATTAAAAATATTATTTATGGAAAAATAAGTTATTTTTTAATAAAAAACATCAGGTTCAGCAGGTATTTACAGGTTATGTTTTTTACAACTTTAGAGGTAGGGGATATTTTTTTATTGTTTATATAATTTCTGTAAAAAAAAAAACCCTACCAATTCCTTATTTATCATATAAAAATGCAATATTTTAAAAACTATTGTGCAAAACTTAAAACAAACAAATTTGTAATTATGTATACTAGCATGCTGATTTAAAAGATAAATGTTCTAAAAATAAACTCTACAGGGATAAGAATTTTTTTCATCTTTTGCATTCATCCATTCTAAGTTGAGAAATTGATTGCAGCATCTTAAAGCTAAATTACTTCTGTTTTGTTATACAATGTTGCACTGTAGTAAGGAAAATGGAGATTTTAATGAAATCCTTCAATACAGTAATTACTGTATATTAGTTTCCTTAATAAAATGGCGTAAATTCAAAGCACTGTCTTTTATTTAAAAGAGTTTCATTCTACAATAGGTAAATGATCCACATACTATTTACTACTGGTTACAGAAGTTTAAATTATATATATATAAAAAAAATGTGCCTCTTTTGAATTGAATTACATTTAATTGATTTTGTGTATTTTGGATAAATTTATTTGGTACATTTCCATTATACCAACACCATTGTCGTCACCAAGTGCAATAATTGGCACAAAATGAAATTCATGTGAAAGGATTCAATTGGGAAAAAAAAATGTTGGCACAAAATTGAGCATTTAAAAATATAACATTTGAAAATTACAGACTTTCGCGAACTATTTTATTAAATCGACACGAATATAGACTTAAAATAAAAGAACAAATAAATATTATATGATAAATTAATAAAATTAACTCAATTTAAACTACAGGCATAGCATTGTAAATGTCTCTTAGCATTGCAGTAAGCATTTCACTTTTTGAATGAAGACGTTCATACTTTTTTTTGTATCCAAAGTCCTGAAACAATTTTATTGCAGCGTCCTCATCATCTGGTAAATGCCTAATGGTAAAATCCACATTAGTGTCAACAATAAATATAAGTTACTACTTAATATTAAATATTTTCTATTTGAAAAATAGCAAATTAAGATGTTTTGTGAGGTTACAGAGTAAATTAAGTAATAATAATAATTAAAAAGTGTCATGTTCAATAAATAGCAAATCACAATGTTTGGCACGGTTTGCAATAAAAATATTTACACGTTCAGGGTTGAAATAAATAGCACATTAGCATACATTTTGGCATGGTGTTAGAAAAGTCCCATTTATTTTATTCAGGTACACAATGATTGGAAAGCTTTAGACAGGTGTGTGATCTTCGCTAAAAAAACTGGTTAATTATCAATTTATCATACATAATTAAATTTTTATAAGTCTAATTAAATTTATGTAAGGTTATCTATTAGAAAATACATTTATTTTTATTGTATTTTACAAAGTTGTAACTTATATGGTAAATTCTTAAAGAAAAACAGTTTCTTCCATTTTTTCCACTTGGAAGAAACCTATTTCTTCAGGCCGGTTTTTTCCACTTTGGAAGAAACTTGCCAACCCTGCTTTGACACATCATAGACAATCTCTGACAAACAGATTTTTCCATTTTAATTTTGTTTTCTTAACAGTTAAAACTGTTTTGGCCAATAATTCAAAAATTTTTAGTAGCATTTGGAGACTCCTGAAAATCGGGGACCCTGGGCCCGTGCCCCGAATGCCCTGCCCATGACAGATATATAAATTTCTCTATTTTTGGTCGCAATCGATTGACAAATTTAGCAATTTTTCTCATGCGATCAATGGAAGAATTTCGCTATTTTTTCCCATGACTGACTGAATAGTTTCGTGATTTTTCCCGCAGCTGACTGATGAATTTCAGAATATTTTCCTGCTACCAATTGCCGAATTGTGCAGGGATCCCGCAGCTGACTGATGAATTTCAGAATATTTTCCTGCTACCAATTGCCGAATTGTGCAGGGAGGGAGGTTTTGCGAGAAATAAGCAAATTTCCCAATTTTTTTCCTACAACAAACTGCCGAATTTTGAGATTTTTGAATTTTGTAATTTTTCTTGCGACCAAGTGACAAATTTTGTTATATTTTACTGTGACCGATAGACGAATCATGCGATATTTTCTCATGACCGTTAGATGATTTTTGTGATATTTTCCCGCTAAATTTTGGTGAATTCGCGAAAGCAAATTCTTGCGAATCCACAATAATCAGGGCACATTTCCAGCTATATAAAAACGGGCAGGGTGCATTTACAACTATAAAAAAATGAGCAGGGTGCTGCGCCCTCTCGAAAACGTCTAGGGGAAACACTAATTACTCCAATACAAATATTGCCACAGTTATTTTATTCTAAAAACTTGATATTTGAGTAATTTTAATTAATTTTCAGCAGTGAAATTAACTCGAAATTATTGAATAACAAACATGTGAATTTTTACATTGCTAACTAAGCGTAACTAAGCTTCCAGGCTCAAACATATTTCACACTGTCAGTTTTACGCTTAGTTAGCAATGAAAAAAAAATCACCATTTTTATTACTTGATATTTGATTTAAAGGAAAATTTAAAAACATGGATTTGAGCCTTCAGCTCCTCTCCAGAATCTTACATTTGCAAAATATTTTGGGCAAAACATAAGAATGTTTTAAAAATACCTTGAATTTAAAGTCATTTTTTAAAGAAAAAAGGGTCAAAGAAAGTATTAAAGAAGGTCCCTTTCTCCAAAGAATCTGCTTTATTTTTAATTTGTTAAAAATTATACATATAATCAAAATCCAAATTAATTTATATGACAACATATTAAAAAAAAATCCTTAATTTAGAGGTCAGAAGATTAAATAATTTTATCACCTTCTCCCTTCCTCTTCTACATACATAGCATAAATTAAAAAAAATTATTTAGCATAAATCTGTGTAATCTTAAGTATTGTCAAAGTTCATGAAAGTCAAAAACCCTGTTAACAAAAATTATTTGACACATTTCTGAAAAACTTTAAAAAATACTCAATCTTTTTCTATTAAATTTTACATTTCAAAAATTTAAATTAATTTAATTTTTATTAAATGTAAGTCTAGATTAGATGCACTATATTTCCAGAGGTGTCACAATAATCACAAAACTGAATCATCACTCTTGAAACAAATATTAAAACATTTAAAGCAAACATTTTCTAAGCACATGAGCTGAAGCATCAAAATTTTGAGTAATTTGAAGGACCCATTGTACAAGATGTTTACATTTCATGAAACTCTGCTAAACTGTTTTAACAAACTGTAAAATAACAATTTTGAATGAAATAATTTTAATAAAATGAACAATTCCTATGCAATATGTAATAGACGAAGATTTTTTATGATAACTTTTTGAATACAGTTTTGTTAAAATATTACAATTTAACTAAATTTTAATATGAAAAAGTTTACAAAATGATTTTTTGGCCATTTAAAAGATATCGCCAAATTTATCAGCCAATCGTGGTAAAAAATCTTAAAATTAGTCAATGGATTGTTGGGGGAAAAAAAAATTTCGGTTAATGTACGCGAAGCGTACATACACAAGTTACTGACCGCGGCTGGAATGAATTTCGTGCATTCTACAGATTGCTGTACAGCGAGTTTCATGCGTCCAGTGATGTTTTTTTTTCGGTTAATGTACGCGAAGCGTACATACACAAGTTACTGACCGCGGCTTGAATGAATTTCGTGCATTCTACAGATTGCTGTACAGCGAGTTTCATGCGTCCAGTGATGTTTTTTTTCGGTTAATGTACGCGAAGCGTACATACACAAGTTACTGACCGCGGCTTGAATGAATTTCGTGCATTCTACAGATTGCTGTACAGCGAGTTTCATGCGTCCAGTGATGTTTTTTTTTCGGTTAATGTACGTGAAGCGCACATACACAAGTTACTGACCGAGGCAGGAATGAATTTCGTGCATTCTACAGATTGCTGTACAGCGAGTTTCATGCGTCCAGTGATGTTTTTTTTCGGTTAATGTACGCCAAGCGTACATACACAAGTTACTGACCTCGGCTTGAATGAATTTCGTGCATTCTAGAGAATGCTGTACAGCGAGTTTCATGCGTCCAGTGATGTTTTTTTTCCGGTTAATGTACGCGAAGCATAGTCAACCGCGTCTTGCATGTATTAGAAAAATGAAGAATATCGAAATTTTCCTCAATTATAACGTGTGTGGTATGATGCAGAGAATTGACTATTTACAGAGTTTATATGAGAATTTCTTTCATGAAGTAAACGTTGATTTTATTCCGTTTTGTGACAATTTTCAAGTTTAAGCCTTATTTTACTAGAAATTTTTTAATTGTTAAAGGTAATAAATTATTAAACTTGATAAATATTTCAAAAAAATTCATAGAAAAAAAAAGATAAAATTTGTAAAAATGGATACAGATGGAAGAAAAAAGCTATAAATATGTAAAAATAGAAAAAATTTGATAAAAGTATGTAAAAATGGAAATATCCGGAGGAATTTCAAAATATTTAGCAAATAATAGCCGGAAATTTGTAAAAATGAAGTATCCGGAGGAAAAAATAGCTAAAAATTTGTAAATTGAAAAAGCTAGAGGGAATAGATAACTAAATTTTTTTTTAAATGGAGAAATCTGGAGGGAAAATAGTTAAAAATTCATAAAAAAAAAAGGAAAAATCCGGTGGGAAAAATAGTTTAAAATGGAAAAATTGGAGGAAAACATAGCAAAAAAATTGGAAATTCGGAAAATATGGTGGCAAAAATAGCTAAAAATGTGGGAAAATATGGTGGCAAAAATAGCTAAAAATGTGTGAAAATTGTAAAATCTGGAGGAAAAGTAGCTAACAATTTGTAAAAATGGAAATATGATGAGGAAAGAATAGTTAAAAATTTATACAAATGAAAAATACAGAAGAAAGAAAATTAAAAATATGGAAAAATCTGGAGGAAAAAAATGGCTAAAAATTTGTAAAAATGGTAAAATCCGGAAGAAAAAATAGCTAAAAATTTGTAAAAATAAAAAATCCAAATGAAAAAGATAAATATTTTTTTTAAAAAAAAATTGAGAAATTTGGAGAAAAAATTGCTAAAAATTTTTTTTAATTGAAAAATCCGGAGGAAAAAGTAGCTAAAATTTTTTTTTAATTGAAAAATCCGGAGGAAAAAGTAGCTAAAAATTGTTTAAATTGAAAAATTCGGAGGAAAAAGTAGCTAAAAATTTTTAAAAATTGAAAAATTCGGTAGAAAAAGTAGCTAAAAAATTTTTAAAAGCGGAAAAATCCAGAGGAAAAAATAGCTAAAAATTTTTAAAAACGGAAAAATCCGGAGGAAAAAGTAGCTAAAAATTTTTAAAAACGGAAAAATCCGGAGGAAAAAATAGCTAAAAATTTCAAAAAATGCAAAAAAAAAACAAAGGAAAAACATAGCTAAAAATTTATAAAAATGAAGAAAAAGTAAAAACATAGCTAAATATTTATAAAAATGAAAACAAAAAAAATAAAATAAAAACGTAGCTAAAATTTGTAAAAATGTAGAGGAAAAAATAGCTAAAAATTTGTAAAAATGGAAAAATAGATGAAAAATAGCTAAAAACTTGTAAAAACGAAAAATCCAAATGAAAAAAGTAGGTTAAAATTGAAAAATCCGGAGGAAAAAATAGGGTAGAACTTTTTTTTATGGAAAAATCCGGAGGAAAAAATTTGTAAGAATAAAAATATCCGGAGGAATAAATAGTTCAAAATTTGTAAAAATTGAAAAATTCGGATAGAAAAATTGCTAAAAATGAAACAATACGGAGTGAAAAATAGCTAAATAGTTTTTTAAACAGAAACATCCGGCGGGAAAAATAGCTAAAAATTTGTAAAAATGGAAAAAATCGGAACGAAAAAATCGATAAAAGTTTATAAAAATTGAAATATCTGAAGGAAAATATCGGTAAAAGTTTGTAAAAATTGAAATATCTGAAGGAAAATATTGGTAAAAGTATGTAAAAATCGAAAAATGTGGCGGTAAAATTTACTAAAACTTTGTAAATATTCTTAAAACGAAATAAAATCAATGCTACGTTCACGGTGTACTTTGTGAAAGAATTTGCTTGACGATGTGTGTAAGTAATAAGTCGTCTGCCGAAAAGCCCGTGTTCTGATTGGGTAGAATTCGGAGGTTGCCGATTTCTCGGTTGGCGCGCGTCGTTCCTTGGCGTGCGTCAAAAAAATCGCCAAATCGGGACCCTCGCTTATTCGAGGATTCTGCCGAAAAATATTTTAATAGCTTTTTTTTTTTTCTATAACTTTTAAGAGTAAAAAATAAGTACATTCTAGCTGTAAAAAGAGGTTAAAAAGTGTAAATTTTACACTTAAAGTGCAAAGGTTGAAAAGCTTTGTAAAGAGCTTTAACGTTTACCAACTGTATGCAGCTAAAATACAAGAGTACACTTCTATTTTATGAATGTGTGAAATTAAATTTACTAATGTAAATTGATCAATACAGACAAAATTTTGAGCCTATTTAGGGGACCATCCCAAAATTCTTCCTAGTAAAGCAGGTCCCTTCACATTATACCTTTTAATAAACAGGATCTTTTCCCATTTTTTTTTTTAAATAACACAGGCAACTTAAAAAAAATTGAGTTTTAAAAAGGAAGAAGTCTTTAAAGACAAATTTGTTTTTGCATGTGGGGTAGCAATACTTTTAAAATCTGGAATTTTCTGAATTGCCTATTTTATAAACAATCCCTAAAAACATACTCTTCATTGTTAATTTTTATTTTGTTATGTTTCAAAATGTGTAATTTGCAAACAAATTGAAAGGAAAACTTTAACAGAAGGACTTAAAGAAGTTATCAATAAACGTTTGGTTCAAATTTGAGTAACTAAATTTCATATTCATTACAAAATGTTATCTTTCACAAAAAAACAAAAAACAATAAATTTCACACAAATAACTTTTACTTTTTTCAAAATGGGCCCTAAGATAAAAGCCCTGCGTTACAAACTGTGTAAATTGACAACTTACCTTTGCTTGAATGCCAAACGAGTTTATGCTGCACAGTCATATTTTCTACACCATCTATCTCTGCTGCCATCTCTGAACTGCGCCACCACAGTCTCCTGAAAAATATGAAAATAAATTGTAATAGGTTGCAATATTAAGCATTTATCATATTCAACTAGAAAATTAAAAAGAAAAAGTACAACTGATTAATGTATATAACTGATGTCAGTGAATCATTTTCTTCTTCTTTTAAATCAAAACTTATTTCAACATGCACACACACATAATTTGCATTAAATAAAATGGCATCTTATCTAAATATTGCTATGGGGAGGAAAAGAAAAAAAAAATTACTGAATCAGCCACACCAGCAGGAGTGCTGTGCACTTAGACTGTTTTAAATTTTTACACGCATATGCACTATAGCGCTTTTTACTGAAATTATAGTACTGAAAAAGAAAAACACTGCAGAACATAATATAAAAGATGGAGATAAATTATAGTTCCAGGAAAGTAATTAAGGAAGATAATTGATACAATGTTTGGTACTTTTCGGTTAGCTGGACACCAGTAATATATATACATGTATGTACTTGTACACATCATTGGCACAAGGTTAACCGAAAAGTACCCAATGTTTTATTTAACATAAAATTAAAAGTGTAATATCAGACAGGCTCTCTCCTCTTAATATTTTGGATGGGTGTAAAAAAAAAAAAAAAAAAAAAAAAAATGTAACAGTATAGTATAACAGTGTGCAACTATTTTGGATTCCACGAAAGAAATTGCATGCTTTGAGAGTATGTTGTCACAAACACAGAAAGAAAATTTCAGACTCTGGGGAGATGAGGTTAAAAAAAAAAAAAATACTTACAAAGGCTTAAAACAAGTTTTAAAAAGGAAGACGTCCTTAAAGACAAATTTGTTTTTGCATGAGGGGTAAGGGACGATGCAATACTTTGAAACAAAAAAAGGTACATTTCGGTTAGCCGGGCGCCAGTGATATATATCAACATATATAAATACATAATGTATATACCTATATATGTATATACATACATATATGTATATAAATATATGTATGTATATATATGTATATGCAGACATATGTGTATATACATAGATATGTGTATATATAATACATGTATATATATCACTGGCGCCCGGCTAACCGAAATGTATCCAAACAAATTATGTGCTTTCATTAGGAAAAAAAACCCCATTAAAAATTAATCTGGTTTGTTATTAAAAAAATATTTACAACATGAAAATATATTAAAAGCAACTGTTTATAAAAAGTTTGGGTCCTTTTCTGCTATACCAACACCATTGTCGCTAAGCATAATAATCGGCACAAAAGGAAATTCACATGAAACGAATCATTTGAAAACAAAAATAACATTGTTGGCACGAATTTAAGCACTTAAAAATAAAACGTTTGAAAATTGCAATACAAAATATGCACTTAAAATAAAAGAACAAATAAATATTACATAAGGTAATAAAATAAAACTCTATTTAAACTAAGGGCTTGAAATTGTAAATGTCTCTTAGGATTGCTGTACACATTTCATTTTTTGAATGAAAATGTTTATGAGTTTTTTTGATAAAAACTTTTTTTTTTTTATGTATCTAAAGTCCTAAAACAATTTTGGGAAGAGTCCCATATCCTGTGCTGGAGATTTTGTCGCCAAATTTGGCGCGGTTTACTGGGCGATAGATGTTTCGTTCTTGTTTACGTTTTTTCCTTAACTTTCGACGGCTTAACGGACCCTGGGGTTGCTTTAGTTCGGAAATCGCGTTATCTTGAAGCTTATTTGTTAATTAGTACCACGTGAGTAGTAGTTACTCAGCTAAATTTTGAAAATCTGTTAGATCGCATTAGTGTCTGTGCTGCTGGTAAGGTAAGGTAACTGGGTAAGCCTCTTGCCGTTTACTTATTATTATTTTTTTTTTTTTTTACTTATTTTTTTGTATTTTATTAGGATTTTTGCATTAGCTGTTTATAATTCTTCCTTTATTAAAGGTATTATTAGGTTAGATAGCAAATCAAAAGTAATATTTGGCCTTATGTACGTACAGATACGCACGGCTTTTTTTTTTTTTTTCTTCTTTCTTTTTTCTTAGGATTTTTGCTGATTTTTAGGATTAGCTGTTTAAAATGCACCCTTTATTAAAGAGGGGTTGTTTTTTAGGGTAGATATTTTAAAAAAATGGCCTTATGTTGCACGTTTTGCCGCATTGTCTATACAGATTCCGGCAAATAATACCATTACAAATTTTACATTTTCTCTGAATCGCCGTCTCATTTATTGTTATTTATTTATATTTACCCTTTTACTTAATATTTAATAATTTTTTTTTTGGCAGTTGTAAGCCAGATTTTAGCTGCATTAAAAGTTTCTATTAAGTTTTTTTTTTTTTTTCCAATGTCCAAAGTTATTTAGGAACGGGGGGGTTCAGGGGGGCAGAGCCCCCCTGACAATAACAAATATTTATTTCAAAAAAAGCATATTTGTTTTGTTTTTTACTCATTAGTTTATTTAGAATGCTGCTAAAATTAGTGTAATTGCATCGTAACAATTTTTTTAAGATGGCGGAAAAACTTCGTTAAATCTTTATGTTATTTATAAATCCATGTTTTTACATCATTTTCAGTTTTTAAAAATGGTGCAAAATCATTGATTTATAAATAACAAATATTTAAAAATGATGCTTTTCTGCCGATAAGTATAAACGGCAAAGCAAGAGGCTTACCCAGATACATTTTTTTTAAGATGGCGGAAAAACTTCGTTAAATCTTTATGTTATTTATAAATCCATGTTTTTACATCATTTTCTGTTTTTAAAAATGGTGCAAAATCATTGATTTATAAATAACATAAATATTTAAAAATGATGTTTTTCTGCTGTCTTGGAAAAAATTTCATGTCGCCAAAACGGCATTTTGGCGAAAAAAATTTCGCCAAGTTCGCCAAGCAGCACAGGATACGGAACTCTTCCCACAATTTTATTGCCGCTTCTACATCATCAAGTAACAGCTTAATGGTAAAATTCATTTCAGTGTCAATAATAAATGCAAGTTATAATTTAATAAATATTTTCTATTTGAAAAGTAGCAAGTTAAGATGTTTTATGATGTTACGATTAAATAATAATAATAATAAAAGATTCACGCTCAATAAATAAACCAATCAGAATGTTTGGTGCAGTTTGCAATAAAAAATTCTTTACACGGTTAGGGTAGAAATAAATGGCAGATTAGCGTATATTTTGGCATGTGTTGGTATAACAGAAAAGTACCAAGTTGTGTTCCTATTACACTCTGATAAGTGGAATTTAAAAATTAAATCAGATTACTTAGCTTTTCGGCTAAACCAAAACATTTTGGGCACTATTGCCATGACTAATTAAAAATCACATTAATGAATTAAAAAGAAATTACCTACTTTATTAAAATCTTAAAAATAAAGTGAAATTTTGCAAATGGTCATTAATTAGTACATAAAATTCGAAGTTTTCTATTACTATCAAAACAAAAATATGCCAGTATCATCAGAAAATACAGAATACATATATATTAGTTAATTAAAACCAGATCTTAACATATGAAGTATAATTTCACTGAAAGACACTGGAGCTGTAAAATATTACTTTCCGCTTCCTGACTGGTTTAAGATTGTCAGCAATAAAGCAAATTATAAAACAGGCAACGGAGAATTATGAAAAAAATAAAAGCTGAATTTTTATTGGTTAATT
Source organism: Maratus michaelseni (assembly GCA_963931845.1). NCBI lineage: Eukaryota > Metazoa > Arthropoda > Arachnida > Araneae > Salticidae > Maratus > Maratus michaelseni. Next base: position 329,017,510 of record OZ007589.1, read on the forward strand.
TTTTTATAAACCAAAAACTTCCGAGATTGTTCATTACGGACACATTTTACTCTGATATATATATAACAAAATTTAAAATTTATCGCGATAAACCAAAGTATTTTTATTCCATCCTAGTCTAACTTACTCTATAATATTTATTTCCTCCGTTTATTAAAATATTTTAACTCTATGTATTCCGAAAAAACCTCATATCTAAATTCAATATTTCAATGGCTGCTAATTAGTTCAATAAATCGCGTCTTTATCTTTAAATTATAAAACTCCCTAATATTCATACTTTAAAAAACCCGCATAATTCCCTTTTAATTTTCTAAATTCCTAAAAAGACTGTATTTATTTTAATCAGTTCCGATATTAAAAATAATTCGCCAGATCATAAAATCTTTTTTTTTTTTTTTTTTTTTTATTAAAATGTCAAAGCATTTATTCTAATCCCATTCTGGCTATGTTCCAAATTCGATAAACCATTTCTCTTTTTCTTTTTTTTTTCTTTTCCTAAAAGTCAAAATCATTCCATATTCTCGAACCAATTAACTAACGATAATCAATTAATCTGAAAACACTCTGGGTCATAGCTAAATCATCGAACATCATGGAACTTTCGAGAATTTTCTTTCGCGCCAAAAATTAGCGGAAACCATTTTATTACCATATTCTGGAGCCAGCGCAAAGAATCCCAGCTCACGATTGGCGCACGTGACCATGTATTCCTACTCTTACTGAAAGAATATATCGTCGCCTTTTCCGTTTCGGAGAGGATTCTATTCTATTCGGAGATCCGAAGATGTGATGCACTGATGAAAGCTCGAATAGAGAGACGCTAGATCGAAGTTTGATTTGTTAGGTTAATGATGGAATCTCTGTCTGGTATTGGCGTGGAGTCCAGTATGTTTTTTCTTATATGCCTGCGGAATGTTTATTTTAAATAAATGTCCATCGTGCTCTGCAGTAGTGGGAGCCGTGATTGAAACGAAAAGAGGACTCGAGTGAAAGCGGATTCTTCCCTCATGTCAATTTAAGTTTGAGAATAAAAACTTCTGTGTTCTGGAATGAGATGCTTAATTGATTACGTACACACGCTATCTAATATGGAGTGCTGGAAATTCCTCTTCGGTTGATTCTGTGAAAAGAGCCCATCTTATTTTCATAAAAACATTTATTAAAAAATTTTACTACTCAAGCAACTCGGCCTTAAAATTCACCACAGAATTATTTTAGTCGGACAGGATTTTTTTTATCTGTGTTCCAATGGATTTCGGATGGATTTATATGTGCGACATAGGATGCGACTAGTAATTTTTGAAGGAATTATCGAGTGATGGAACATTTTCATGGTACTTTTGTTCGGATCGGAGACTGATGTTCTTACAGCAAGCCAATGCACGAAAGTTTCGGTGATAAAAAGATTTCGTAAAGTTGATCCTAAGGGATTAGGAAAGTGTACAATTTGGTATTGTCTGGAAATCTTCTTGTGAAATATGTCCAGAATGACTGTAAGTTGGTATTTTTATTTATTGATATTTTTATATGTGTTGATATTTACTACTTGTTATTTTTAAAATATTTTATTTTTCTTGTTCTTCATTGTTTATTTAATAGCAAACTAAGTTTTAATCTACTCTGAAAATTACAGGGTTTAAATGCTATTATGTGTTGATTAGATTACTGTAAAAATTATTTCTGTTGCAAATATAGTTGTATACAAATATTTAAGTGTTGTTAAGGTTAATTAATTAATTTATTTGATGATTTAGTATGATATGTCATCGTAATGTTAAAGACAGCGGTATAAATTTTATATTTTCATGTTTTAAGAACAGATATTCTTAAAAAAAAAAAAAAAAATCTATGTTACTGAGATCGTAAATTACATATTTATTTACTATTTTATCTATTTCGTTATTTGTATGGTATATAGAATTTTCTATGTTACTGAGATCGTAGATTACATATTTATTTACTATTTTATCTATTTCGTTATTTGTATGGTATATAGTGTTATAAGTTTAACATTTAATGTTTTTAAGATCCGGATATTTAAAAAAAGATCGAGTTAACTCTTTTGTTAGATTAAATATTATGGCAGAACCAAAATTTATAGCATTTGATCCAGATTTAGGAGTTGAGATACAAGCGTGGTTAAAATACTTTGATGATGCTTGTGAAAAAGAAAAGAAGGATGATGATTGGAAGTTTAAAAATATTTCTCAAAATTTAAAGGAAGAAGCTCTTAAGATTTACATAAATGATTGCCTTAATTGCACTAAATACGAACAGATAGCTGATATCTTAACAGAGAATTTTATTAGGGTAAATATCCCGAAATTTTCTGAATTTTCTGCTTTAAAATTGGATAGTTTAAGTAACTTAGAAACTTATTTTAGAAAGAAAATTGAAATTGGCAGGAAATTGCATTTATGTGAAACTATATTACTACAAGGATTAACCGATGGTTTAAAACCAGAATATCAAAATTATCTAATTGTTAACCCTCCTGAGAGTACTACAGAATGGTATAGAATTGTTAAGCAATTTGTGGAAGTTTCCACCCCTGCTGTTACAAGTCCATCATTACCAAGTAAACCTAATACAACTAATTTTGACATTCCTCGATATAGTGTGCAGCCTAATAGACCAAATTTTCAACAAATTAATACTCCTAGGCATTGGATTCAGTCAAATCGGCCCAATAATCAATTTAATTCTCCTCGAAACTGGGTTCCTCGACCAAACTATAATTTTCAAAGACCTAGAAATTTCCAAAACGGAGTACAAAACAATTATTTTCAGAACCAGTACCCATCTAGGCCATGTAGAATTTGTGTAAACAAGGGTGTAATGAATGCTTTTCACTGGGAAAAAGAGTGTATTTTTAATAACAACTCAACACCCTCTGATACTCTTCCAATTGGTACTCCTAATGTTTGACAATTAATTGTGTATGGATATACGAATAATTATAATTTACCATGTGTCGTCGATACCGGCTCAACTATCGCAATTTTACCACTAAAGTTTGTTAAAAAATTGAATGCTAAAATTGAAATTGTTCCTCCAGTTACTATTGGTCAGGCAAAGGGATTTTTACAAATTAATCAAAAGTGTAGTATTCTTCTTAAAGTGGGTAAAATCCAAAAATATGTTAACTTTTTAGTATGTGATACAGATTTGGATTACTGCATCTTGGGGTTAAAAGAATGTTCAAAATTTGATTTAAATATAAATTGTAAGAATTGTACAGTAAAACAGGGAAGGAAGATTATAAATAGGAGTATATCCATACATGATGAGAGATCACTTCATTTTAATACTGTGACTGTAAATAAATTGCAACAAGGTAATGATAACTTGATAACTTCTGATTGTGATAGTTTGAATTTATTTAATGATGGTAACTTGATAACAACTTATAATGAAGATACTATTTCATGTAAAGATGAGTTATTAACAAATGGTGATAGTAATGAGAGTTTAAATGGATATAATGATGACAAAGTATCACCATATACTAATGAAAATTTTGTGAATACTCAGGACTTTTTTGCAGCTAATTACAATGATTGTAACGTGCAGCCTGATTACAGAAGTTCAATGACTCCTCAAAATTTTCGCGATATTAATGATTATGATTCAGATTTAATTGGGGAAATAAATTTAATTGAAAATGGGGATTTAAGGGAAATAGTTCAAAATTATAGGGATATTTTTGCAAAACATAAATATGATGTGGGTAAGATAAATATTGAACCACAACGCGTTTTACTAAAATCTGACCTACCTATATCTTTGAGGCCCTACAGAACTTCCCCCTTAGAAGAAAAAGAAATAAAAAATCAAGTTCAATCTTTGTTAGCAGCTGGTCTCATAAAAGAAAGCAATAGTCCTTATTCTGCCCCCGTCACCTTGGCTATGAAAAGAGAGGAAGGTAAAAAGACCCGACTATGTATAGATTATAGGAAATTAAATGCAATAGTTAAAAACGATGCAGAACCTTTACCTCGTATCGATGAAATTTTAGATAAATTGAGTAGTGCCCAGTATTTTTCCACTTTGGACTTAGCCTCTGGCTACTGGCACATACCAATACATCCATCCGATACAGAAAAATTAGCTTTTGCCACCAATTTTGGCCTCTTCGAATGGCTGGTGCTCCCCTTTGGTATAAAGACAGGGCCCCCGATATTTAATAGAACCATTAGAAGAATCCTCAATAAGTATAAAATTGATTTTGCTTGCCATTATTTCGACGATATCATAATTTTCTCCTCCTCTCTAGAAGAACATTTAAATCACTTAGCAAAAATCTTTGAAATCTGTAAACTAGAAAACCTTAAACTTAAACTTTCTAAATGTAAACTAAATCAAAATAAAATTAATTTCTTAGGCTATGAGATCATCAATGGGACTTTAACTCCAGCTAATACCAATATTGAGACAATTAAAAAATTGAAACCTCCCTCGAATGTTAAAGAACTACAACGATTTTTAGGTTCCATTAATGTTTATCACAAATTCATAGATAAATATGCTGAAATTAGATACCCCCTCAATAAATTACTTAGGAAAAACACAATATGGGAATGGAACTCAGAATGTCAAAACTCTTTTGAGAAATTAAAAAATACTCTAATTGCAAAACCAATTCTAAAAATTTATGACCCAAAATTACCCCTCCACATGTTTGTAGATGCCTCTCAGGTAGCAGTAGGTGCAGTTCTAAAACAACCAGGGAAAGACAATTTTTTGCATCCTATTGCTTACCATTCTAGAATTTTGAAGAGTTATGAACAAAATTACTTTATAACTGAATTGGAATGCCTTGCTATCATAGATACTCTTGATAAGTTTTATCACTATTTTCATGGTACTAAATTCACAATCCATACCGACCATGCATCTCTGGTATGGTTAAAGAATGTTAAAAATCTAAGAGGTAGACTTTTTCGATGGTCTTTAAAACTTAGCATGTTCGATTATGAGATCAAGTATCAAAAAGGTTCTACAAATGTCGAAGCGGACATGTTGTCACGAAATCCTGTTGCTTATCTTAATCAACATGTAAGTTTATTATTGGACAAAAAAGAAATTATAGCGATGCAAGATAAAGATAATGTTTGTGACAGAAAATACAAAAAAGAGAATGGGATTATAATTATTCAGAGAAAAGGATTAAAAAAAATAGTAGTACCAATGTCACTCAGGAGAAAATTATTACATACTGCTCATGATAATTTTGGACACTTAGGAATACAAAAAATGCTTAACTTAATATCTCCAAACTATTATTGGCCCAACATGACAATAGATATTACACAATTTGTTAAACATTGTGATACATGCCAGAGAAATAAAAAACCAAAACAAAAAAGATTTGGCTTGTTACAAGCTATGCCAGCCACAGATCAACCTTTTGAATGTCTTTCTATTGATACTGTGGGTGGATTTAATTATTACAATTCAACAAAAAAATTCTTACACATAATAATAGATCATGCAACTAGATTTGTTTGGGCTTTTCCATCCAAAAGTGTTACTACCGAAACATATACTAACTGTTTAAAACAAATTTTCAATATTCAAGCACCTAAAACAATACTTAGCGATAGACATAAATCTTTTAGGTCTCCAAGATTCAAAAAATTCCTCAGAAAATATCATGTTCAACAACGTTTTACATCATCACATCACCCCCAAACCAATGGGAAGGTAGAACGAGTGAACCAAACTATAGTTACTAGACTTAAATGTAAAGTTAATTCCATTTCTTCTAAAATACCTTGGACTAGATTATTAGACCAAGTCATCCAAGAATACAATAACACACCACATTCCATAACCAAATTCCCACCTGCCTATTTATTTTATGGTCAATTACCTTATGAATCTCCTTTAAAACAAAATTATTACCCTCCTGTTAATAAAGCACTCAAAATTGCAAAAGCGCGAACTTGTGAATTCCACCTTAAAAGTAAAAGACTCTATGATAGAAAATTTGTTGAATCTCCACTAGAAATACAAGATTATGTAATTTGTGAAGAATTTAAATATCCTAACACTCGAAAATTAGAACCTACTTTCTCTGGGCCATACAAAATAATAAATAAACTTTCTGATGTGACCTACGAAATAGACAAATTTAATTATGAGACTAAATTAAATTCAGTTATTGTACATGTGTCTAAATTAAGACCATATTTTTCACCAAATAATTTCAGACTATTTCATGAGCAACCCAAACAACAATCAAAACCAACACAGACATCACAATCACCATCACAAAATCAAACTAAAGTAAAAACAATAGAGTAAATTCTAATTATTTAAATATCTCTTATTACAATAGTTTTCAACATTATCAGGTATGTTCTTGGTGCGCAACGAGAATATTACTTGTTTTTGAGAGTTTTTGAGGTTGAGTAGACACCTTATGCAGGCATAAGATGTGTATTTTGATTTTAGGAATTGTCAAATTGATGTTGAAAAATGAAATTAAATGTTTTAATTCTATATCAAAATAAACTATTTTTACTTTATCTTAAACCAATTGTTTCAAAAATATAATATTATGTTATTTACTTCAATAGATAATCAAATAGTAACCGTTTATAAGTATTTCTATAATTATATAAATGATTGGATAGTGATGATGTGGTTTTACAGTGATTGTTTTGTGTGACAATAGAAAATTAAGTATTTAAACTAATTGCCATTGTATTCCATTTCTCAGCTAAAATTAACATCTTTTATTGTTATGTATTGTCTTTATTTATTCTCAGTTGCCAAAAAACAACTCTCTACATTTAGGATGAATACTTATAACTTAACAGTATAATTTTGTAAAAGGGTATCAGAGGAAAAAATTATTGTAAGGAACTACTGGTTGAGAGTTCAATTTCTAAATATTTAGATTTAAATTTATTTGGATTTTGAAATTATATTTTTTTTGTATACTTTCGACTGGCAAAAATACTTTCTTATATAATTAAAAAATAGGAAATTTATTTATTTGCTATGTAATTATTTTATCCTCAACCAATATTTTCCCTAACAATAAATAAACAAACTGTGATATTTTCTTAAATTATACTAATTTTATTATATTATTATTATTTCTACTATTGAATTATATTATGAATTACTACATATGTTGAGAAGTATTAGTTATATTGAAAGTTATTATTGTTATGTTTATGAATTGAATTTTATCATAGCATTTATTTATATTATTGAAGAGTTATATTATTTATTAGTGAAAAAATGTTTGACAAATATTAGTTAAAGATGTTGGGATCCCAAGAGAAATATAACAAATCCCACAGGAATATAACAAAGATAACATATTCCAGGTATGAAATAAATGACCAAGAAAATAATTTGATAAACAAACCTTTAAAGGTAGTTTCATATTACCAAAAGACATGCTTATTATGTGAGAAAAATTAATGTGATGCTTAAGAGAAGATGTTGTGACAAGTGTTAGCATTATACAGTCATTATAAGGTATTGGTAAAAATGACTATAGTTTTAAAATTTGATGGAAAAATGTCTTAATTTTCAGCCTTTATATAAAAACTGTATTTATAAAAGAGACTGTACTAATTATTTAAAAAACAAAATGAGGACTTATAACGATCCAAGAAAGAGACTGAATAAAAAAGTTGGATCTACAAATTGCTTGTGACTACTTAGTCTAAACTTATTGAATTTCGTGAAAGCAAAAATTTTTATTATTATTATTATTCTGTTTTTCTTGTTTATTAATATTTATTAATTATTGTTATTGTATTTTTCTTGTGCACTTACAAATGGTAAGTGAGATTGTAACATTTTTGTATTTCAGGGAGATCTTCTTTCACGTCCTTCTTCAAAATTGTTAACTTCCAAAATTATTATACTTCGTTCTTTTTAAGTTCTTCTCTTTCGCCAATGCCAGTGCAGGCTCACTCTAAACAACTTTAAAATTTAATTTTTTTTTCTCGTCTGAAACCGCCGTTTATAAAACAGCTTGTTCAGTCAAGAGTTTTTAAAAGGGGGGGGATAATATAACAAAATTTAAAATTTATCGCGATAAACCAAAGTATTTTTATTCCATCCTAGTCTAACTTACTCTATAATATTTATTTCCTCCGTTTATTAAAATATTTTAACTCTATGTATTCCGAAAAAACCTCATATCTAAATTCAATATTTCAATGGCTGCTAATTAGTTCAATAAATCGCGTCTTTATCTTTAAATTATAAAACTCCCTAATATTCATACTTTAAAAAACCCGCATAATTCCCTTTTAATTTTCTAAATTCCTAAAAAGACTGTATTTATTTTAATCAGTTCCGATATTAAAAATAATTCGCCAGATCATAAAATCTTTTTTTTTTTTTTTTTTTTTTTTTATTAAAATGTCAAAGCATTTATTCTAATCCCATTCTGGCTATGTTCCAAATTCGATAAACCATTTCTCTTTTTCTTTTTTTTTTCTTTTCCTAAAAGTCAAAATCATTCCATATTCTCGAACCAATTAACTAACGATAATCAATTAATCTGAAAACACTCTGGGTCATAGCTAAATCATCGAACATCATGGAACTTTCGAGAATTTTCTTTCGCGCCAAAAATTAGCGGAAACCATTTTATTACCATATTCTGGAGCCAGCGCAAAGAATCCCAGCTCACGATTGGCGCACGTGACCATGTATTCCTACTCTTACTGAAAGAATATATCGTCGCCTTTTCCGTTTCGGAGAGGATTCTATTCTATTCGGAGATCCGAAGATGTGATGCACTGATGAAAGCTCGAATAGAGAGACGCTAGATCGAAGTTTGATTTGTTAGATTAATGATGGAATCTCTGTCTGGTATTGGCGTGGAGTCCAGTATGTTTTTTCTTATATGCCTGCGGAATGTTTATTTTAAATAAATGTCCATCGTGCTCTGCAGTAGTGGGAGCCGTGATTGAAACGAAAAGAGGACTCGAGTGAAAGCGGATTCTTCCCTCATGTCAATTTAAGTTTGAGAATAAAAACTTCTGTGTTCTGGAATGAGATGCTTAATTGATTACGTACACACGCTATCTAATATGGAGTGCTGGAAATTCCTCTTCGGTTGATTCTGTGAAAAGAGCCCATCTTATTTTCATAAAAACATTTATTAAAAAATGTTACTACTCAAGCAACTCGGCCTTAAAATTCACCACATATATATATAATTACAATCAACTTATTAATAGCATATTCAGGGCAGATGTAAGATCAGTAAAGAACTTTTTTTTTATTCACTTCTGTAGAATTAAGTCGCATAATAAGCAAAGCAATGCAGTTAATTTTACACAATTGCTGATGCTTTTTCTGAGCTTTCTTTATCTTGAACTTAAATCTGTCCCTGAGAATGATGAAAACTAATTTTTAACTAACTCTTGGAATAATATAGAAAAATAATCTTACCTAATTTGTAAATCTAAATATCCAAAAACCAGTGAATGACGAGACTTAGACATAGACCACAGAATAGGATTCTATTGTCTGTGACATAGACGACGCCACGATGCAGGCAAGGGAAATGTAAACAATGCTGCGATGACGCTGCCAAAAAGACATAAAAATCCCTACGAGACCGCAGAAAAAAGCTATATTTCAATAGATTTATTTTTTCAATTTTTTTTTTATCTTCAAAATTTCTCATACAACATTAAATAATTTTAAAAGTGGAAATTTTTCAATGCTGATTATTACAAAGCGGAAAACATTTAAAAATATATTTACAAAAATCCCCACTGGGAAAAAAATGTGTCGGAAAAGGGAAATCTTGTTTCATCTTTCCCTGCATTACTCCCGGCTTGCCGTGTGAAAGGAGTGGGAGGTGGGGATCGGTATTTGCTATTATTGCTTATTTAAGATAGTTAAGATTTTTTTTTTCTTTTAAATCTAAATTTTGAGTGTTTCAAAAAATGAAAATAACTTATTTTTTGGAACTGATTTATAGATAATATACAGATAAAATAAAATCCCCGCCCCCCCCCCCTCCAAGAAAAAAAAGTTTTTTTTTTTTTTTTTTTTCGTTTAACAGTAACTGCTTTTTGGTAAAGTGGCATTTATTTCTTTTGACAAATATTTTTTCATTGAAATTGAAATTGAAATAAATTCCCATTTATCATTAATTTTTTTAATATGTTTATATAATATGTATGTCTAAAGATTGCAATATTCATTTTCATTCTAGGTGCTCACAAAAAATATTCATTTAAAGATATTAATGCATACTTTAAAAGCAAAAACATTAACAGTTTTTATGATTTTTTTTTTCATAAAAACTCTTTAAATTAAAGAAGGGTACTTTTTGTGTATTTTTTATTGCATAAAATATTTAAATGCAGCATATTTTATAGTTTCACATAAATCCAGGTTTAAAATAACGAAAATCATCTTATAAAATGTGAAGTAAAGATACTTTTTATTTCTTATAATAAAAATGTCGAGAAGATTATACTGGGCCACTGACTTTTAAACAATGATAGATTTGTATATCTTGGCCGCAAACGTACTTTCATTCGCTATTGGGCACTGAAATTGCATTAAGTTTCCCCGCCATTTGCCCGTTAACGATTTGGCGATAGACATCCGGTGTGCGGGCGCTTCAGTTAAAATACATTAATGGCTGGATACAAATTGCCGCAAACTTTTTTGGCCACAACGTTTACAACAGGTGGCCAAAAATCTCGTGTTTGTTGGGTAACTTATGGAAACTGTATATTTCTTATGGGACACCCTTTATCTGCATGTTCGTTTTTGTATTAATGCAGATATGTCACGATTCTTTCTTTTTATGCAAAATGCTAAATTGTAAAATGTTACACGAACTTTTTTTCCATAGTAGTATCTCAAATACAAAGCTGAATTTTATAAAAATGATAAAATAATATTAGTTCGTTATATAATTAGAAAAATAAATGGAGTATTTTAGAATTTTATCATATGATGCGTCATATAATGCGTCCCTGCTAAATAAAATATAATTTATATTTTATAAAAAATTAATCTAATTGTAATAAACGGTATTTCAAAAGAATCTTCTTATCTTTCAATTAATAAGTGAAAGCACAATATCTTATTTCATACTTGTTTTCTAATACATATGAATTGGTGATTGTTGAAAGAAACCAAGCCCTAGTTTTGGGCATCATGCCTTTAAACACTCAACTTTTAAATCCTTCCTCTCAAATATGCACACAGAGTACCCGGAGTGAGTTACTTTCTTCACAAAATGGTCAATAAACATTAACAAAATTTTAAACCATTTTAAAATGAGAAATATCAAAATATGGAGTTAGTTCCTTTCAACAACCACCTATTCATTTATAGAATTAACTATTTAAATTGTTAGTTGTTTCAAATAAAACTACTATGAGCTGGATTGTTATAAATATAGAGTAATTCCGGGTGAGATGCCGCATATATTTTTGAATTTGTATATAAAATCCCATGGTGCACATAAACTAAAAAAATCATGCTGTGCTATTTAATGTTAAATATACAACACGTGTACTGCGACAAAAAAATGTGTAAAAAAAATAATTAATATTTAAAAAAAAAAAAATTAAACATTACACTGCGGCGCGCCACCCGTACATTCAGGGTGAGAAGCCGCACTTGTGCGGGAGTTATGCCGCGCTTGTCATAAGAACAGGATGAAATTATAAATAAAACATATTCAAACATATATTCATATCTGCACTATAATTAACTACGCAAGAGCAAAAAGAAAGTAAATGAGTACAATGAAACGTAATAGTAGGTTCAAATCAATATTTGCTGCCTACATTGTTCACTATTAAAATTATCTATTTATTTTCGGAAGGTTCAATTTTAATTGTTATTTCAGCAACAACGTAACATCAGTGTATTAGAGAGAGAAAAGAAAAAAGTAAAATGGTGCTTACATTGTTTTATTTGTTAATAGACCTGTTTTTTTCGACCTCAATCTACGCATAAAGTGTCAAAAATACTACAGTCTTCATGTAACCACATTTGACACATGATACAACGAAGCCAATCACACTTCCTCTTAGTTTTGGAATAGTTTTCTACACATTCCTTGCAGAGAGCGTCTGCATCACATGTGTGATCCAACTTTTCATTATTATCTTCTTGACTTGCATCTCTCTTCGCCTTCTTATTACTTTTTATTTTTCCTATTTTTATACTTATGTATAGTAAACTTCATACGCTTTGAACATTAATCAATGTCTGATGAACTGAATTTTATAAATCGCGGCATCCCGTACAGAAGGAACTGCGGCATGTATACCGGATCGCAGTGCGATATATATCCCATTTTGTACGGTACAGACGTCGCACATCACAGTTGCCTGCCCTCGCAAAGGAAAATGGCGTAACGATACACACAGTACTTTATACAAACTCTACACTTAGTTTCGACTTCGAAATCATGTATGCATTTAGTAATTAGCGTATTTAAAGTATTTAAACATAATTTGTTTAACAGTTTGGATAGTGAAATCATGTGCTTGCCTCAAAATAAGTTTTCTACAGCTACAAGTAAGCATCGAAATGGGATTCACGCTACACACTGGTTAAAGTAATCTTATTGCACACCTATACTGTGTGTCGGACTGTCAACTACCGATAATCGTTGTTGATCGTATGGCGTATGGCATGTGATCAATGATCGTATGGCATCTATCCCGGATTCGGCGACTCTCCCGGAGTTACCCTATATCTTTAAACTGCCAAATATTTTAAATATGATTACGTATTTGAGCTGCATGTATTATCTGTTTCTCGAACTGCAGGCAGATTTAAAAGATATCTCAAACATATTTTATGTTTTCAAATTCAATTTAATTTAATAGAAATCACACGAGAATTGTGAATTTGTGAACAACTTTTATAACCTGAGTTATTTTTTATCTCATACTGTGTATGATGCTAATATATTTGAATTTATATTTGAATTTCTAAAAGCACTTTAAAAATATTTTTTATTTATTGTAGTTTCAGTAAATATATTTTTTCCGCAGAGATTGTTTTCTAAAAATTTAATATTGTGAGAGACATAAATTCTAATATTAAATCATTGCTTATTTCTGTGCAATATTTTAATAATTTGTGTAAAAATATTAACCAATTGGCATTAAAGATCATTTTAGCATTTCAAAAATTAAAACTATGGACATACTTTTCATTTTCAAAATGCTAAAATTGTCTTTGATATATTTTTCACTTCTGAATTATATTTACACTCAAATCAGCCGTGTTTAGTAATCGTGATGTTTTTATTAAAGACAACATATGATCCAACAATGCTCTTTACAGTTTTGAAACAATTGTTCAGTTTAATTAAATACATTTTTTTCTCACCTTTCCTTTTAATCTAGCTTCTTTCGAGCTTTATTTGCAAAAAAACCAGTCATAACTTTCTACATTAGTGGACACGGTAGCTTCCCATCATTTTTAAATAAAATAGGAAAACACTCCTCCCCAACATGCATATGCGAAAAAAGCTCAGGAACGGTTCTACATTACATATATGGAAATTGTCCTCTAATGAGACATATTTTCAATTTCAATAAAAATGTCACAGTGAGACAAAATCTGAATACAATTCTGTTTGATAATTTAAACTATGATAAACTAACAGAAAATTATTCTGAATAAACATTTCTCCTTTATTTAAAAAGGATCTATGATCCTTTTTTCCTACATTTATAAAGTACTTTTTGATAGAATATATTTTGTTTTTGAAATTTGTATATTATAGTTCATATACGGATCACATTTATGTACTCATTATTCCTATTTCAGCTTACTGTTTGAGCCATGCGAAATTACTAGTTGTGTTATGATTAAGTATTCTTTTCATAAATTTTCTAATTACTTTCTTTTATACTTTTTCTTATATATTTTTTTTAATACTAAGAAATGTTGTGATGTAAACTAGTATTGTAAAAACTAACTTTGTACTAATTTTATTTTCTTCTCTAATGTAATATTCAACATCTGTATTCTGAAATATGAATTTTCAATAAACATTTCCCCTCAAGGAGAAAAGTTCCTATGCTTAACGGCTGGATCTCCACGAGGGGGTGATTTCATTTTTTTTCATTTCTTTCTTTCGTAATATTGTTTTCGATTCTTACCGCCATTCTGGTTTCTTTATTCATCACTTTTAAATTATTTTCTTTCTTCGTTTCGTTTTTTAATTATTTATTTTTATGTATTTATTTGTATTTTATTTATATTTTATTTGTATTATTTATACTCTGTGCATTTTTGTTTAAAGAAGATAATTTATTTACGACGTTCGTTATTTTTTCTTTCAATAAATACTTTTTTTTATTTATGAGGTTTTTTAGTAAATTAGTGAATTACGTATTTAACAAGATGCTCATAACCGATTTTAGGAGATTTTCTATAATTTGTACCAAAATTTATTATTGAAGTGCATTAAACATTTCAGAGTTTTGAAACTTACTCAAAGGAAACTCTTATTACTGCCATATTTAGATTAAAAATTAAATTTATTCTATTATTTTCAACTTATCATACATTATTTCACAGGAAGCGACAAATACAAGCCATGTAATTCTAAATACATGTTTAAGTCTTTTTAGATCAATATCCGTGCTTTATTTCGCTTTTGAACCTAAATCCAATGCGTGATGTTTGAAGCTTACGACTTTCTAAAGTAGTTCTGTAGCATCTAATTATCCGATAGACTTCATCCTTTATGCAAAATTTATGTTTTTTTACTGTCTTTTATATTCACTCCTTAAAATAAACAATTTCCAAAATTTTTATATACCTGTTATCAGAACGAATATTTCGAGAGTCCGAAAAAAAATAGTTCCGCATAATCGAGGTTACTGAAATTTAATAAGCTTCTTCCTATTATTACATACTAAGTACATACCAAATTTCAAGTCTCTATCTCAATTTGTTCGGGCGATAGAGCATTTATAGACACACACACAAACAGACGGACGGCAAAATTTTTTTTTTCTAAAAATATGTTTTTCAGAATCTGCAGTGTCTGAAACGTGTAAATCCGTCAGAATTTTTTTTTCTATTTTTAAAACGATTGCAAAATTTACCTTATACTACGTATGCTGGGTAAGTAATAAAACTAATAAGCTGTTTTGCAGGCCAGGTCTAATATGTATTCGAAAACGGGGATTTTCTCGCCAAAATGGCCACAAAACTAAAATCGCGCCAACCCCGGTGCGTCTGCGATATATGTTGCATAATTTTAAGTCGCCGAAATGAATGCTATACCGCCTGACGTGGCAATGAAATTAACGCCAAGGGGATAAACCGGGGCCTCCGAGATGACGCTGTGTGCTCTGAACCGGGCCTGCTACAAGTATTAGTGACGTCACAATAGTGATCCACTTTGGTCAATATATCTCAGCAGAAAGATTTAATAAAGAGAGATGTTTTGAATTTCCTGTCTTAAAATTTATCATTATATAAATAATAGTACTAAATTTCATAATCGTGAAATAAAAGGGGGTTAATAAACTTGTTTTATAAAAAAAAATTTAAAGTTTTTTTAAAAAAATTGCTAAGATTAATAGATCAGATTGAACACATTGACTTACCTTTTCCTAAAAACATTATTTTACAATAAATATACGTACAAAAAATATAATAAATCTGACAAAAACTTTGCAAAATTCCCCCTTTTTACCACTACATACCATAATTTAACTAAAACACTATAAATCTGTACTTTTTAACTATAGAGGCCTTTGCATTTTTTTAAAATCTTGGCGCAATTCAGTCTTTAGAAAGTGAGACTTATTACCAAATGATACAAACAGTTATAAAAGCAAACTTAATGAACTTTTATGTTTGTTTATACATAAAGTTATATATATATATATATATATATATATATATATTATATATATAATTTTTGTTTTAATATACATTTCACTTCTATCAGTATATAAAAATAGATAAATGGCTTCTTTACATTATAAATTGTATAAAAAATGAAAAAAATTGCTTGTGTATATGAAACAGCGAATAGGTTGCCAGAAAATATATTGTGAAATTTACTTTTCTCGCCATAGCCATTTTCTCTATTTCACCAAGGCTCTTATACTTAAAAAGTACCGAGAACTATTCCATAATCAGAGTACCGGCAAAGCATATTCTCCTCTAAGTAGGGGTATCCAGTCTCCATTCAATTTATTAGCGTATTTATCTGTGAAATCTTCAAAAGATGCTATAATATCATCGTTGCACCATTTCTTAAACTGTTTATCGTCTGTTTCTATTATTTTTTTCCAACGATCATTTGGGTCTTTTCGTTTTGGAGGCAAACTTTCGTTCAAATATTTTCATTAATTGTAGGATAGGCATCTGTCGTAAGGCTTAATCTTTTTCTTGGAACAACAAGTACAGTGCCATCATCTTGTTTAATTCTATCTTCACGAATTATAAACCGTTCATCGAAATGTTTAATACAGACCACTGCCGTTGCGCTAAGAATAAAATTATCACGATGTAATTTTCTTAACCATAATTTCTTCCTTTCATCATCATTTGGAAAATGGAAGACGGTGGTTGTATATTCCTTTTCACTAACGTAGTTAGACTTGCAAACAGGAGCACAACATTTTTTCCCCATTATTGTATAGACATAATCTGCAATTTCTTTAAACCTTTTAGTCTGTAGTTATTTATAGAGTTATAATCTAAATGTACTCAAAAATATTATTAATTACAAAATAAAACAATTAACAATATCAAAATATTACAGTAAACAAGCCATACCAACGAACAAAGTACATGAAAAATTATAAGTAGAATGGATCACTATTTTGACGTCAGCACGTTGTGACGTCACTTGTAGAAGGCCCGGGGCTAACGAAAAGGACACGCTACCGCGGTGCATTCCACTTATCTTTTTTTACAGACTGCTAGAATGACGTGATGCTCTTTTCGTACACTTGCATTGGTGCATTCAAGCATCACGTGACTCCGACGGTCTGTAAAAAAAGATATGCGTAAAGCACCGCGGTAGCCTTTCTTTTTCGTTAGCCTCGTAGCAGGCCCGGTTCAGAGCGCACAGCGTCATCTCGGAGGCCCCGGATAAACAGGTTCTATCAAGCTTCTATCTCTAAACAAAACTGCATACATACTAAGCGCACCAACTTAATACTAGAACGAAGGCACGAAATTGACACAACTGCGCCATCTTTTGGACGTTATTGATAATGCCAATGCGCAGAGCTTTTAGGATGACGTCATTAGGTATGACAACGAGGCTAACAAAAAGAAAGGCTACCGCGGTGCTTTGCGCGTATCTTTTTTTACAGACCGCGAGAGTCACGTGATGCTCGAATGCACCAATGCACCAATGCAGGTGTACGAAAAGAGCATCACGTCACTCTAGCGGTCTGTAAAAAAAGATAAGTGGAATGCACCGCGGTAGCCTGTCTTTTTCGTTAGCCTCGGTATGACAAAATCTATCATCTGCGCATTCTTCTGAGCATATATTGTGAATCTTTACTCACTCATGGAAGATGTATCTTGTTTACCAGATTTATTGCCAAATATTTTTGATACAGTTTGTTCCGATAAAATATGTACATTTAAAAACATTCACAATATAATTTTAGAGACGAAACGACGCTTCGTAATTTGAAAAATTGCAGAGCTTTCCATATGACTCAGAAGTTAGTGAATAACAGGCAATGTCCCATTGATTCCCTGTCCCATTGATCCCCTTGATTAGATCCCGTTTCTCTTTCCAACCTATTTTTTCTATTATTTTAATATGTTTTTTTCTAGTACTTTTTTTTTAGTACTTAAAAAGTTTAATTTAATCTCCGAATACTGTACTCCTTCTGAAATAAAAAAGCGTTTCCTCGAAGATTAAAAAATAAACTGAGAGTGATTTTTTATATTTTTCTATTACGTTACTGCGGATGCAAAAGAGAAAAACTTGATTTAGTGTTTTTCTTCAGTTATGAAAAAAATCTCATGCATTATGCTCAGAATTTTTATGAAAGAAGCTTACATAAATGCAAATACTACGTGTTTTGAAAAGAAATTTTAATGACTCACGGGAAATGATGGTTGTAGTATTTTGAGTAATTCTTTACAGAAAGATTCGAAAATTTAATATGAGTATAATACACTTTATTCATGCCCCACAACGTAAACATTAAATCTTAGTAAATACATTTTAAAGCATTCATCCGAAAATAAAAACAAATTACCTACATTTACATTTTAAATATTCTATACTTAAAAAATTTTACTTAAAAAAAAATCTTTATGTAAATATACATATATATATGCATATGCCATTTAAATCTTATACGTTATTTCATAGCTAGTTTTAATGAAAAATAAAACATTATTTTTTCTTAAGAATTGATAAATGTTTTCAAAAGCATTAAAAAGTATAAACAATATGAAAATGAGAAAAATATATTTTTAAAGTGTCTTTTTATATCTAATTTATTTTACCTTCATAAAATATTATTGCAACGTTAAAGTACTTTATATTTAAATGTATGCTATGTGAGAGTAAATTTGTTAAATAAAAATAGATTTTAGCAAAACAAAACGGGATGCAAGTAAATACATATCTGAATAGCCTAATAGATGAATAAATTTAAATGAATAAATTGCATGAATAAATTTGAAAAGAAACATACTTACTTCCCAATAAATGATATGATTAATCTATACTTTAAAAACAAATTATATAACTTTTTACTATCAGTATTGGTCGAAATAAGTAAACACACGGAATTGTTCATATGATGTTAAGAAAGTCTGTAATAAGATATAAAAATTGAATTTGGATTGAAAGTTCGTTTTAAAATAAATCGATGTTTTGCACAACTGTTGGATTATAAGCAATAAAACATTAGTTTTTATTTTATATTAGGAAGAAAAATTAAGCATGCTACATTTGACAGTGATCTATATTAATAAAAGAAATATGTTTGTTTGTTGGTGATAGCTGGAAAATCTATCTGCAAATATGATTAAGGATAGACAAAGACATGTCCGAATGCAACTAAAGCTAAGATTTTTATTTTTTTGATAATTAGCCGATATATTAATTTAAACCCCTCATTGAACGGGTTTCTATGTTTCCGGCGATCGCTTCTGCGCATTTCCAGGGAATCCAAAGTTTTTCAAGCACAAGCTTTTTATAATAAATATTTCGTTTTTTTAAGCAATTTAAAATCGCAATCTTCCGGTCTGCTATGGAATTACAAAACAAGAAAAATACGAAAGTCTTCGTGGTTCGATCCCCGGTTGAAACGGTATCTTTTGTTTTAAAAAATATTACTATTTACTATTTCAAAAAATATATTTTCTGAAGGTCACTTTCATATTCTTTTTCATTTTTTTATCTGTTTTAAACTGCAATCGAGTGTCCCGGATGGAATTTTTTAAAGAAAGTAATCATTTTTCACGGTACCTTCCCGTTTGTAATGGTATATTTTGTTTAAAAAAATATTTTAAGGTGCGTAGGCTCCTTGGATATTAAATGGAGTCCACCACCACTTATTTCAGATTAGACAATTTCTATTTAATATTTCAATCGCAGAAATCATAGTCACCACATTTAACCGTAGAATTTGCAACATTTTTCAGTGATTAAAGAAGACAAAAAATTCTGTAAAAAAATTGTGATACAACTGTAAGCTTTCTGATATTTATATTTACTATTTCAAAAAAAATATTTTTTTTTTTTTTTTTTTTTTGCTGAACTCCTATTTTACATTTGCTTTATGTTTTCCGTTTTTCTGCAGTTTTAAACTCCAGAAAAACCAACCGCAGTGTCTGTAGCATCACCACCCCCCCCCCTCTCCCTTTCTCATGTACGTTTCCGAAAGCAGTGGGTCCTCCAACTTTACATTCGTTTCGATAGATTTTCGTTTAAAATATACAATCATATAAATTCAGGTGTTACGCTGCCGAAGTTAGTAGGGGCTCAGAACAATATCCCTCCCGGAGAAAAAATGTCTGAATTCAACACTGATTTTAGGTATATTTAAGGGTATTAACCCGGGACCGGGCAACGGTGGGTGAGTCAGCTAGTATTTATACTAAAAATCATGTAGCTGAACTATAGCAAATAACAAGTATATGGACAAAAAATGTACAATATATTCTTAAAAACTTCTTGGCTTTCAACTACCGCGACTATGCATTATCCTGTAAATGAAAGATAGGGAGGTTTTCTCAGAAAGCTATTCTTGAGATGATTTGTACTCGTATATCAGGAAGTTCATCTGATGATATAAATATTGCGATGATAACACCAGTGTCTATATGTTAATCAAATATTTCAAACCACACGATTTGCATCATACCGATAGATATTGCGCATGAAAAGATAATTATTTTTTAATTATTTTGAGCTTTAGACTTTATTAAATCGTTCTATACTTTATTCGTTGTAAAAAACAGCATTGTTGAAGTTTAAAATAAACTCATTCTTGAAGATTAAAATCTTTCTTAAAAGTGTTTTTTCATATTTTTTTCATTATGTTACGTTTAACGCACATGCAAAAAAGTTATTTATTATTTATTTATTTTATTTACAGTAAAAAATCAAGCATCATACTCAATTTTTTAAAGAAAGAATCCTAACTAAGCGTAAACAGTGCATGTTTAAAAAATAATAATAATGGTTCTCAGAATATCATGATGTAATATTTTGATTGAGTTATTCATATCTTAAATATGTAGAAATTTAACTGAAATATTATAAGCTTTATACATATATAACAACGTAAACATGAAATGTTAGTAAATTTACTTTTAGACAACTTGGAACCATATCATTATTCACAGTTCCTGGAACCATAGGTTCCATATCTCTAGTAATAACAAATGTCGATCTTAGATTTATGACCGTAGCCGAAGGCCAGAACAACAATTACACTGTAAAACGTTAAAAATTCCAAAAAACAGTAAAAAATAAAAAATAAAAAAATAAACAAAAATAAGACCGTTTTCGACCAAAAATAAATGAAATACAAATTAAATTAAATTAATAATATAGAAGTTTAATACTATAAGCCTACGAAATATTTACAGTTGAGAATGATACAAAAAACGAAAAATTCTATATACAAAAAGCTATATACAAATAAAAATACATAAAAAGCCGGCGTAGGTAGCCAACCCTAGCAATAGTTAGCGGAAGAAACTAGAGAATAAAATTACGGTTTAATTCAAGGACGAGTCAAATGTAAGAGAGCTAGCACACCCCGCGCAATAATGGTTCGGTCCATGTATCTGTGACAGATGTGCTTAGCAAACAGACATCTCTCATTTACGAAAGTGACACGGAAATATGAGGATAAAAGTTTTTTAGTACTCTCATACACTAGGTTGAAGACCTCTGCGTGACATAATGGACGCTCCAAAAGATGAACAGCGTTGTGTTCAGGTTTTTGACAGCTGAAGGTGTTTCCCGAAACGAAATTAGTCACCGTATAGCTGCCGAGCATTGCATTTCATCGGCCACTGTGAAGCGTTGGAACAAACGGTTCAAAAAAGGACGTGAAAGTTGCAAAGACGATCCAGACCTGGCCAAAGCCACTGTGCAATCACCTCCAACACAATTAATTGCACAGGTTAATGAGCTGATTAGACAAGAACGGAGGATAATCATCGATAAACTGGCAGAGTGGGTGAAAATCAGTCACGGTTCGGTTCACCATATTCGTGTGGGACGATGATGTGAAGGAGGCAGTTGCAGACATTTTGAAACAGCAACCCAAGGAGTTTTATGAGAAGGGAATCACGAGACTCGTTAGTCAGTGGGACAAATGTCTAAATGCTTATGGTGACTACTTTATTATACTACTTTATTAAGTACTCCGTTTGTCATATTTTGCATTGGCTCGCTTTCATTTGACTCGCCCTCGTAGCTTTTGTGTGTGGAGGATAGCGCGAGGCCGCCTGTAACTTGCACGTTCATCATAGTCAGATAGATTAACCCTTTCAATACTGATGTCTGAAAACTCAACAGCATTCAAACTACGGCGAACGCCCGGGCATGAAATATTGCGAGATTATTTCTCATCCTTTCTTCTACCTGACTACTTGTAAGCAGGACAATAAAAGATACAAGTGGAATCTTCCTAATATAACTAGTACAAAAGTCTCCCCATCCATTGATTTCAATAATCCCCTGCTCTGCTACAATAGTTGGATATTTACGAGGGGAAGAAAATAGAAAAATAGAACATGCGTTCGGGCGGTTTGCCAGTTTGCTTCGCCGGGCCTCTTGGGCGGTTAAAGAGTTCGTGATTGGGAATAGAATGAATTTCGTCAAAAAATTTATTGCGTTATTTTTAATAGTCTTTAGAATATAATTTATTTTGAGGTGATTATGAATGGTTGGATTACTGCAGTACTAGGGGGCTTTCCTGATGTCCTCTTAGAGCTTTATTCTGGGCAACTGAATTATTAGAATGTTAAAATTTTACGCAAATCGTCAGATCAGAGTACAGTTGACAAGTATGAGGTCAGGTACTGTTTTATATAACACCAGTTTGTTTTCCATACCCATCTCATTACTATACATGAGGTGAGCAAGATCATTCATAGCTTTGTAAATTTTACGGACGTTATGTTTAATGCGTTTGCCGCAAGTAAAAGTACTGCATGTGTACACACCCAGATATTTAACCTCCCGACAAAAGTGCACTAATGAGCCATTTATGTTGAGACGAGAAAGCGTAATAGATTTCCTTGAGAAAAAGGCGGCAGTCAGAAGCCCATTGTGTCACCATTATGTGCCCATTGTGTGCCCACATGTCAAAAGCCGTAAATATTGCATATGATATGTAAAAAATAGGAACAGATGTGTTACACTCACGCTAAAATGTAAACAAAAGATTGGCGACTGTTTGGTTGGCGCGATTTCCAAGACTGCGCCAAACGAATAACTTAATACAATGGCTAAGTTGCCATTAAAGGAAAAAATCCCCTAAATTTGGCGACTTTTTTCTTTTTTTTAACCGATTAATTTTTTTTTTTTTTTTTAGCGTGAGTGTAAAGCATCTAAGCCAAAAAATATTGCATATGATACCTCAGTCAGCGTTGTGGGTTTGTATTTGCATAGCAAAAGGGATGTTGGCATCAGAAGTAATAATACTATTGGACCTGTGAGAAGCTTTCGCACTTCAATCTTAGAGATAGTTTGCTGAAACTTTTTTTCTTTTATTTTTAATTAAATGCAATTTTTAAGGAAACAACGTGTTTTAAAATAATGTGAGTGTAATATGCCTGTTCAAAAACCGTTCGTATAACACCTAATTCAACGTTGTGCATTATTTATGTGCGTAGACATATAATATAGCATTATTATATGGGGATTTATTCACCTGTATGTTAGATAATTACATGTAACTTTTCAGTATCAGTGTAGGTGAAAATATATTCATTCATTACAATATTTATAATAGTGTTTTTGCGAAATCTAACAAAAATGCGATTCTAACATATTTGTATTCTAAATTCCTATTTTTGAAACAAGTATATGTTAATTAAATAAAATGTGATTTTCACCAATTCTTTCTGATAGATATCTAATAATTTTCATGGTCTATTTTAGTAAATGCAATGTTCAAAGTTGTTGTGTGCCTTATTTTTAAATGTATTTTTTACATGTAACAAATGACGGAATTCCTTTAAACATATTACTCAGTTTTACTACATGCATTAGGTTTCTGATACGTTTATTAACAAATAATTTTGCTTTTACCTTTTAAGTTTTTAAATGACTTGAAATAACTAAGAAGAAACAAGTGGCGTTTGAATCAAAAAATAAAATTCAAATTTTTACAAACTATATGATTTGTAAGCATAAATCAAACACTTTTTGTGAATTTTAATACGTAAATTAACCCTTCTTTGCATGAGTTTTTCTTTTACAATTGTGTTTTTTTATACACATATTAAATATTAGACACCAGAAATTTTAAGATAGATTTTTAAGTTTGTTCAGCAACATAGTTCACGGGAAATTTACTGGATTAATATTTTTACATAAATATAGTGGTGGCGAAGAAGTTGATTTATTTATTAAAAGTTAAATAAAAAGTTATGGAAATTTACATCGCTATGCAATTAAGGGTTAAAACGTTTAACAACTTTTAAACGCACAAATACGTACAAATATGGCTTGAAAAATCTCATACGGCATTTTCGAGGATTCTTGGATCTTCTTCCTCAGTGCGGAAAAAAAATAAAAACTTTAGGAAAACTTTATTTTCCTAAATTCAGTACACAAATTTCTCGTATTCTCAATATGTTTAGTTTCAAAGTTGTATTCTCTCCAACCAATAAAGTTTTTTTCTCCAATCTCAAAGATCCAATTGACGACCATAATACCTGGAGCATTTATAGAATTTTTTTGTGAGTGCACCCTCTCTTACATTGGACAGACGAAGCATGCTCTTAGAATTAGGCTGAAAGAACACGAGAATTATGTTAGAAGGCAGGAATGTGAGAAATCTGCAATAGCTAAACATTCTTGGGATTCCAATCACCAGTTTAATTATCCAGAGGCTAAAATTATCAAAAAATGTAATTCAGAAATACAAAGGATGTGAATTATCACTTTATAAACAGCGCACAACCAATAGAGTGAAAAAATGTCCAGACCGGAGTTCTATCTCGGATCCCTTGGTATAGCGCCCCAACTGCTTTACCAATTAAGCTATCCAGACGACATCCAGTCTAGCATTCTCTCACACTTATATGGCTAGGCTACAACCTTGCAGCACAAGATGGAACGTCATTTAGGAGCACAATTCCATTGGCATACATGAGACAAATCAAACCCAGTATCGGTGAATATTTATATACTAATTACTTTTTCAGAACCCCGGTCTGGACATTTCTTCACTCTATCGGTTGTACGCTGTTAAGTAAAGTGATAATTCACATCCTTTGTATTTCAGTAATTTACAGAGTAATTTCAGCCCTGCTGAAAAATTAATTAGTATATAAATGTAATTCAGTTTTGGATCTAGACTTTTACGAAGCTTACTACATCCATAAACATACTTCTTCCTTTGTGAATGATATGACCAGCACCCCTTTTCTCTTGCTTGTGTGGAGAGATCCTGCGCAGTGACTCCTTTTTTCAGTTAGTTCCGGTCAATTACGTCATTTCTTTAAGACGTATAAACTCTTGCTTTGGCCTTTTCAATTAATCCATTAGCCAGTACTCGGGGCTATAACCGGGGGATTTTAATCTAACTTTTTTTTTCGCACTGAGGAAAGGGATCCAAGAATCCTCGAAACGGCCGTATGTGATTTTTTTTGTACGTATTTGTGCGTTAAAACGTTGTTAAAGGTTTTATTTTATAATATGATTTGTCTTACCCTTTAGTAAAGGTATGTTCGCATAAGCATTTGAAAACTGAAATTCAATCTTATGAATTTAATTTTACTTTAAATAATGTTCATTATCCATATCTGGATTTAATCATCTATTTTCTTTTTTAAAAATATTTATTATGCTTCTTGATGTGAAGTTCATTATTTTTATGTTCAGTGTATTCCGTTAAATATTTTTATGAAAAGAATGCGCAATGAATGAATGTTTCAACAGTCGTAAATGTCAGATTAAAAATAATCGCATTTCTTATAATCAACTCTCAAAGTTTCTTTTAATTAAATCCAAAAAGTAGTTTCAGTAAATTCTTCTATTAGGAATTTAATTTACTGTTATCTCAATTAAATATGTATGATAAATAGGAGAATCTTCTTACAATACTATTATCTTTTATAATGAAGGTTTTTTTCTTTAATGAAAAATCAAAATGTTAAATGGAACATTATTCCCTCAAATTCCTCAAGATAATATCATCGTATGATACCGAACGAAGTATAATAAAAATGCATAGGAAATATCTGTATCTGAAAAGACAATAAAATGAAAAGAAATGAAAAGTAGTATTTCTTCAG
Source organism: Maratus michaelseni (assembly GCA_963931845.1). Taxonomy (NCBI): domain Eukaryota; kingdom Metazoa; phylum Arthropoda; class Arachnida; order Araneae; family Salticidae; genus Maratus; species Maratus michaelseni. The sequence goes on from OZ007589.1 coordinate 329,043,502, forward strand.
TAAAATAATGTTAATCTGGAAATAATGCAGGAAATTTAAATGGAATTTATTTGGAAATATCATAAAAAACTGAAAACGATCGAAATTAAGTGCAGAAGATAGAAATGACTAATCTACGCATAATTTATGGTTTGTAACTACACTGCAGCTAAAAGTAATGTGAAACAGTATAAACAAATGAAGTCTATGGAACAAAACAAAACCCAGTAATTTAAATTCATGCAGACAAAAAGTGGGTTTAATAGCAAATTAGTTACAAATGAGAGGCTAATTGGATTATTGTTGCCTTTACATTTTACGTATCTGACATAGGTGCAAAAAAGCAAGGATCGTACTTTTAAAATGTTTGAACATCATTTCAATTTTAATACTAATACAATTTGATAACAATTTCCAAACGGCAATATTAGCCTTATTTGATCGCAAATTTTTATCATTAAATAAGGTAAATATTACTATTCAGAAGTTAGGGTACGAAATCTGAACATTAACGTTGGCAAAGTATTCTACCAAGCAGATTAAATTGGTTAAGAGGCCTCTCAATTAATATCAATGTACACTATATTGCCAAAGGTGATTGGTCACTTGCGATTTTAGACGTTTTGTTAACTATCTAGAAAAATACATGAGGAATTAACCTAAAACTGCAGGTGTGTAAACAATATAGTATAGTTTATATATTTCCGTGAATATTTTTTTCTGAAACCCCATAGGGGACTGTCAACTAATTGAAAATTAACGAATATCTTTTGGATTACCCTGTAAAACCTAATGTAGCAAAAGTGTTCAAACTCGAGATTATTAATAAGTGGTTTATTGTAATATACTGTGTTAATTTTTATGAAGATAGCATGTATACTCGAAGAGAAATTAAGGTTTTTATAAAAACCGACCCAAATTTCACCAAATTTTTTGCTTATAATTTGCAGAGTTCTTAGTATAAAAAAAAGTTATTTTGAGAAAATATGTCAAACAACATTGTACATAATACTCTCCAATCGGCATTAAAAAATAATAATAATTGGATGAAAAATGAGCAGTTTTACTAAAAAATATTTCACTGCGCATGCGCGAATGCAATCAAAATATAATATGCATAAAGTAGTAGCTAAGTGTATAGATCAACTCTTGTGAAAGTCTCAAAATCATAGCTTGAAAATTCTGAAAATTATCGTCGATAGAATAAGCTCGAAATCCGTCGTTCCCAAAAAGAAGCAAAAATATGAGGGGTTGTACCAAATATCTGTTGATTAGTGCCAAGATAGCGTACACAATATTGCACGTACTACTATATTTGGATACAACCCCTCATCTTTTTCCTTCCTTTTGGGAACAACGGATTTCGAGCTTCTTCTATCGACGATAATTTTCAGAATTTTCAAGCTATGATTTTGAGACTTTCACAAAAGTTGCTCTATATACTTAGCTAATACATTATAAATATTATATTTTGATTGCATTCGCGCATGCGCAGTGAAACATTTTTTAGTAAACCTGCTCATTTTTCATCCAATTGTTATTATTTTTTAATTCCGATTGCAGAGTATTATGTACAATGTTATTTGACATATTTTCTCAAAATAACTTTTTTTTATATTAAGAACTCTGCCAATTATAAGCAAAAAACTTGGCGAAATTTGAGTCGGTTTTTATAAAAACCTTAATTTCTCTTCGAATATTCATGCTATCCTCATAAAAATTAACACGGTATATTACAATAAACCACTTATTAATAATCTCGAGTTTGAACAATTTTGCTACATTAGTTTTTACAGGGTAATCCAAAAGATATTCGTTCTTTTTCAATTTGTTGACAGTCCCCTATGGGGTTTCGTGAAAAATATTCACGGAAATATATAAGCTATACTATATTGTTTACACTCCTGCAGTTTCAGGTTAATTCCTCATGTATCTTTCTAGATAGTTAACAAAACGTCTAAAATCGCAAGTGACCAATCACCTTTGGCAATATAGTGTATAACCCCTAAACAGATCAAGAGCTCATTACCATTCCTGTAAAACATGAAGGGGATTTTTTTTTGTGATATGCGGTAATGTTTTAATTCATTTTTAATTAAATTTTATCATTTATTTGAACTCTTTTAGAAATATATTTACATAAAAGTAATATGTACATAATCCTAAAATAATCTATCATATGATATAAATTAGAAACATATTGAACATTAAGGAGAGGAATATTGGTAAATTTGCAGATACGAGTGATGTTGTAGAAACTCTTACCTTAAATAATCAAATATTTGATGTAATTATTTTTTTATTATTTCTATTTCCAATCATGTAAAGCTCATGGTTATAGACATTCAATGTGCGAAACAATTAACAAAAAAATCCATGCACAGTCATAAGGGTTTTTCCGATTTTTTATTTTTTTATAAATTATTCTATTTTTTAAAAATATTGTTGACCCTTATACACACACATATATATATATAGATATATATAACGTTGTGTAAAAAATAATAGAGATTTCTCCTATTTAACTTTCATCAAGAATTGTTTCAATGCGTTTGTAATGAAATATTGCGTTGCTGTATATTATTTGGAGGAGCAAATTTTTGTCTAATCTTTTAACATTATCGTTTTACTTTCCGCCATTGTAAAGGGGTATTTAAGATTAATAAAAACAACTATGGAAAGGAAGCAAGTTCGTGCAAATTTTTATGCGGATCCAAAATGGCGACGGCTTGGAAATAGAAATAACTTGGAATATCCATCATATATTTTATTTAGGAATGACTAGTGAAAGTTTAGCCAACGCCTCCTATACTAGAGAGAAAGCCTATACACACTTTTCTGTTTTTACTCTAACATCACGAAAGGCAGGGAAAACTGTGTACTTTGGAAAGTCTTGCATGTCTCAGTTTCATTAGTTTCTCTCGTAGATTCATTAATAATTATTAGTGTTTCTATCGTTGTAATATGATATATATGTACATCAAACAGGATGTACACTTGTACAATCCTATTGCACGATCATTAACGCAACACTTCAAAACTTTAGTTAATATCATTAAGTAATAGCACCAATTGCTACAACTGCTGATGTAATAATGTTGCAGATGAGTCATCTCACGACAGATGAAAAAGTTTTAAAAATAATTCCAATAAAATGTATGAGACGTATTACATAGCTTTCTCCATGGAAGATGTGGAAAACTTATAAATAACTAATCAGAGCCTTCATTGAAATTTCTAGTCCGGTACTTGCACGTTATACTGGCGTAAGGCAGATTTTAGAATGCTTTCTGGACATTCTATATGGTTGTGCAACACCTGAATTTGATACTGTTAATGCATCACGCAAATAATATTCTGTAACTAAATCGAAACCGTTAACAAGTCTTCCTCACACATCTTATATGCTTATATTACACACTTTTCGAGTCATATACCAAGCTGGACATATATGTTATGAGGTGGGCAGCATCACTACTCCTATATCATCTCTAGATCATTGAGGCTGCACCATCCAAGATAAAGGGACAGTGGTCGACATAGACAGCAGTTTGAGAGGCCTGCAGAGATCTTCTGAAATCTGGATGGAAAGAGGGATGGATGTCTGTCAAGAAAATGTTTTTGCAGAACATCCTGTATACCATGCACACTCATGTTCACAAACTGCAGAGGAAAATGTCAAAATTCATAAACAAATATTTATTATTTGTTATTTTTATTTCATTTCAAACTTTTGAAAGATGTAATTTTGTCATACAATTATAATGTTTAATTATATTTTTATGTCTGATGTTTGTTTCGACATTATATTCGTCTTCGACGATTCAAAACTCATTAAAATGACACCAAACACGATACAATTTGAACATTTTTGGAAATATTTGACCTCAAAACGACATTTTGGAAAATAAACGTCTACTTGAATTCTACAGAAATTTTTGAATGCCTCCCTTTCCTAAAATTCTTAGTTGAATTGCTTAATTCACATTTTTTAGCCAAGGACATATAATTTAAGATTATCTAAGAATGACCCGTAATCCAAAACTAAAATTTCACTGTGCAAAGTATCGTCTTGCTCTTATGAATGTTAAATTTGCAATTTTTAAACACCAAAAAATTGACTATACCAAGTTCCAATGGAATGGAGGAGTAAGTGGGAAGAGCTGGAATACACGCACTCCCCCTCCCCCCTCCAAAAAAAGAAAGAAAAACAAGAAAGCGAGTAATTGAACACACGGAGAAGTAATAAAATATTCTTATTAATAGGACACTAAGCATTAACGAATAAAGTTGTTAGACACCCATATTTTTTAATGTTTTCAGATCAAAATATTTTAATTAAGTGAGACATCTCTATTATCCCTCGAATTTTTTTACGGAAGAAATCGCTATTTAGAAATATATATCCGAAAGTTTGTATATAACTCTTACTTTTAAGTTATGATTAAGTATATATAGCTTGCCGACAGGGTTCGATAGAAAGGTCTTGTATTCCAATGCAACGAATCATGTTTGTTTTGGATGCCGGTCCGAAATGTTTCCACCTATCGATGCATCTTATCCAGTACAGCGTTTCCTTTTATTTATGTATCCCTTACCTCGGTCATTCTTCTCAGGCTAAGATTGCATAGTCCATTTGTCACAAAATTACCATCTACGAGGGGCAGTCGGAAAATAAGTTTCCCCTGGCGACTGTGGAAAGAGGTGTGTATGAAAGACAAAAAATGTAATGAGACATTAAAGATAAAACATAACTTTATTTTTCCAGATAAGTAGCAAGTACATTAGGCCATCTGCGCAGGCACTGCAACAGCGCCATCTGAGTGATCACGGTCGACCTCTACCCAATGGTGTATCGGTGTCTTGCACGTTCGCGTTCACCTGCTGTGTGGTCTTTCGCCCATAGCCGTTCAATGCTTCGTCCGTATGCAAAGCCCGTATTTTTTAGGAGGGCTTTTTGAAGCTTATAAAACGGTATGACAAATGTTTCAATGTACTGGGTACTTATGTGGAAAAATAAAGTTATGTTTTATCTTTAATGTCGCATTACATTTTTTATCTTTCATACACACCTCTGTCCACACTCGCCAGGGGGAATTTATTTTCCGACTGCCCCTCGTAGTTTTGTTTCGCTGTGCATGATCGTTGGGCGAGCTATGCAATGTGTTGGCAAAGTAAAAATATCATGTCATACCTATTATTGATTGTCCACTGTTTCACAATAATAACATTGTTCCCAGTCATAGTATCTTTTATGACCTACCTAACTCCTTGTCAGTGAATCACTATTTAGTGACGCCATGTAGCGCGAACACTATATAAAGAGTTTCTAGCACATGGAGCAGCTGATCTAGCCTTTTTCTCGCTAAGGCGCCCGTCGGCTGTTCAGTGTTCTGTCGCTTTATCCACACCAGCAACAAACTCCACCATCCTGCGATCCGGTTTAATATCGCACCTCAAAAGGTGCGTTTCAACTCGTAATACTAGACAATATCCTGGTCAGTAGGGGCCCACTGGGAGGTCTCTGGGTAGTTTTATCTTTTACTAACTTCCAATTTTTAAAATCAGTAACAAAAAAATCCTTCTTACTTCAGTAATGCTGAAAAAGCGACTTATTTTGGTTGAACCATTTTTTTAACTTTTCTAGTCTACCTAACCTTTTTGATAGTTTCGAGGTAATTATATTTGTGATTCTTAAAATTTTGAATGGCTGAAATTATTTTTGAAACATTCATTGCAAGATTCATAGAATAGCTAAAACACAGGCCTCCAAAAGTTAAGGTACAACCGGTTTTTTGCGTCTAATTTGCAAATGAGTGAATATAGAAACAACAAATTTGGTGGAAATGTGCGCTAAACTGTTATTTATTAAATGCGACATAGAAATTTACTTAAGTTAAACGTATAAATGAAATTACAACAAAAAAAGAACTCATGGTGGAAAATTCCATTCTTTGAGAAATCAGTACATCGCAGTATTATGCAGTAAAATGTGACAGAAACATTAAAAAACTGGTTCTAATACGGAATATGTCCACACAGGACTTGAATGCATTGGCGGCATTGACTTTCCATGCTCTCAGTTAAATTGTCGGACACAGAAATAGGTAACGCTGACCAGACTTGGAGTAAGCCTTGTTCCAGCTCATTTATTGACCTTGGAGGAGAACTTAAAGCCGCAGCCTGTCTTCCAAGATAGTCCCAAAGATGTTCTATCGGATTCAAGTCTGGAGAGTGAGTTGACCATTCCATTCTCCCCAAACCGTGTTCCTCAAGATGATCCTCAACAACCACAACTCGGTGTGGTCTCGCATTATCGTCCATTAGAATGAAACCATTGCCAATAGCACCGGCATATGGGCGCACATATGAATCAAGGATCTCATCCCGATATCTCGCACCAGTCACAGTTCCTCCATGAAACACATGCAGGTTAGTGTGGCTCCGAGTGAGATCCCTGCCCAAACCATGATTCCACCGTTTCTGTACCTGTGTGTTTCGACAGTGTTTGATTGATGGTATCAAGTGCATTGTTCTCTCCAGATCAGAAGGCGTCCTGAATCGCCCTCTAGTGTGAATCTGGTACTAGTCTGTGAAGAGTACAGGAGCCCACTGTTGTCTGGTCCACGAAACATGTTCTCTTGCCCAACATAAGCGGGCCCTTCTCTGTCGTCTGTTGAGGGGGACACACACAACTGGTCGCCTTGTATGGAGACCTGCATTTTGAAGACGTCTTCGCACCGTAGTAGCGGAGATTCTTCTCCCTGATGCTGCAAAGTGGTCTGCAATGAGTTGCGGCACAGTTGTACGTCTTCTCTTTCGGGCCGAAAGAGCTAGAAACCGGTCTTCTGCAGATGTTGTAACACGTGGGCGGCCTGGAGCATGTCTTCTGGACACAGAATCTTCGGATTAATACTGATCCCAGAGTCGTTGGATTACACTGCGAGACACATTGAGCCGTCTAGCAGTATCGGCCTGTGACAACCCCATTTCCATCTATCCTACCACCCGCCACCTTAATGAATCCGGCAAACGATTTCTTCTAGACATTTCTAGACTCTACTGGCTGTTGTGAACAAAACTGACAACAAAAGCTCGAATACAGCAAAACTTACACGCGAAATTACGAAAGCTTCGTAATTGCATATTTTTCTCTCATTCACAAATACCTATTATTTTCTATAAAATAAAAGTGGTAGCTGTAATTTTTGCATAAGTTTTTTTAAAGCTTGTTATTGTCATTCACATAAACTATGAAGTTTAATCGGACTGTCATTTTTTGTCTGGTGAGCTTCGAAAAACATGTTGTACCTTAACTTTTGGAGGCCAGTGTATATCAACTTATTAAAAATATCGATTTGTATCTTTCTCTTACAGCTCCTATGTACATTTAAAGTACTGTAAAAGTTAACTTTACAGTTAAATTGTTGTATAAGGTTTCAAAAATACCTAAAAGTTTGGGATATTACAGTTTCAACTTTTAGAGGGAATGGATGTTGGAAATTTTAGACCAAATGTGATTTTTTTTCCAATTTTGTTCTCATAATTGACAACGAAATTAAAATTCAATGTTTACTATTGATGAGTATAACTTCCCTTGTAACATGTCTCTTATTACTTTTGTAAAAAAAAAAAAAAAAAAAAAAAAAAAAAATCTTGCACTTCTAAGACCGTACTTACTTTCCGCAAAAGAAAATACGTCACGCGATCGCTCGTGCAAAAACTAAAAGTACATACGCTGAAAAGTTAACAATGGCAAAAATTTGGTAGATACAATTTATGCATTTTATACAAAACAGATGTAATTTGAAACCGTTGCTATTGATTTTGAAAAAAAAAAAATTCCGTCTTGAAACCATCGAAGATTTTGTCTTCCTTGTGAATTATTCATACACTCGGGAATAAGTTTTTATCCAAACGGACTGAAAAGTTGAAAAATGCATGAATACAAAATGTATGGTCGATACTTTAAGCATTATGGAAATTTTGAATGCACAGAGTAGCACAAGAGAAACTTCGCAAGACCGTAATAAGAATATTCGACTTTATGACGGATTAGCATTTAAATTGCACGAAAAACATATCTGATTGTAATTAGATGTGACAAAAATGTGTTACAAGATACAAAATCAGAAATGTGCATAATTCATGAAATTCTACGCTGAATTCGAAAGTCAAAAATTTTACATTTTTATGAATTATCGAGAATTGTATTGCGCTTATTCCTATAGAAAATGAAATAGAAATCGAATAGAGGAGATTGAAAAACACCTTTATTTTCAATAAAATTAACAATTTGCTGTGAAATACATTTGAAAGAAAAAAATGAAACACTTAATAGTTCTTTAACCCTTTATATCCTGAATTAATTTTCCAGCTACTTTTAATTGTATTTTTGCATCATTGGATAAGTTTTGGTGCAAAAAAAAAAAACACAGGAAAGAGGAAAATAATTTTTATAGTGATTTAGTGGTTAATTATGCAACTGTAACCACCATAATTTTTTTACCCTATGATATAAAATAAAATAGTAAATTTCAAACTTCAAATAAAATATAGAAAATGTTCACCTGTAGAGTATAGAAAACAATAAAAAATAACAGTACTAAATAACCGGTAATAAACCACTAAAATTACTCAAATGAAGAACAATATGCATGTCAATTCTATTGCAAAATGGATTTCGAATGTAGCGTGGCAAATGTAAAATCCCTACAATGCGAAGAAAGAGCATATGTGGTTGAATTTGCCATCTCCTGCCTGCTGTCAGAAATACACTATTTGCGCCATAATACAGTTAGGAAAAACGGTCATATTACGAATATATAGGTGTTTTATTAAAGTGGTACTTATAAGTACCGTCAGGATATAAAGGGTTAAACATGAAAAACCTACACAATATTGGCATTCAAATGGAAAACGCAATAAAATATGTATTCTAATTTTTGGTATAGTATTCAAAATTTATAGAGGATATAATGTTTATAAAGAACTCCGAAAGTTGCGACAAAAAATTTGTAAAAGTCTTGTTGTCATTTTAGAATTCGTGGCTTTATATCTACTGTAGCCTGTATCATTTCTATATTATAAAGCAAAAACATGACCGTGAGTAACGCTGACGTCATAGTGGCAACGATGTAAACAATTAATTTCCTTTTTTCTCGCAAATTTAAGTACTTTTAAACACCGCATAATTTAAATTTTTATACCTTGGAATGAGAAAACAGATGCACATTCAAATGCAATTTGTTTGAAAACTCTGTCTGAATGTACGGATTTCTTTTTTTAAAAATTCCAAGCATTAATTTTGTTAAATATATCTCTATCCCATGCATCTGGACTATGAAAGATAAACTTGTTTGCATTTAAAACAATATAAAAAGTCCAGCGTTTGTTTCCAGCTAATATTTCATAACGAAATTAATACTTTATCAATAAATAAATAATATGAACAAAACACAAATTCAACAGCTTTTAATTGATCTACGCGCTTAAGCAACGAAATAACTAAAATAAAAAGGCTTCAGTATGTAGCAAAATCTTTGAGGATTTCTTCGACTACTAACCACTGGCATGCGGCTAATGCGAAAGTATCGCTTTTAACAAATTTCGAAACTGAATACATAATTTATATTTGTCGTACAAACAGGCTTTTCGGTACTGTTAGAGGGCAAACTAAAAAAATATTAAAGTAAAAAAATATAATACAAATTTCAATAAAGAAAAATGGTTTTTACCTATGTTATGTAACCCGGGAAGTCCGGATTGGATCTTCTGGTTTTATACATGGAGAGGGTACTTACGAATACGCTCCACTACACTGCAAAAAAAAAAAATATATTGATTTTACACTATAATACTGGGACCCCAACTGCCAGAATCATACCGTAAAATTAACCGCAATAAACAGTAGAATAAGCAGTAATAGGCTGCCGCGCATGCGCGGCATCGTATTACTGCTTATTTTACTGTTTATTACTGTTAATTTTACGGTATAATACTGACAGCTGGGGTCCCAGTATTATACTGTAAAATCAACATTTCTTTTTTTTTCTGCAGTGTATTTTCCTGAATATATACGGGAGAATGTACATTAGCTTCATAATGAGCTGCTGTAGAAGTGTCGTGATGCATTATCAGTATATTTTCCTTCTCATTCAAAGATCATATTAACAGAATTTTGTTAAGCATCGATGTTGATGACTACTTGATTAAATACGGGTGAAGAAAATCCTATTTCAAAACATAATTTGTGTCGTCTAGTTGCAAAACCGGCCAACTCCTCAAAATTTGAAAATGTGTTTTTTCAGCTTTTTAAGTTCTAAGTAAACGTTTCTACCATCTGAAAACAATAAACAAGCCTAAGCTGGTCGAATCCCTGTGTTATAAGCGTTTGAAAATCACGATGTGCTGCAAAACCGGCCAAATCCCTAAACTAGTGAGGTTCAAAAGCGGCCATCTCCATATCCGCTAGATGACACTTCTGCTTCTCCCCACAGTAACCTCTCACTTGTTAATTAGTTTAATGTTATAGTGTTTTCTCTCGCCTGTGACTGCTCCTCCTTGATGCATACAAAGTTTCTAATAATTTATTTTCATGTTTTCTTTGACGATGTAATAGTTTGTGGAGGAAGTATCTCCTAATCAATCAAGGAAGAAGAGAAATGACCCTATGACGTGGAAAAAGAAAAAAAGCCAAATTTCACCTTGTGATAACCAGGGGCGTATTAACATGTTTTTATGCTCGAGGCGCCCTCTCCCTTCGTTGTCTCTGATAAATTAAAGAACTTTTTAATCTATTTAATTTTTTAATAAAATATTCTTCCATGTAAATTTTTTTAATACATTTTTGTATTTTGAGGATTGTAGATGCGGAATGAACACCCGTTTGCTACAGTTAAAATCTGAGAGAATACATTTGGGATTACATTTTCATAATTTCTGGAATTTTTTTTTCAGGTACTGTTCTACTGGTTATCCAAGAAATCTAAGCTGTGGGCACTCTTCAAAAGCTTACCAATGCTCCTCAACGCTTCCTCGAACATTTTTGTGTGTTTGCTACCCCTAAAAACCCAATGTCATATTAAATTTAGCAAAAAATAATTTCTGGTTTGTTGCAAAACCGACCAACTCCAAAGTAAGTTGCAAAGGTGGCCAAATCCAAAACAAAGACTTAAATAACCCCCTCATTTCAAGTGCCCCTGCCACCTTATTTTGTGTTTTCAAATATACTGTCTTAATGACTATAAAACTAAAGAGTTTTGATTCTAATCTTATTTTGGCTAAGTGTGGCAAAAAATCAGCTTTTACTCAAAATTTTACTTTTTGGAGATGGCCGGTTTTACAACTAGACGACACATTTCTTCCTTTTCATTTAGCAAAAGTTGACTCTTTTGTTGACATCTTCGAAACAATCAATGATCTTTTTCAGCTCCGAATCGTTTAGTAGTTTAGATCTTCTTTCTTTCTGTCCTCGACAAATGTTACTAAGAATCCTCTTAAATCCATAGTTTTCCATTACGTCTCGGTTGATCTTGGAAACATGTGAACGTGCCATCAAAATTCAAATATATACGAATTCGTTCGTATCTAAAATGAATTTTAAATGTTATTTGCACATCTTTCCTTCGGAATCCTCATAGTTGATCATAAAAACTAAATTTCGTACAAATGTAAGTATATCAATGAATGTTTGAGCCCGGACAGGCAGGCAGACGAATCCAAATCTACGTTTACATAACACTATTACTTTTAAAATATGTTGTACTCAATGAAGAGAGCTAAGATATATTTTTCAACCTTTACGTTTCTATAAGCATTCAGCATGCGTAAAGGTGCCTATTTTTGATTACCACCATTTTCGGAGAGTAATGTTTGTCTTATTTAAGCTCAGAATTCTGCGATTACATTATGCGAAGATTACTATTCTGAGAAAATGACACCCAAAAATAAGCATTTCTAAGCAAACTGGTACTGAAAAATAAAAGTGAAAGTATAAGCAAAATATTTAATTATTTTTTTCTCGACTTTTCAAAAAATATTTATTCAAAGTACTAATTGTCACTTTAATCCTTACACTATTGACTGCGCACATGTTTATCAATCAGTATGTAAAATGGTATTATAAGGGTTAAAAGCAACTCATGCATGCAAATTTTTCGTTCAATACAAAATTAGATAAAGTAGATATTAAACAATTAATGTGCTGTTTTAGTTTATAACAATTTAAGCAACCAAGCTTCACCAAAAGTATAACTTCATAAATGAATATCTATTAAAATTAATTGCAAATAAATATTACCAAATATATACGTAATCCCTACTGCTACCGATAGTTTCCACACACTGAAGTATTAAAACACTATTTCTAAATTAGCCCCCAAGTATGATGTGAAAAATGAGTTAGAAAAGTGATTGAATGAGAGATGGGCTCAGTGATTCTTTTGTATGCTCAAGCCATTAGTAAAAGTCTTGAGACATTAACCTAGTTTTTGAAAGATTGATAGATCTCAAGTTATTCCGTTCCTTTTTATTATCTTTGATACAATATATTACATTTTAACTTTCGGATGACTCTTTTTACATAATAATATATGACATTTCTGAAATACAAATTTAATTAAAAAGAATTTAAGTATACTTAGAAACGTCTTTTTTAATTTTTAATTATTTTTACTCAAACTTTATTTCATGTGTTCGAAATAAAAAGTTAAAGAAAAAAAAATGAATTAAATCGAAAATGTTTTTTCATTAATATGTTTGTACATGCATGTGAAATTGTAGTTCATATTATTGTCAAACCTTTCAAATTAAAAAGGATTAATTTTGCTTCAGAAAAAATTATAGTTCATTTTACAATTTTACCATTTACAAATCTTGTGCCATTTTGTTTAAATAAATTTAACTAGGAAACCCATAAAGCAGACTAAAATTACTTTAAAGTCATTCATTTTTTAAAAGAATATTCCATATAATTTTCAATTCTATTTTTAAATATAACAGATAACATGCAGTCCATTAACATAGGATACACAATTTGCCAATAACTTTTTTTTCAGGTTAGTACAGTTTTAAAAATTAGATAAGCCGCAATAACCATTTTTAAAACTAGCAATGCCACCTCAATCAAACACCGAAAAATGCATCGTAATCCAAAACTTATTTACAAAAGTTCGATTGTGAGTAGAGTCTTAGCACAGGCAGTTTAAAAGGTTATAAATTAAATCTGACATTAATTACCCGTATACTTTCGCATTGATATCTTTCAGATTATTTGCTGAAGTTTGTCATTAATTTTCAACTAACTGTAATTTTTGATACATTTACGTGTTATTATGAAACGTGAGTATCGACACCTATTTCGTATGACACCAATTTCATTGTTGTGCGTTTTGTTGTGCGAATTTCATTGTTGTGCGAACTCAAAGGGACTAAGAAAACAGTTCTTTAATTCGAGGTTTCGTAATTTAGAAAGGCATCGAAAAGTATGCATTGTAATGTTTCCGAAACCGGTTAGGGAATCTATTTAGTGCTTACTATATTGGGTGCTTACTATATTTGGTGTATACTACATTGGGATTTTTTTTCATTATTTATACTTAATAAATTATGCGCATGCTACCAATCAAGCAAGAAATATAAATTATTTTTCGAACGTACGTAGCTTTATTAAAACATAAGCATCAAAATAATCAGTTAATTTTGTTTGTTTAAAAACAACATGTTAGACAATGCACAACTCCATTTTCTCTATATTTGCAAGCCTTTGTCAATTATTACTGGCCTTCAAAAAACCCTAAGCCCTGACAGTCATTCGGCAGCTTGTTTCAAGCTCAGCGTTAGATTTACTTCAATTTCCTTTCTTCTGTAGTTACAGATTTATTTCATTCCCATTGATGACTTTGGTGATAGTTGCATCACACAATATTTTCTATGTGGAAATGACATTAAAATTCGCATTTAAAATGTCCTGGAATTAAATTACTGACAACTGAACGTTTCTATGGCGAAATTTATGTAAGAGTAACTCATCTTCACTGATGTCATGGGATGTATTGTCATATAATACTTTAGTTATGTCTATTTATTTCATAAAGCCGGCGTGCAGAAAGTCATTAGAAATACTCGTATCAGAATCATTGTTCCATGCACTGATTGAAAAACTCATTGCACCAAGAATATAAATCTCGCAAAGTCCATACCATTCAAAACCAAAAGGTTGCCCCTTCCAAAACCACCCTTTTTTATTTTCTCTTCAAACTCCTGAATATGTTCTGGTTCATTGGCTTTAAAAGTGAAGTTGCACATGTTGGGAGATATTACACACGGATTGCTTGAATACCAAAAGGAATCATGCACAGTACAATACAATTGTACACGATTAGGAGAACTTTGCGTTTATCTGCTGAAAAACGGCTATATCTAATCTCTCATCCAATTTTCGTAAATACCGCTACTCATCCAAGCTTTGATGTTAGCTTAGTATGCAACCGGGAACTTTTGAACATTGTGGGAATTTTTTGAACATTTTAAAAAACAACGGGCTTCAGATACTTCCCAAAAGAAAACATGCGCAATTTTTGTGACCCAGACTTGTTGGCTGCAAGACAAGCTAAGTTTTTGTTTAGTTTTTCTTCATTAATGTATTTATATACTTTGAAAGCTAATGTTTTCTTTCAAAATCTTCTGAAACAAAGCCGTTTCGTCCTTGTTAAAAACAGCTTCTGCAGCATACTTGGAAAGCTATAATTTTAGCTTTATTTTTTCCGATTCATTTCCTTGCAGCATTATATTCTGCCCCACTTTCACCACACAGTTTCCAAAGCCATTCCAAAATTGAAATTTCTGCAATCAGTCATCCAACACCTTGAAGTCTTTAATGTTTAATTTGGAAACAAAAAAAAATGTGATTTTCCTTTAACAATATTTCCATTAACTGGAATATTTAAGCTTCTTACCTTTCAAAGCCATGTATGAAAAGCATTTTTGAAATTTGTGTATTTTGATTTTCGAAAATATTATAGAGACGGTGCACTTTCAGAGTTTCTGTTTTTAGTTCCAAAGATTTTTCCTTCGTGCCTCTAAAAATTACCATAAACTATTCTTTGGAATTTCAATTTACTGAGAAATTTGTGACTTGCTGAATATTTTATCATCAACTTCTTTTTCACTTAAACCGAAAAACAAGTGAGGTTAGTTATTTGCGATATAGATAAAAACCTTTCCTTAACTAAATCTCTTTTATTAAATTTCTCGATTAGCATTATTTCACTAATTGAATTGTCCATATCAAATAAAATTAAAAGAAGCGAGCATCTCTTTTAAATTAAAGCTACGGACCCTATTGCTTCTGACGTCAAAGTCACGTGCTTTGGGGAAACATTTCCGACATTTTAAGTCTTAATTATGCAACGACTCGTTTTGCAAAGCAATGCTGCATGCCATAGAGCAGTAACGGACCATTTTTGTGACGTTGAGTCACGTGCTTTGGGGAAACATTTCCGAAATCGTAGCCTCGAACTCAAACGAAGAATAGTATCCACTATCTCATTAAAAACAACGGCCTCACCTGTCACCACCTCTAACTGTACTAATGCTAACTCAAGTAAAGAGGAGGAGGGGAAGGCTACTTTCTCCACCACATTCCATTTTATATCTGCTATTGCGACATTATCGTTATCGTAGTTCTCGGGATGTTTCCACATGCTGCCCCAAAATTATTGAAAGTTAATTTTACGTAGATATGGAGTTTCGATGAATTAAAATGTGTTGGCAAAAAAGAAATTGCTTGCTTGATTGTTCGCAAATGGAATAAAAAAAACTTACATTGTAGTATCTCTGTGAGTGTGTTCAAGGTCATTCATTAGTTCGTAAAATACCGAGTTTCGTAAAAAAAAGAGATTCGTAAAAACTAGCGTCTACTGTATAAACATAGATGGTAAAACATTATTTAAAATCTTACAAATTAGTTCATCAAGAAACACATGTTTAAATCTCTTAAATGATAAAAACCCTTTTACTATAAAAATACACTGTCAATTATAAATATATTTTCAGAATAAATTTGTATGAGGTACGTTGAATTGAAATCATTTTAAAACAAAAAGAAATGTATTTTGCTAAGAACAAAGAAAATTTTTCATCCACATATAATAACTCATATATATGTATATGTTTTATTTTAATGAAAACGCAATCTTTGTTAAAATCGTAAATTAAACGGAATTTTATCTTTATGAACAATGTAATCTACAAAATAAAATCTAGAAGATAAATAAATAATCTTATTTAAATTTTTCACTCATATTAATTAAAAGACAAAGCTGTTGTATTTTTAAATTTTCAAATAAATATCCATTTTCTAATTAAACAAGTTCTTCATTATATGTTTCGATTAATCAGCACTTTTAATAGGGAAGAATCTACACGAAAACTATTTTAAAATATCTTAAATTTATATTGATATAAGAGATTCTTTAGTTTCTCTAATATTTAAAAATGACGAAAAAAAAGCATGACTTAATTGGCTTCTTTTGTTACACAGATGTTAAATTACGCTTCGAAAGTTAAATTTAATTCCATGATATTAACAGACAAATTTTAAATTAATCCCTTGACACCTATTTAGTTCTCCATATTTGAAGAGAAAATTTCTAAGGAAAGCCTTTTGACGAACAAAAGCCATTAACTATGTTATATCTCAACTATCTTGTAAAAGTCGCTTTCTAAAATTATACTTTTAACTTAAGTAACTATAATAAAGTAATATCCCATACAACTCTAATTTTATTGTTTAGTCATTAAATAAATGATATTTTAAACTCTATGAGACTGCTCCTGATTACAAATCAGTTGGATAAAATTTTACTTTTAAAATCATGTAAAGAATATGATTTTGTCTTTTAATTAATTGCTGCATTGAAGTAATTCTTCTTATTTCATTTTCCGTTTAAATAAGTATAGACGTAACAAAATTTGCAAGTATCTGATTTAAATGATTAAATCTTTCAAATACAGGGTTATTACAACTGAGTCATCGGGTTTTGATACGTTACTACGTGCGAACTAGGAAACGTATATGTTTCTATGACAACTGAAACGAGAGGGCGTTAACTACAGTTTCGCGCTGTCTATGTGTCATGCGCGTGTGGTTGCCATGGTTGCTGCACGAACGTCATATTCAAAATGGCGATTGGACAGCAGAAAGTGTTTGTGTACTAGAATTTTCAAAGTCTGAATCGCTCATAACCGTTCAGAGAGCATTCCGGAAGGCATACAAATGCAAACCACCAACCCAACAAAGCATTCTGCGCTGGTATCGACAGTTCAAAGAAACCGGTTATTTATATAAAGGCAAAAGTTCTGGCCGACCAAGCATTACTGAAGAAACAGTGAACCGAGTTAGAGAGAGTTTTATCCGTAGTCCCAAGAAACCAACAAATCGCGCTAGCCACGAACTTTTCATTCCACAGCCAACCATGCTGAGTAATGTGTGAAGCGAACTGAACTATCGCCTTGACATCTGCCGTATCACTCAAGGAGTACATATTGAACATCTGTAGTATGGACGTCAATCTTGTATACTTTCGGTTTATTTTCATGTATAACTCATTGTTGTAACCCAATTATGTTCCAAAATAAACGCTTCGGAAACCCGATGATTCTTTTGTAATAACCCTGTATTTATTTAAAATTAGTCCATCAATTTTCAAAGGTTCATTGTAAGATAGGAATAATAGAGGCTATTTTTCTCTTATGCTTTTATAACTTTACTAGCCGGTCGTTTCGGAATGGGGACCAGATACGTTCTGCAGCGTACTGCCTTGACTTCGTTTGGGGCCCAGAAAGTACATTTTACATGCAAACAGAAAAATATAAATGTAATACTCTATTTTAAACTATACGAAAATAACTGATAAAAATATCAAAAAAGCACGTAAATAAATATTTCGCGACATTAATAATATTTTTTTTAGATGAGCCCCTTGACAAAGTACTCTGTGCTCTGCCTGAGATTATCTAGGGTGGGGTAGGATCTTCTGTGATCGGATCTGCCACCTTTCAGACCAGCCCAGAAGGGCCTGCAGTTCCGCCTATTCAGCGAGTGACGGCTGTCGGCACTAATTAAAATACTCAAAATTACAATAGTCTTAAACCTATCTAAACAATTCACGCAAACAGCAAATTTTTTTTTCTGAATTGTTTTACACTAAACTTCTTTCCACAAGTAACTAATTCTTGCTTTTTTCCGCTTTCATTAAAACAAAATAATAATAACAATAATAATAATAATAATCGTAAAAATCATAAAAATCATAAAAGCACTAGAATATAGAAAATAATTTTAATTTTGAAATTTGCTTGCATAATACAGTTTTCGTAAAGGACGTACAAAACAAATATTTCCACAGAAGAAAGATAGTAGTTTATATATTAAACAATTTGATTAAATCTACCTTAGTCTCGGCTACACGAATTAAAAAGTATTCTACACAGAGAAGAGTACGTAATGCTGTGGGAAACACAAATCTAATAATTCTTTTCTTTCGGATAAAAACAAATAAATGAAGCATTTATCTTATACTCTATTTTAGGAACCAAAAAGAAAGAAAAAGAGTCTCAAGAAAGGAAGAAAGGTTCAATGAAGCTGGATATACGAAATGACAACAAATGGGAATTGGGGATTTAGTAAGTGATATAATAAATACCAGAGTATTTGATGCTTATTGGATATTTCTTCGTGGAGATTATTATTCTGTATAAAATGCAAGATTCTTCTAGCTTAATTTTCACTGTGTGTATACAAATCTACAGATATTAATGTGAAAATATTTGCATTAAATTCTCATAAATCTTAATTCATGTAAATAAAGCTCTTTTGGGTAAAATGCAACAGTTAATTTTCTTCGATGTTAAATATGTCACACTAATTTACAGCAAATGTCGCGTATTTATATAATTTTTGGAATTCTTCCCTTTTAACCCTTAATATACCAAGAAAGGTCTACTGAGGACCTCAGAATGTTACTTTTCGTGATTCTGCCGTATATATAACAATTATTTTACGCCTGATTTATCTATGTGTCCAGAATATTATTAACATAAATAATGTGTAATTTTGCTTATAAAATGATCTATAAAATTAATGTAAAAAAACAGTGGTGTACCACCAGAATCGAATGTTGTTATCCTTGTTCTTTACAGATTCTGCAGGTTTAAAATTTTAAAAAATATCCTGTAAAGGACTCTGAGAAGATAAAATTTGTCAGCTGATGAATGATAGTGTTTTGAGTGAACCGGAAGATGTCTTGAGAAAATCTGATGAGGAATATTTTCCGCCAGGATCTGAAAACAATCTTGAAAAGTGAATTGTGAAGAAAGTGACATTCCCAGCGCATCATCTGATGATAATTCGGATAAAGATAAAGAGTTCATTGCAAAATCAGGAATTTTGTGGAGAAGTTCAGTGCCGCTCGGTTACTCGGCATCAACAGTGTAGTAACATTATCAGAGGAACACCTGGGCCAATGCACCCAACCGATGATGGTACGAGCACAATATTCGAAGTTTTCAACTTCTTTCTGGATGATAAAATTTTTGATACTATATGCACCTTCGCCATTCCTAAAGCGTCACGTGTTTTTCAAGACTTGAATGCAAATGCTGCTCTAAACAGAATACGATATAAATAAACAAATTTTTTTATGTTTCCTTGTTGTACCCTTACTAGAACATATCCCTCCAGAAACCAATAAAACATAATTTTGCTAATTACCCATCAAACAGTTAGAATTTAGCGGTAAACATGGGAGATTTTATCCGGTGTCTTTAGAAGACCCCGTTTGGTAAAGTACGTTGACAAGGTAGGCTTGGTATATTAAAGGTTAAATATAAAGCATTTTATCTCACAACAAAGTATACATTTTAGATTTATATAGAAAAATCTTCCGTGAATTTTTATACCTTATTTTTAATTATTTTATTTATGAGGACTCATAAAAATAAATTTATGCGCTATTCAGCATAAGTAAATAAAAATACAGTGTCAGATTGGTGGAAATCTTACATAAAGTTCCCCTTTTGTTACTTTCTATTTAAAGCGCGTTCAGAGATTGAAACTCGGGTTACTTGTATAGTTGAGGAATCATATCATATGTATTTCTCAGGGTAAAGTTGGGTTAAAACGGCTGTGAACGACTTTGGGTAAAATTGTGGACCTGTTTACAAACAAACACTTCTGTCAACCAATCTACCACTACATTTGTATCATAGCGGACATTGCAGGAATCGTTTTGAGGACATTGGCCAGTTATATCATAGACCTGTTAAACATAGACCAATCAAGTGTTAGGAACGCAAGTGTGGAGTGGGGTTCATAAAGAACAACAGTTAACGGTTGCAGTTAGCTATAAAGCGAACAAACAAATCAGGTTTCCCAACCACGTGATCACTTTACCCCACAAAATTCTGTAGGTAATATGGATTACCAGAAGTCTGGGTGATTTTTGGTTCTGAACGCTACGAGTAACCCGCAAAAAGTCACGTGATATCGGTCTCTGAACGCCTCGGGTTACCCATGTGTTACCCTACGTAACCTAGGTTGCGATCCGTGAACGCGCCCTTAATGTTTTCGTATTATCAGTTCCTTTTCCCTATCTATTTTCTCATTAGATATCACTTCAAACTTACTCCATATCAATTGGTCAATAAATCAATTGGTAAAAAATTAGTAAATTACGAAATGATAGAATTAGTGAGACATAATTAAATTTTTATTGAATTATATCTGTTTTAATAAAATTAATAATTCCATGCATGTAATATTTGTTTTAGTAAAATTAAAGACATTTTTCTTCTTTGCAAAAATTATAGTATGTAATCGTGAAAGGCTACAAAACTATGTTGAATTTTAGGGGAGACTGGAGGCTAAGGGGGCATGTTTTTTTTTACATTTTCTACTGTAAAAAGTAAAACTTATAAAATTTCCACCTTTTTTTTCCTTTGAACAATTAATTACTTTAAACAGTTTTTATTAATAGATAAAAAAAAATTATTGATAGCTTAATTATTGAAAGAGCAATATTCTTAATTTCTGAAAGAAAATTTTCGGGGCTTCAAATCCGGGGTCTCCTGGGACACATTAATTACACATAAGTATTTCCTAAATAGACGAATCTCAATAGTTTGATCAGCACCTTTTATAAGTTTAATAAACAAAATCTTAAAAAAATAAATTTTCTTTATAATTTTGCAAAATGTGCTACAGTAAAATTGATTAATTTTTTTACTACCTTGTCATGTTGTTATTGAAAGTTAATTTGGTAAAATGGTATTCATTTCAACAAATAAAGAAAAATAAAGCACATTAATGTTTTGTACACAAAATGTTTCATTTAACATAAATTTAAATGCATTGTTTATACAGGATGTAAAAAGTACCGCAATGCTGTAATATCTCGAGAAATACACGCCGGATTAAAAAACGGAAAATATGTGTTGAATATTTTTGAAAAATGTATTTAGAGATGTCAAAGTTTCCCTCCCAACTCTGCCTCCTGGGGGGAAAGAGGAAGCAACTTTGAAATCTTAAATGGTAACCCTCCCACCTTTTTTTTATTGCAGATTCGGATTCTACGAAAAAAAAATACATAACTTTTGTATTTAACATTTTCTTCGGAAAATAGTAGATAGCGCTGTAATCGAGTAAAATGCATTGAGAATTGTATCCAATTGAAATGTCTAGAAACGGTCGAATAACTCGAGAAATATACATCGGATTAAAAAACGGTAAAATAGATGTTCAATATTTTAGAAAAATGGCAACTTTGATATCCCTAAATAGATTTTTCTAAAATATGGTTACGGATTTTGTAAATAGTTAGTTTTTGTGCTTAAAAATAATGTAGATAGTTCAATTAAGCTCTATTCATAAACTAATATCAGTTTTTGTTTCATTAAAATGTCTCAATTTCTTGATTTTCTGCAAGCAAGTAAACCCTATTGGATTACAATGAAAGTCTACAAGAATTTGGCGAAATGTTGGTGATAGCGCCAAATTGGCGACAAACTTGATGGCAGAATGGGGTCCCTCTTATATGTACGAAACTGCATTAAATGCTATTCCGTGTTTTTCGAGGGGATTTCATAAAATTCTAGCATTAGAAAATTGTGGAACGATCTGTAACATTCTATCGCTCCCATAATATATATAGGCCGAGGGGCGGAGCGTAGAGAGTAAGTTTGCTAGTCGCATTTCTGAATCCGATACGTTCAGAGCGATTTCCTGTAAAGCGGGTTTGCTTGACTTTGCGACTTATTACCGTTGTTTTGCATCTGTTACTTTGTTGAAACGTTGTGTAGGGGAGTCTCTGTGAGATATTTAAGCAATTTAAGCAGTGTTTGAACGCTTTATTTGTTCAGTTATTGGTTTGTTTCCATAGTTTTAGTGTTATTTGTGAGTTACAAGGACTCTGGTGCTGTAAATAGTACTGAATAAATTGCTTCGCTCTGTAAAAACTGTGGTTCATTTCAGCCTGATACACCGTAAAATCGGAAGAATCCTTATATGCGCTACAACTTGTGGTGTCAGAAGTGGGATTTTAAAGGGATAACAAGAGCGATGAAGGGACAACTGAGAGAGTTTTGGAAACTATCAATGGCGTAAAGACAGAATTGAAGGAGAAAATGGATAAAGGCTAAGAGAGCATGGATTGTGCAATGGACATCTGCTCCAATTCTGTCGTATCCTCAATTAGATAAATAGTTTGTACTTGATACGTATGCAAGAAAGGAAAGCATTGGTGCTATGCTGTCGCAGGAAATCGACGGACAGGAGCCTGTTATCGCCTATTTCAGTAAGTGTTTGTCCAAGACAGAACGAAACTACTGCGTAACAAGAAAGGAGCTTCTTGAAGTAGTAAAGGCCGTAGAATATTTCCATCACTATATTTACTGTCGAAACTGATCTGGACTGATCATGCTTCTCTGACCTAGCTATTGAAATTTAAGATCCCTGAAGCTCAGATAGTCAGGTGGATACAAAGGCTCCAAGAATACGACGTGGAGATACGCCACCGAAAAGGGTCATTGCATGGAAATGCAGACGCTCTCTCTAGAGGACCCTGCTCTAGAGAGAATTCTAGATACTGTGCCCGGATGGAGAAGAAATTTAATGTCATAAATCCAGTTGCTATGTCAACATCATCACAAGACCTGTAGAGTGACGAGAGCATCCGAAAGGATCAACTTGCTGATCCTGAAATTAAGCCCATCATCGAGCTGAATGAGTTGTACAACACAAAGCCCAGCTGGCAAGACATGGTCCATTTCCACCCTGCGACTAAACGTTTTTGCGCTCTCTGAGATTTCCTTCACGTGAGGAACGTTATCTTGTACCAGAAATGGGAGTCTAATGATGGAAAGACGTCTGGGTGGCAACTGTTACTCACTAAGTCGAGAATTTCAACGATCCTACATGAATTCCGTGGTAGTCAGGAGGTTATTTTGGTGCCATGAAGACCTTGAAAAAGGTTTGAGAACGCATTTACTGGAATAATGTTTGCAGTGATGTTGACAAGTGGTGTCGAACTTGTGACACCTGCTTAGCACGTAAAGGTATAAGGAGGCGCAAGCGAGGATGATTGCAGCGTTATAATGTAGGAGCGCCTTTCGAACGAATTGCTCTAGACATCCTGGGTGCTCTTCCCACAATATCTGATGACAACAAATACATCATCGTTGTCATAGACTACTTCACGAAGTGGCCTGAAGCCTACGCCATACCTAATCAGGAGGCACTAACTGTAGAAGAGGTACTGATTCAACACTGTGTTTCCAGAAACAGAGTACCTCTTCAAATTCACTCCGATCAAGGAAGGGACTTTGACTCTGCTGTATTTAAAGAAATGTGTGGACTACTCGGCAGGGACAAAACTTGGACTACGCCTCTACATCCTCAGTCGGATGGCATGGTGGAGAGATTCACCCGTACCATCCGGAATAGCCTCTCCCTCCTGGTGTCTAGAGATCAAAAGGACAGGAACAGGAAATTGTCTCTTTTCCTGCTTGCATACAGGAGTGCCGTTCATGAGTACAACGGCTATTCCCCATCTCAAATACTCTTTGGTCGTGATCTTCGTCTGCCTAATTATCTTCTGTTCGGCTGTCCTCCCGATGCTCCTTCATCGCCTGAAGAATATGTCCATGAACTCCAGGCACGAATTGAGGAGATCCATCGTCTGGCCAGGAACCGAAGTGGCCTGGCATCCGAGAAGATGAAGACCCGGTAGACACGAAGACAACTGGGCATGACTTCAATGAAGGTGACAAAGTGTGGTTGTGGAATCCCGTACGTCATAAGGGGCTATCTCCAAAGTCACAAACAAACTGGGACGGTCCTTACACAGTCGTCAACAGACTGAATGACGTCGTCGTGCGGTTGCTAAAATCGCCACACTCCAAGCCCAAGGTAATACATTATAACAGGCTAGCCCCTTACTTTGGCCAAAGTGCTTAGAAATTGGAATTTTAGACCATCATCACTGAAGGGTTTTTTTTTTGTAAATTATGTAAATATTAGTTCTTTATCTGTGCAATTGTTGATTTTGTATTTGTTTGTGTTGTGTTTATAAAATAACGTGAATTGTTGGAAGTAGTTTTTAAGTGGTTTCCTCTTATTTAGGGATTGCACTGCCCGGGACATGCAGTCTTTGAGGAGGAGGCAGTGTTATGGATTTTGTAAATAGTTAGTGTTTGTGCTTAAAAATAATGTAAATAGTTTAATTACGCTCTATTCATAAGCTAATATTAGTTTTTGTTGCATTAAAATATCTCAATTTGTTGATTTTCTGTAAGCAAATATACCCTATTGCATTACAATGGAAGTCTATGGGAATTTGGGGAAATATTGGTGATAGCGCCAATTTGGCGACAGAACGGGGTCCCCCCATTGTAACCCCCCTTATAGGTACGGAAATGCATTAAATACTGTTCCGTGTCCTTCGAGGGGATATCCGAAAATTCTAGATCATAAAATTCTAGCATTAGAAAATTGTGGAACGATCTGGAGCATTCTCTTGCTCCTATATATATGGGCCGAGGAGCGGAGCGGAGAGAGTTAGTCGCATTTCTGAATGCGATATGTTCAGAGCGATTTCCTGTAAAGTGGGCTTACTTGGCATTGCGACTTATTTACGTTGTTTTGCATCTGTTACTGTGTTGAGTCGTTGTGTATAGAGTCTCTGTGAGATATTTAAGCTGTATTTGAACTAGTGATGGGCGATTCTGAAAAATTTGATAATCGATCAACATTGGTACGCGACGGCTGTGTATTAATTCTAATTTTATTATTTTAAATATCTTTAATTTAAATCTTTTGCAATTTAAATATTTAAACTCAATATCTTAATAAATCCTAATTTAAATCGTTCCAATTTATTTATTTCTAATATTATTCTTCAATTTTACTTTAAAAGATAGCCCTTTCCTAAATAATATTACATTCGTAAAATCTCTGCATCTTCCTTCCAAAATTATCTTATCTTACGTTACCGTTGAGTCTGGAAAGGAAGCATCCCCTTTTTTCGCCTCTCAGTAAAATTCCTTTCATCGCAGCGTGTCTGCACGGTTGCTGAGGTCATTGACTTTGCGGTTCACTGCTTCAGTTACGAGGACCCGTTCGTGGATCGTGAACACAGCATGGGTTAGTTGCGATTACCCCGATTGCGAATACTTCTTTTTGATTGGAGGAACTCTGTAATCTCAGCGGTTGAAACAATTTAACTGCCCTTTTAACGGCTCGTTTTTCCCGCCGATGCTTCGAATTCGGGATGATCTTAGCGTCTTAGCGTCATCTCTCTCTCTTCCCTTCTAACTTCCGAGATGCTTAGATGTACCTGAGTGCGCTCTCGGGCGCAGGTTCGACCGTTGGGATGGCGAAAGCCATCCTAACGGTAGAGTTTGGAAGAAGTTCAAAAAATTAATAAAGTATTACCCAGCCATCTGAATGTGTGCGGAAATTCTAATGATTAATCTGTAAAGGAAATATTATTATTTCAACAAGGCAATCTACCAGATGTAAAAAAATGCTGAATGCTTTGAATTCCCTCCGGAGTTAATCAACAGTTGAGGATCGCGGCATTGTTGTACGGAAATGAATCATGGGTGAAGGCTTTCTGATGTATAGTCTGTCAATCACAGGTAACAATTACAATTATGGGATAAGTTTGGGAATTTCTCGAATACAAGGTTCGCTGATATGTCCGATAGTAACTAAAAGAAATTGTGCAGAGACTGTTTGAAATATCCGTGCTTCTCTTCAAGTTGATAGGACAATTGAGATTTGTCTTCTTTTGCTATCACAGAATTTTCAGTATCCGAATATCAAGATAGCATTATTTCAGCTTTGTTAAGCTGTACTTTTATCCAGTTAAATCTTCTGTATTGTTATGAAGTTATGAAGGTATATATATATATCTAAAATCAAATTAACAACTGTGATCTAGAACTATATTATTTACATCGAGAACTAAGACTTCACTTATATGGCTAGAACTGTGCTTACATCTTTGCGTTCGCCTTTATTGTAGCTATAATATATATGTATATTTATGTTTTCACAATTTAATTATTACATTCTTTTATCACTTAAAACCTTTAATATTCAATACTGGATAAACAGCATAATGATGATCAATATTTAATAAATATGTAAAGGGTTACTGCGCAGTTTACTCCTATTTCACATTCATGAAAATAAATGGTAAATTTGGTATAATATAAGTCTTGTTTATTTGTTTACATTTACTTTTTTTCTTCTCTGTCAATGATATTTGAAGTGTGTATTTCAACGTAGGAGATATGTACATTTGATGTATATACTAATTTGAATCAGGTAAGATATTTCATGTGATTCACCATGACTGTTCTCTTAATGATTATTTTCCATGTATTACCACTATACTTATAATAATTTTTGATCACTGGCTCGTCTTCTAAATTCAAATCCTTCTCCTTTTAGTAATATTCAAAATTAAATCTTTCCCCCTTTCTTTGTCTTTCCCCCACTTTCAATTAATTCTCAAAATTTTGATTTATATAGTTTAATAAACCCCATCTTCAATTTTTCTTCGTTACAAACATCAATACTGTATAAAACAGCATCGATTAAAAAAATAATCGATTAACAAATTCTAGTATCGATGTTTTAGAATTGATTCTCACACAAATAGCTTAAAAAGAGTAACTCCTAAACTTATCGATCAAATGGAAGGAAATTTTATCATAAATCGTGATAATGGAGATTAGTAGATAATAATCGATATTTCTCGGGCTCATTTCTTTTACATAACAGTATATAATATATTAGCTACTGTCAAATTTTGTTTGAAGGCCTTTTTCTTCCCAGTTAAAATTGCAGGAAGAGGGCCAACTATAATTTAGCTAGAATTTCTTGTCCGAATTTAATAAAAATTTAGGAAGAGGAAAGACTGATGCCCGCTGGAAATGAAAGATCGTGAATGTGAGATAAAAATTTAGGGACGGGGGCCCTCCTCCTCCTCCGAAATCATAACTTTTTTAATTATGGTCAGATTTGAAACGGACCTTTTCAGACATTCTTCCCAAGCCATTTGGTTAATAACTAAACATTGGTATTATATCTGCAACTGTTTGTCACCACTATTTATGAACAAGGGGGGGAGCGCGTTTTGCCCACACGGGGTGGGGGCACTTTTCTAAATTTTACCGACACCCCTCATGTGATGTATCGTTAGAAAGGTCTGTGACTGCTTAATCATATTATGCTTCTCCGGTGTCCATCCCCCCACTTTGCCCCGCCAAAGGAGGTACTTTTCTAAATTTTGCACACACTCCTCATGTGACATATCGTTAGAAAGGTCTGTGAGCGCTTAATCATATTATGCATCTCCCTTGTCTATCCCCCCCATTGCCCCCCTAAAGGGGTACTTTTCTAAATTTTGCACACACCCTTCATGTGATATATCGTTGGTAAGGTCTGTGAACGCTTAATCACGCTTATTCATATTATAACAGGTATACGGTGCCGACTCGACATCTATAGACTTAACGATTTCAGTGCCCGAAGTTCGTGTAGAACCAATTGCACCACCTGGTGGTGGAACGTGGAACTTATGGATGTTGCACCGCGTGCGCAGCACGACTGTTATACGGTGCCGGAGGCAGCGGAGACCCGAGCCGGAGGTTCGTTCAGTTAGAGGTTTATGCTATTCCATGTGCAAATTAAGGGATTATCCGGTGCCGAAGTCAGAGGGAGCTCGGGTTGGAGGTTCGTTCGGTTAGAGGTTTACACTATTCGATGTGCAAATTATGGGATTATCTGGTGCGTGCGTAGCACGACCAGTATACGGTGCCGAAGGTAGTGAGGACCCGATCCGGAGTTTCGTTCGGTTCGAGGTTTATCATATTGGTGGTTTTACAAGATTCGAGGCTCCGCTAGCGGGTGAAGCCAGCTAGTTAGTTTATTAAGTTGTATTTTTCAAATTCGTACCTTTTCTCCTCTCCCTGCCCCCCTCCCCAAAAAATCATAACTTTCTTTCTAATACACAGATTTGAACAGGACCTTTTCTGACATTCTTCCCAAGTCATTTGGTTATTAAATAAACATTGGTATTATATCTGCAACTATTTGTCACAACTATTTATGAACAATGATAAAAAATTTCGGCCTTTTTTCCCAGTTAAAACATACTATCCTTGGTTCAGAGCCACTTTACTCAGGATGATCGTTGGTTAAGTTGTATCTGTCAATATTGTCTCCTCTCCCCGTCCCTCTTGCTTCTCCCTCCCACGAAATCATAACTTTTTTAATTATGGTCAGATTGGAACGGGACCTTTTCTGACATTCTTCCCAAGTCATTTGGTTAATAAATAAACATTGGTATATCTTCAACTATTTGTCACAACTATTTATGAACAATAATCAAAATTTTCGGCTTTTTTCCCAGTTAAAACATACTATCCTTGGTTTAGAGCCACTTTACTTAGGATGATCGTTGGTTAAGTTGGATCTGTCAATATTGTCTCCTCCCCCCGTCCCTCTTGCTTCTCCCTCCCCCGAAATCATAACTTTTTTAATTATGGTCAGATTGGAACGGGACCTTTTCTGACTTTCTTCCCAAATTATTTGGTTAATAAGTAAACATTGGTATTATATCTGCTACTGTTTGTCACCTCTATTTATGAACAATAATAAAAAATTTCGGCTTTTTTTCTAGTGAAAACACTCTATTCTTAAAGTAAAAATAAAATACAATGTTAAAACACCAGTATAATTGAATCTACAGCATACCGGTTTCGGTAGCATATAGCATACCCTCCTCAGTATGCTGTAGATTCAATTATACTGGTGTTTTAACGTTGTATTTTATTTTTACTTTAATTATATCGCACCAAGCTCCAAATTAATATTTATAACTCTATTCTTAGATTAGAGCCACATTACCTCAGGGTACTCATTAGCTAAGTAGTTGTATCTGTCAATCCTCCCCCCGTCCCCTTTCCTTGCCCCTCCCCTCCTCCTCCACCGAAATCATAACTTTTTAAATTATGGTCAGATTTTGAACGTTCAAATCTGACCATAATTTAAAAAGTTATGATTTCGGGCAGCACATCGAATAGTGTAAACCTCTAACCGAACGAACCTCCTACCCGGGTGATAAGATCGATCTGCAATGACTATTTGAAAGAAAATAAAAATAAACGATCGATAATATTCGTAGAGACATCGATAAAAAATTGATAAAATCGATCTGGCCATAGTATCGGTTAAATCGATAAAGAAGATCGACATCGATATAAAGTTGATAACATTGAATAAATCGATCTGGGCATAGTATCGATTAAATCGATTAAAAAGATCGATGTCGTCCATCACTAATTTGAACGCTTGATTTGTTCAGTTGTTGGACTGTTTCCATAGTTTTAGTGTTATTTGTGAGTTACAAGGACTCGCTCTTTAAAGACTGTGGTTCATTTGAGCCTGATACACCGTAAATTCGGAAGAACCCCTATATACGTTACAATATTATTTTTCCGCTTTTCAATCCGAAGTATATTTCTCGAGTTATTCGACCGTTTCCAGACTTTTCAATGGAAACGATTCTCACTGAATTTTAAACGATTTCAGCTCCATCTACGATTTTCTGAATAAAATGTTAAATGCAAACGTTACGTATTTTTTCCCCGTAGAATCCCGTAGAGTTCAGCTGGTATATAATCACTTTGGTAACCCCCAATGTGATATGTTCCACCAGTTCTCATACCATTTTGAAATGTATTTAGGCTTGCTTTTTTAAGTTAAGTATTTATCACTAACACAAAACGAAAATTGCAAATGAATAGCATTGATTAAAAGCTTCATAATCACATGTAATATTGTTAAAAATAGGGTTAATACTTTATAAATGCACGTATTTACTCAACATAAAAAATCCATCGCAGTTAGGCCTAGAAATATTTTGTTTTTAGGAACCAACTGATCGGAAAAAATTTCAATACACGTGCTTCTGTAATTCTGGTAAAGCACTCTGTAATTTTGGTAATTCTGGTAATACGCGTGCTTCTGTGATTCTGGTATTACTATGTGGTAATGCTATGCAAATGTCTGAACATTTAACCGATTTATTGTATGAGAAAATCCACTCGTTCCATCAGCCCCCAATCTGCAGGCAGGAACAAGACTCACTAGCTCCTGCCTTCAAAATTGTAGCAAAGAAGTGGGAATTATATAATGCTGTTATCCATTGACTTCAATCAGGCTTTTGTCTCTTCAGCGTGGGACGTAACCATTCAAGAGTCAAACAACATACCAAACGCTCATTAAATGCAAGAGCTAATAAACATCTCTATGCGTTTTCTATATAAACGAAGAAGACAAATAGACTGGCATGACAGCACATTGGATCTGCAGAAGCTGTTCAAAAAGTTCGTTCTAGAGTCCCTTCTTTTAGAAATTACAATTGAATACATTACTGAGAATTCTTAAAAAACATGAAATTATCTGCATATCGTATGCGTTTGATATTGTAATAACAGTATAGGATACCTCTCGAAGACAGCTGGAAGAAAAGGGCAATACGCATGAGAACTAATCTCAGCCTGGTCATCACAAATACAATTAAAATCTCTAATCGGAAATAAAAATAATAAATTCAATCAAAGTTGTCACTGTAATAAAATATGTACAAAAATAATACTATTACTGGTCGTTACATAGTACTTATTATATTACTCTAAATTAAAACAAACAGAAAGTATAAAAAGAAAAATCAAAACTTCTGTTTCTCAAAATAAAGATCGTGTGAAAGAAAAACGCATACGATTTATTCAGAGGCATAGTTATATTTCATGCTTTGTCACGTACTCAAACCAGATGTTCCAAAAGTTTGTCATTTCCCCAAAACACGTGCTTGAAATATAGAATAAAGATATAATGGGAAAACTAAATCACATAATTTATATGAAAGACATTGGTTGCAAGATTTCAGTGCAGCAATTTTTCGCTGTTTTTTTGTAAAATACAGTACAAAGGTTTCAATTTTTTTTTTTAAGATTTTAATTTTTACAAAAATGTATTATTTTAAAAAGAAAACATAGCGTGAACAAACCCGAATTATCTGGTCTTATAATAACAAACAGTAGTATTACACTACCAATATATATATATATATATATATATATATATATATATATATATATATATATATATATATATATATATATATATATATATATATATATATACATATACGAGTAAATGCAGTAATAAATATTTATTAAAATTTTCTGGTACAAGTAAATTTAATCCACATTTTTTAAATATCTTTTAACTTCAAAAATTATATATTTTATAACATACATTTTTCTCGAATAATTGCGGACATATAATTAATAATTAATTTTTTATTCTGAATTTCATAATTAAATAGTGTTGCACTTTGTATGAAGATATTTTGCATACAATAAATAGCAAATGTTATTGCTTAAATTATTCTTAAATTTAAAAGACATTTAGTAAATCTAGTATATTCTGTTATTTTTTTTTCTCTTTTCTTTAAAGCACGATCTTTTTAAATGAATATAAAAAGAAATATTGTTTATAGAATTTACTTTTTAAACAAAATTAAATCGTTTCTTTATTAAGCTCTTTTGACTTCAGGGGAAGCATTTTTTTCCTATACCATGATGCTGAAGGGGAAAGAAATCACACGAGTTCTAATTTTTTTCAACTGAGTAAGAGGGTGTTTATCCCGGGAGTCGAAGTGGAAATTCTGGCTTACATTGCCAATGCTCTACCACATGAGCTACCTGAATGATAACCAAACCGATACAATTAACTCAGATGATTTTGGGTCTGAGTTAATCTGGTCTGCCAATTGACACAACTCAACATAATAAATTCCAAGTGAAGGAATTCCAATAATAAACGATGAATGCGTTATTACACTTTATTATTTTCAAAACAATCATGCAATTCAATACAGCCAGTATGACTATGTTAAAAATAAAGGATAATTATGAATCCATCGTTTACTGGAATTCCTTTACCTGCATTGTATTCTGTTGATTTGTCTCAAATGACAGACCAGATGTTAGTGCCAAAAGGTGGAGTGAATTGTGTTGACTGAGATGCCACTCAAGTGTCTCAAATGATAGAGCATTGATAATTTAAGCCAGAATGTCTTTGTTTGAGTCCCAGTCTGGGCACTTTTTCACTGAGTTGGGAAAGTTACAACACAGATGCATTTTGTGAATGAAAAATTAAAAATTATGGAAATATTTTAAAATATGGGGGCGAAATTAATTTCAACGCCACACATTATTTATTTATTGCTATATTTCTTAACCATGCCGTTTTAAATAATGCTTGTATTACACACAAATACATATACTCACACGCACACAAACAAACAAAAAGGTAAATGGAGGTAGAGATTATTTAAGCGATTGGTTTCCGATTTCTGATCAAAATCTAGTTCTGTTTTAAATACGAACTTTTATGAGTATTGAAAATGATACAAAATTAGGTTTGGGGAGGATGAATTTGCAAAGTGGTATTAAAGCACATTTGAAATAAAAATTTTATCATCAATTTAAGTAAATGTCCTATACTTAATTACTGAAGTTAAATATTATGTAGAATTTAATATAGAATATAAAAACTATATTAAATACTGGTGCAGGTTTGTCCCTACGGTGTGAAAGATGAGGTTCTAATCTTTCTAAAAATTCTACTGTAATTTCCTGCAATTTACACTTTTTTTCTGTTATCTCTCATGAAAAGTGTAAACTAAGTCTACTGTATAATAAAAACTGTAAATGTTACCAAAAAAAAAAAATACATAAAATTATCGCTCCGCTATCCTCCTTATAAAAATATCACCCAATGAAATATCTTTCAAAATGCTATATTTTTCACTGAACGTACACCGAGTCATAAATAATGAATTTACTGCTAAAAGAAACGCATAACGCTAAAAGATGCAACCATTCTGAAAATATATTTTTAAAAAGAGCTATTTATAGGAGCGTAACAATTTTTATTTATAATATTTTATTACGTAACTATTTACCCAAGAAAATAAATTTGAAATTGCAGGAAACGACATTACTGAATCTTATTTAATGTTTAAAGTTATAACTTCACACAATTTTACTTTAATGAAATATAGTTTACGAAAAGTTATAAAGACGTATTGCAAACTGAAAAAACAAGTATTGCAGTAAATCTTCTAGAAATTGGCTTATGTGTTTCGTTAGACAGAAAAAAGCGTTGAACGTTTTAGAACCTAGCTGTAAATGAACAAATAAATATTTTACATTAAAGTAAAAATAACGAGGTTTTTAGAGCTCATTTTACATTAGACATTTTTTTAAACAGATTTAATGTTCTAAAAGTTGTTTGTATATTTTGTTTAAAATTTTCATGCAATCTAATAAATATTTATTCACCAAATCTTTTTTCAAAAATATCAAATGGAATTCCCTACTTTCAGTGTTTCAATAAATATCTGGATATTTTAAAATGAACATTAAAATTATTATTAAGGGGATGATCCGCCGATACAGCTTGATTTTGTGCGCATTTTGGAGGATTTTTTCTCTTTAAGTAATGTATGTAGAAAAAAATGAATGTTAGCACTGAATTTATTGTTTCCTTACTGTACTTTTGACTGTGTGAAATATTTGCTTATACAAATGTTGATATTTTAAACGATTTAAACTACTCAAATTTTCACTAAGCGCAATGCACAGTAAATTGGTGTGGGGGTTTGCGTTCTTAACAACAATCTGGAATAAAAAATACGACTGGATTCTTAACATATATTAAATTAGTCAGAGACCAAACTGAAAATACAAAACTAAATTTCACAAAATGGTGTCTGTTTTAAGTTTGAGGTCAATTTTGGCATTATTTTTTCATTTTCGAAATAGTTTTAAAAAAATCTAAATCATTAAAAAAATATATAATTTTTTAATTTTCTTCAATTAAAAAAGTCTAGTTTAATTTCCAAAAAACAAAATGTCGACAGTTTGAAGAATGGTTTAATCCTAAGAATCTACACTGTACAAAAATACAAATATATCTTAATCTATGAAAATATAATATAATCGTGAACGAAAATATGCAATACCTTTATCCGGTGTTACCAAGGTGTCCTAAAACGGTTCTTTATCATTAGAAACGTCAGAATCCAATATATTTTTGAGTTTTAATAAAGCTTTTTTAAAAACAAATTTTCATTTGCTGCCACTGATTTTCTAAGTGTTTCCGAATAATTTTATTAGTGTATTAATCCGTTTTCTCAAACCGGAATATAGGTTTAGGATGCTATCAATTCTCAATTAAACGTTTTCAACTGCGTAATTGAATTTATACATGCAAGAATAGCAAAAGTATATTAATTTTAATGTTAATGTTAAAGCTGTTAATTGACCATATTTGTCTGTAAAACATGTTTGTTGAACATGAAAATGTTTACTTGAGAATTGATAGTATCCGAAAAATCAATATTCCAGGTTGAGAAAACTGTTTAATAAACTATAAAAATATCTCGGAAACCTTTCTAAAAATCAGTGGCAGCAAAAGTAACTTTGTTTTTTATAAATTGTTCTTCAAATCCCGAATATATATTGATTTCTGGGGTTTCAAAAGATAAAGAATGCTTTTCGGAACACTGAGTAATTCGGGATCATTGTATATTTTCTTTCGTGGTTATATTATATTTTCCTAGATTAAGAAAAATCTGTCTTTTTTAGAGTGTACACAAATTTAAAAAAAAAAAACTTAAAAAAAAAAACATTTAAAATATTTGATCTGTTTTTTGTTTTTTTTCCGCCGTGATACGAGTCCGGTAAACTGGCTTTCGTAATTTGAATAATGGTTGAAACAAAAAACTATTTTGAGGGAATCTAAGCACTTTAAGGGTTTAATCAATGTAAAGAAAACTTGTTTGCTTGTTTTTTAAGTTTTCTAGGAGAACCTTTAAAATTAAATTCTAACGCAGTTTTATTCCATAAGAGAAGAGAAACTTGTCTAGAAAACATCTTGAGAACATATAAAGAACATGTAAAAGTAAAAATTAAATTTATACAAAAAGTTTCTTTCAAATATACAAAAGTCAGTATATAAAATCTTGTGCACTTTCTGTTCATACACCTGATCATAAACACCTGATCATAATAAAACGTCTTGCATGATATTAAATATTATGCAATAACTTTAGAACGTGCAATAACTTTGCAATAACTTTAGAAAAAATGCTTAAATAAAAAAATAATTTAAGAATAAATTTTGCAATTTATCTGTTTACATTGAGTAATAAGAAACGACTGATGATTAATCTTTTCCTTTCAGTTAAAGTAGTTTTTAAACAATAAATATGTATGAGTGTAACTATAAAACAAATATACTACATTTTATTTTCTCTAAAAGAATTCAGGAGTAAATTTCTGAAAGTTTACCATTTTATTCGTTTGTAGCTCTGAAAACTCTTTTTGTTTTTGTTTTCGTTTACTTCTTAAATGTACTTAAATTATGCTTCTGCAGTACCTTGTCCGAAATCTCATTAGCCACATCTTCTAATTAAATTTAGGTAAAAAAACCTTTTCTCAGCCGTTTATACAGTTTGTATAAATAATTATCTGATGCTTAAATTAGTTATATATAAGTACTTTAAACAAGAATAACCATAAGTTAATTTGTAAATAACTTTTTTTTTGTAATCTCTAAATGAAATCCTTTATTTTCATATTACATATAATCATTTTATATATTACACAACAAGAAATTACTTGTTTCATAAATTTAGAAAAAGCAATCGTATTCGTAGTTCGATAATTTTTAGTTACTCATTGAATGAATTTTTATTTTTCGCATTTGCAAGATTTTATATTGTTTAAAATAGGAGTTTTCAACACGTGTCCTACCGACAGCATTTTAAAGGTCCGTAGTGTCATTTGGAATATTAGGAAGTAATAATTTTCAGAGATATCGAAAATGATTTTCGAAGTGCCTTATTAGGGCAAATCTTTTTTAGATTGAAAACGAAAATTAAAATGAAAGCAGAGGGAAAAAATCACTTGATACACATAATTTTCCTCTATATCAACACTAGGACAGGACGATATCAGAAATTTAATATCGCAATATATCAACGAATTGATATTGATATTGGTGATATATCGCGATAACTACCTTAAAGTGTGTGTTAATTTCCAAACATAAATAATATGGTAGCAGCAATTTAAGTACAAACAGGTGTAGAAAGCAACGAATCAATTCTCTATACCTATTTGATCACACAGCATCCTTTAAATATTATAGTTTCATATTTATACAAAACAGAAATATTTTAGGAAAAGGACTTATTGTTCGATATCTATTTGGGCTTATACCATTGCTTGGATAGTGGTTTTCTTTAAAAATAGTATGCTCCCTATTCTTCCTATTTTAGGCACTATTTTAACTATTTAATATCCTCGTGTATAATAGGGAATATTATAAAAAATGAAATAAAATAAAATATTATTAAATTTAGGACGTTGCTGATTTTAATATGATAAAAATAAGTAAAAATCAACAGCAAAAACTGAAATTGGTTTAATGCCACATGTCAATGCTAATATACTTTTAATTAAATGTTATTGGGGCATATCGGTAGAGCCTGAGTTTAACTGTCGTTATTGGGATATATCGCCAGAATTACAGCTTAGATATCAGTGTCGGATTCCCTCTAAGTCCACCCAACTTTGAAGAATAATCCGGTATTTTAAAATTCTGCCACCACCGATATGATTACGTGATATCGGTCACGTTATGAGAGGTATATTGAGAAAAAGACAACCTCTTTCAATTAAACTTAAACGAATAATTTATTTACACAGTCTTTACAAATAACAAGACAATATTTACAATTACAAACTCGGATATAGTTGATCCGGTTTCACATTAAATAAATTACAGAAAAACACGTTATGTGTACTGCTAAACTACGCTAATTAACTCAGATACCAGAGATTACTATTAATCTCACAAACACTTTATCTCTTCCCTCCAAGAGATCTCTTTCCGCACACGTGTCCCAGAGCTCAGCTTTCTGCTACGACCAACACGTTTCGCACAAACTAACTCTCTCTCTCCGGTCAACCCCAGAGCATTATTCGTAAACGGGGCTGCTCCCCTCTTTGCAAGGGTTCCTTGACAGAACGTAATCCCCTTATGATGGATCTGTCTTCTTAGGGAATGGGTGAAATCTGTCTTATCTATGGGCTTGCAATCGAAAAACTCCTTCTACTATACTAAACCTTCTTTCAACTCAGATCATGTCACTCACCTACTCAGATTAAGATTTCCAGATAGGAAGGGAGCGTCAGTTTAAAGCTTATAGTACACAGTAGATAAGCACACAAAAAGATAATATCCCATAACAATAGTTCTAAGCCTGCAGCTGCCAGGGGAAACCTGACAATCAGTATTGCGATAATTAAAAAAATATCTATATTTGACCGACATATTTATAAATAATCCACCCCTAATCAACAGTAATGTCGGCCAATGAATTTGTCGGCACAAAAGGCTAGACTTTTACAGACCACTTTATGCCAATAATTCTCGATGGCCTATATTACTTTTGCGTACCAAGAAATACGCTGATATTAAAGTCTTTCGCTCTCATGAGTGCCACCCGACGCGAGTGGTTAATTTTATTACTTTCAATGTATGCTTTCAATACTTTTACTAAATGAGGTTTTTGTATAGAATTTCCGCTGACAAATTTAAATGCTACACAAAATATAAATAAAATGAATGTACCGAGTTTATATAATTTAAGTTATCCTACTCAGAGCTGTCTGTAATCGAATGTATTATCTGAAAAATATATGAAATTTTGACAACAATACTGAATAAAACAAACGTTGAAAGCGGGAGACTGTAAGCTCAGTCCGATAAACAGATTCCAATAGTGATAAAAGTGAAATAATTGCTGATAAGCAGTATCGCCAAATTTTGTTGAGGATTTTTTATTCAAAAATTACGAATTCATACCAAGTAAAATTTGGAATAGTAATTTTATTTTATTCAAGAAGTATCGATCATTAAGTAAAGCAAAGATAACTACTAAGACTTTCGGCTGAGAATTCGGAATTTCTGAATAAAAAATCCACCATATTTGGCAACGCTGCTGATGCGTTATCAGCATCTATCTATAACCAGTCGGATGTGCCAATGTTAAAACTGTCTTCTATCTCATACATTTTAATACTTCTAAATTCGTTATCCTATCACCTATAAAACCAGTATTTTTCGTCATTCTGATGTACGTCAGCAGCTTGCGAATTGTCGGGTTACTTGGGTGCGAAGCACCTTTCGTTGCACGAGCAGCCGATGTATAACACGACTAAGACAAGTCCTTCTGGCCTGTATCAGTGGGTGACTTTTCGATGATACAAAGAGGACACACAGACAGACATTTTATAAGACATGTTTTTCAGAATCTCTTT
Organism: Maratus michaelseni; assembly: GCA_963931845.1. NCBI lineage: Eukaryota > Metazoa > Arthropoda > Arachnida > Araneae > Salticidae > Maratus > Maratus michaelseni. Next base: position 329,082,520 of record OZ007589.1, read on the forward strand.
CAGAATCCTAAAACGTGTAAATCCGTCGAAAATCGGAAGTCAAAAAAATTTTCGATTACAATACTTTCTTCTATTGTAGTTAGAAAAAAGTAAAAGAATATGTGTAATTAGTCGATCTTTTATTTACAAAATTAAATTCCTTCTCATCGACAATATTCGTAAAATATTAAATTGTATCACATGCACAATAAGTGGATTTGCCCGCTACACGTTCAAAAACGCTGAAAATGCTGCCCTCCTGCAGAGTGTTGCAAGATAAACCAGCATTTAATAACACTGAATATACAACCTCATTTCGCGTTACAGTTCCTAAAAGTTAAGTCTCTTGGAACTACTTAAAATCTTATCTGCTAATAAGGCAAAAATAAAATTGCATGTTGAAAACTTCAAAAAATAAAATAAGTAATCTCAGAATAAAAAATATGATGTGTGGAGCTGACAATGAGACCCCTGATCTGTAGATTTATCAGTCTATAGTTTAATATTTGAATTAATTAAGAGCCTATTTTTCCCTTTCAGTAAATGATATAATGGTATATTTTAGCTTTAAAAAATAAATTTTGGTGTTTTAATTTCTAATTTTTATCTCAAATTACTCCACATAATAAAATGATGGCAATTTTATACAAAGAGAAGTAATAAATTCTTAAAAACGTTTAAAATTGTCATTATTTGTTCCCTGAGTTTTGAGTTATTGCCATAACTCCAAAAGTCCTTGGTAATGACATTTTCAACGTTAAGCCAAAATCAAGTTGGTTTAAATCAAGTCAGAATGTCTGCTGAAATGTATGCACATACTGTCCATTATTATTTCACTTTGGATCTAATCCAGGTTTCAGAAATCTTTTTTTATGTTTCTTATATGATTTTTGTATAAATATTATCATACTAGAAATATGCTGATTATTTATTTTATTGAAAATTGGATATTTTATGATCCAGATGCTAAACCCGAACGCTAAACATATAAAATAGAGTAGAAAAATAATTAATAATAATAGAAGTTGTTTTGTTAAAAAAGTAAGACTAAATAAATATAATTATCTTTTTTTTTTACTGTTTAATTATAATAATATATATTTTATACTTTAGGTTAACAAGATAGATATAGATTTCAGCGAAATATTATACATGTAAACATTTCTCTGCTTTTTGAAAATAATACTTTAGCAATCCTAAGAAAGCTATGATTTCCTTGTGGATTTTCTTTTGAAATATTCAAGATGTTTTTCAGGCAAAAACAGTATAAGATCTTGCATTGGATTTAGAATTTTTCTTATATATTTTCTTCGCTTGTCATACGGTAGGGCAGAATCTTTATTTTAAGCTCCACTTTTGTGTGAGTTTTACTTTTTTAATAGAAAACAGTACAGAAAGATGCACTATCAACAAATGCAAGAACGATGCAACACCGTGGATTTCTTTGGGGATATACGATATATATTTATGCCCTCTTTATCAATTTGGTGGAAAAAGTAGGCAGCTCCAGACTCTACATGGTTCTGAGAAACGTCTCTCACTCTGGATCTTTACCACTTAAGCGCGAGGAGTAGCTAGCTGTAAAAGAACTAGCGACAAAGTAGGTACCAGCAGAGAGTATGTGGATTTACGAGAAGCTACTACCGAAGCGAAGAACAGTCAAAACAATTTGATGAAAGCTTCAAAGTTGTTTAATACCATTTATTGCTACAAAGTAGATTCTAACCCTTTTCTAAATACAAATTTTCTAATATTGTTATTTTCTTATCTTAAGGTACGGTTGGCCAAAAAGAAAAAACAAAATAACACTCTGATACATTTTAAACATAAAACTGTCCCAGAAAAAAAAACGGAAATGGTCATAAGACTGGAAGTTATGCTTTCTTTCAATTAATACTATAAAAAATAGATGTCATCTTCATACTGAAAATGTACCAAACTCTAAAATTTTCAATACGAACTTCTAACTTTGACAGCATATTTGGCTTTTTTGGTAAGTTTTACCTTAGAATAACAAACGAAAAATCATTCGGTCAAGTAATTTAGAAATTGTGATAGTTTAAAGTTTGTGAATCCAAGTGTTAAATTCAATTGTAATTGCTAAAAAACAGATTGTAATGAAGGTAATTTTTTAAACATAACTCAAAACACTAATTAGCGTAATGAAGTGATATTTTTTATTCGCATATTTATAGCTTCTAGAAATCTATTTCTATTAAAAAAATTATAGATTACAATTAATACTTTTTAAGATAATTTTCAAATATAATGGAAACTTTAACCTATAATGTTTATTAACAGAAATTGATTTCTAGAAGCTTCAAATATGGGAACCCAAAATTACGGCTAATTTCACCAAGTAGTTTTAACTATGCTTAAAAAACGTCCGTCATTATATGTTTTCCAACGATTACAAATGAAAGAAAAAATTGGAAGTTCATATTTACAAATTTACTTTACGGAATGCCTTCCTATTTGGTAACTTAAGATACAATTTACCAAAAACGTCAAATGTGATGTTGAAATTGGGTGTTCCTATTGAAAATTTCAGAGTTTCGTATAATTTCAGTATGAACATTTTTAACCCCTTAAGCACTATCTTAAATTTAGTGATATTATGCTGAATACCAGGTACATTACATTTCGTTTAAAGTATTTTATGTCGTTATTTTTAATAACATGTAAATTATTTAATTACATGTAATGTACGGAGATAAAATAAAGGTTTATTTATATTATACAAACATAAGTAAGGTTCAAAGTTCCAATCTTCATCACTTGATTCAAAGCTATCATCACTATCGTCCATGTCATCATCAAAATTAGGAACATAATCACTGCTCGTGTCTGGCACAATTATTCTATAAAATAACTATCTACCGGCGATACAAACAAACACAAAACTGAAAGTGAAACACTACGATCTAAGAAAGACATCTGAACAGAATGGCCAACGCATCCTCTTTAATAAAAAGGTATGCGTTGCTGCATACGTCCTGGTATTCATGACGTACGTAGGTACACTGTGGTGTTTAAGGGGTTAACATAAATTGAAAGAAGACATAATTTCCAGTCGAATTCGCTTTATTTTTCTGTGACAATTTGGAGATTATAATGTATGGGATGTTCGTTTGTTTTATGGCCGACTGTACGTTAGTTGGTTTTAAAGCATATCAGATTAAATTCCGTTGCAAAAAAAGAAGAAGCTCCTCAAAAACATTTTTATTGCTGTACTTTAGCAAATTTATTGAAAAGTGCGACATTTAAACATACTTTTTACAGAAAAAATAAAAAAAATGTATAGTTTTTTAAGTTAGATTTTTAACTGTCTCTTGAAAAAAATTGCAAAATTTATGCTACTCCCCTTTTTGTACCACACTTTTCAATTCATTCCTTTAAAATGATTGAACAGCGCGTTTCGTTAAATTAAATTTGATAACGAGAATTTTATATTAATACTTATTCTTTTTATTTATGATAAAATCTTTAAATCTTAATTTTAAAAAAAGGATTTTATCCAAACTGAAAAGCATTAAAAAAAAAAAAAAAATTCACGATATCGATTTTTATTTGTTGTTTTCATTTACAATAAAAATTCCGTTGATTGCAATATATATTTATCCAATATATCTATCCAATATATATTTTTTAAAAATTCATATCACTATTTTTGATAAGTAATATTTGCCTTACTTAATGACAGATAGTTGAGATTAAATCAGGCGAAGATTACTACACAAGTTTTGTGAAAGTCTCAAAATCATAGCTTAAAAATTCTGAAAATTATCGTCGATAGAATAAGCTCGAAATCCGTTGTTCCCAAAAAGATGAGGGATTGTATCAAATATCTGTTGATTAGTGCCAAGATAGCGTACACAATATTGCACGACTACTATATTTGGATACAACACCTCATATTTTTGCTTCCTTTCGGGAACAACGGATTTCGAGCTTATTCTATCGACGATAATTTTCAGAATTTTCAAGATATGATTCTGAGACTTTCACAAAAGTTGCTCTATATAGTTAACTAATACATTATACAGATTATATTTTGATTGCATTCGCGCATGCGCAGTGAAACATTTTTTAGTAAACATGCTCATTTTTCATCCAATTTTTATTATTTTTTAATTCTGATTGCAGAGTATTCTGTACAATGTTGTTTGTCATATTTTCTGAAAATAACGTTTTTTTATATTAAGAATTCTGCAAATTATAAGCAAAAAACTAGGCGAAATTTGGCACTGTTTTTATAAAAACCTTAATTTCTCTACGAGTATACATGCTATCCTCATAAAAATGAACACAGTATATTACAATAAGCCACTTATTAATAATCTCGAGTTTGAACGCCTTTGCTACATTAGTTTTTACAGGGTTATCCAAAACATATTCGTTCTTTTTCAATTTGTTGACAGTCCCCTATGGGGTTTCGTGAAAAATTCTTCACGGAGATATATAACCTATACTATACTGTTTACACGCCTGCAGTTTCAGGTTAACTCCTCATGTATTTTTCTAGATAGTTAACAAAACGTCTAAAATCGCAAGTGACCGGTCACCTTTGGCAATATAGTGTATTTAAAAATAGCATTATTTAAAAATAAAAACTGTGCTTATTCTGTGTTTACGCTTATTTATTTAACGTAACATAGTTTTTCTATGTAAATGGAATTTCTGAATCCGTTTTGCATCCGCTTCCTGATATGCTCGTTAGAACTTAATTATAAATTTATAAATTAATTTTAAGGCATTTGTCTGTTGGCTGGATAAATCGCCAAATATTCTTTATGACTACAACTGTTTACAAGTTCCAAAAACAACGGAGTTAATTATGCACCAAATCACGTCAAAATATTCCAAATAGCTGTGAAACAGCAACAATGAATTCTTAAACACCGAAAGTACAAAAAATATATAAGAAATAAAAAGTGCAATATATTTTATATATATATATATATATATATATATATATATATATATAGTCTATTTACATCTATATCATATACATAAAATGTAAAGAAAAAAATGCATTTTGTCAGTTATTTGTGACTATCCCTGGTATACTTAGTTTTTATTTCATTTTTTAAATCTAACTACTAGATTCGGTGTTATTCCCTGAATTTTTGCTTAATTTGATTGTGCTTTTTAACACTGCCAACTATTCTTGAAAAGTAAAAACCTACAAATGCTTCAACAATAAATGACAAATATGTCCTCAGGCATTAACAATTGATGACAAAGAATGGAGTTGTATGTTTAAAATACAAAGAGTCTTAAGAAATAATTCCCGGAGCACATAGGTTAAGTACATTTCCTAAATTTTATATCTCTATTCATACAAAATCCATCTTTTCTTAAAAATAAATTTCCTTCTTGAAGCATTTCCTTTATTTTTGAGTGATATATGCTGTATTCTGTGAAATTTGTGATTTCAAAATCAATGTTATTATCGTGAATTTACATTTTAATTTCCTGCCTTATTTTGGTAAAGAACTTCGATTCCTCTCCGGAAGATTTGGAAAATTTAATAATCAACTTCATTTTTCGCTGTTAAAATGGAAATGCTCTGAGGTTTGATTTGACTGCAGCAAAAGAAATTATTTTAAAATGCGTTAAAATTTGATAACAAAATGTAAACGATTTCCTTTTTGAAATCAATGAATAATATTCAAATAACATTAATAATTTCTATATATATATTGCATGATAAAGTTTTTTAATTTCTGGATGTTGTAAATTAGGAATTTATTAACACTAAAAATAAATTAATTGACCTGAAATAAAAAAAAACGCGTGACATTACGCATCATATATTTTATATTAGACAAGTCTCTACTCAACTTTTAATATTCCTTTTAAACCATTTTAAAGGTGTTTCATTTGTTAATTTAAAGCTTTTAAGTTTATGTGTAAAGAATGATAGGTAACCTGTTTTAGGTGCATGTCTGTATATAAATATGTCTGTAAATACGATGTAATTCTGCAATGGCGCCAACTTATATGGGCCCGTGGGTACCAAGCCTCAGGGCCTGATCGACTCTATGTGGGACCTGGGGCACACAGGCCATGTTGGGGCCTCTTTCTCAAGAAAATTGCACCACAAACATGACAAACAGCTTTATGTACCGTTTTAAAATTTAAACCATAGCTTTAGGAAATGAGAATATCTTATGTGTACATATAAAAATTATTTAAAAGTTATAGTAATTTTCAATTTTCTGTACTATATGCTATTTAGTGAGAATAAAGCTCTAAACCTAAGGAATTGAATGAAATATGTTTGATATAATATCCGTTCTTCTCCTAATTTCCATGTTTACATTACATTTCATTGTCGTTAGTGAAGAACAGTGAGATAGTTTAGTTTACATAAATGGGGAAAATTCATTTTTTCTATGAACTATAAATAGAAATTTGCATTCATTTGTATCTTCTGAGAATGGACAATTAGGGCCATAATTTTAGCTCAATAATGAAAAGCTTCATAATTTTAGCTCCAAAAATTTAAATTTTGTAAAAATTTGTTTAATAAATTTTATATAATATTTGTTAATTTACAAAACCTTGTGTAAAGTCCTCATTAAATTATTTGTGAATATTGAATGGGGCTTTCCATGGAGAACATTATTTTCTCACGCTTAGGAAATACGTCCTTTCTCACGGTCAAGACTAGCAGACGCGGTGTCGCGCATGGTCAAAGAAATGGTGACAAGGAAAATTCGTTACGGCGGGGAGGTGATTAATAAGGTTCTTCTCCAAAAACAGGTAAAGTAGGGGGCTTCCCCTGGCCCAGAGAAGACAGAAATTGGCAACAAGGCGCCATGTGCAAACTCATAGTTTCCAATCAGAAAAGACGAACTAATTTTATTGGAGCTTTGAGAAAACGCCCAACCCCCCCTCCCCTCTCCCCCTTCCTTCGGCTGGCAGCCGGAAAAAGGTTTTCGTGAAGGAGTTGCCGTTTGGAGAGCAACGATTGAGGTTGCTTTTTCTTCGGACCTGCGAGGAGGAGGGAAACATCCCTTGGGGAGATGATAATGTTCACCTGCTGGACGTCACGTCCCGTGTGTTAAGTTTTGTTGACCGCTAGCTGTGCGGGCAAAACAAAGGGGACATCCCGTCTCTATAACGAACATTTTGCAGACTGCCATCAGCGCGGGCAAAAGGTAAAGGCTCTCTAACTGAAGCGTGTTGAACTTTCTTACTTTACACAGATACTTTGAACTCAAAGTATAGGTTACGCCGCTTGTGATCTAATAAAGACAAGGACTCATTTTGTTTGACTTGTAAATCTTAAATATTTTCCTGTGACAATTTCAGAATGGAATAAATTTTATTCTAAGGACAAAAATAGATCTTGTTTGAATTAATCGCTACCATTAAATTTATCCCGCAAACGAGATCCTTTACATTTGATAAAATTTTACTGAAAATTTTCGCTGCACACCTGAAGTCTTCTGAAGGCTCAACAGTGTAGAAACTCTGCTTTACACTAAGTAACTTTAAGAAGTACAAAATTACGAATATTACGAATCCTGTGGTAAAATGCTCTGTCTAAAAATAGAAAAGAGAAATCTTTTTTTTCTGATCGAGCAAAATATATTTTTCGTACAATAGATACAATATTTTGTACAATTTTTGTTCTTATTTTTTGTCAAGAAAATTGACAAAGTTTTAAAAAATTTGCTGCTAAATTTTTTGTTCAATAAATTTTATATAATATTTATTAATACGTAAAATCACATTTTCTATCTTTATTAATCACATTTACAGGAACTTTTCATGGCACAACTTAGGCCTTTTCACGCTTTCAAAAGTTGAGAAACGCTGCTTTACACTAAGTATTAACTTTAGTAAATACAAAATTACGAATATTATGAAACCTGTGACAAAATTCTCTGTTTAAAAATATAAAAGCGAAATCCATTTTCTATTCGAGAAAAGTGAATTTTTCGTACAAAATGAATGATTGTTGGTACTTTTTTTCTCAGGAATATTGGTAAAAATGGGTTTGTAACAAAAAGTTCAATACATTTCAGATGACATTTGTTAATTCATAAAATCTTGACCGAACTTTACTGAAAATATTCGCGGTACACCTGAAGTCTTCTCAGGGCTCAGCAGTAGAGAAACACTGCTTTACACTAAGTAACTTTAAGCAATACAAAATTACGAATATTTACGAATCCTGTGGTAAAATGCTCTGTCTGAAATATAAAATCGAAATCCATTTTTCTGCTGGAGAAAAATAAATATTTCGTATAAAATACATATTTGTTCATCATTTTCGTCAAGAATATTGACAAAAGTTAGCTTTAAAAAATTAGTTGTTAAAAATGTGTTCAGTAAATATTATATAATCTTTGTTAAAATCTTGATAAAACTTTACTGAAAATTGTCGCTGCACAACTGAGGTCATCTCACAACTCATCAGTTCAGAAACATTGTTTTACACTAAATAACTTACGAATATCACGAAACGTGATGAAATGCTCTGTTTAAAAACATAAAAGTGAAATATGTTATCTGCTCCAGCACAATAATTTTTTCGTACAAAATAAATATATCTTGATAATTTTTGTCAAGAATATTAACAAAAGTTAGCTTTAAACATGCGGAACGAGGATTAAGAATAAAATTTATAGAATAGAAATTTATTCCGTACGTACTTTAAGAAGTTAAAGTTACTCTACAAAGCTGTAAGAAGTTAAAAATAAATATTTCTAACTTGGTAAAACCCCCATCAAGTGACGGTGCAAAAAAAAATATATATATAAAGTAAGATAAATAACTCATTTTTCTTCATAATGTTTATTTATAAGTCTTATATACATTTAATTGAAAGAGTACAAACATGTACATTTCAAATTCACATATTTGATTCCGAAGTACGAAAACATTTTCATTAAATATTGGATCAAATTTCGCATACTCCGGTTACACCCCCCCCCCCCCTGAGTGTTAGCCACAAATGGTCTGGTAGTGTCTTTATAATACCATTTACCCCTTAATTGTTTTGCCCGTACATCGCACGTGCAAGAAGTGTTTGTTTGCCCCGTTACTCAAAGCTCTTGGATACCAAAAATGTTTCATTGTCATATTCGCTTTTTATAACGACAGAAATATTTTGATTAAATAATGCGAATAATTTAGTTTTGAAAAAGTGGTGTTTTGCCCATATTTTTAGTTTATTGAGTCAATAACAAACTAGTCATTAGGGCCATTGTAATACTTACCCATCATGGATATGCATAATAAAAAATATGAAAGTAAAACATGTGTAAACTATTTATAAAATGCATTGCAATTCGAATAAAATAGAGGCTTGATGACGTCATAAACTTTAAATCGAGGCTAACGAAAAAGACAGGCTACCGCGGTGCATTCCACTTATCTTTTTTTACAGACCGCTAGAGTGACGTAATGCTCTTTTCGTACACCTTGATTGGTCCATTCGAGCATCACGTGACTCCGGCGGTCTGTAAAAAAAGATACGCGTAAAGCACCACGGTAGCCTTTCTTTTTCGTTAGCCTCGCTATAAATGCTCTATTACTGAATTGCGTAAGCAAAACATTCTTATAACTCTAAAAATGATAATCATATTAACTAACAGTTTACTGTGTCAGGTTAAGCGTCTCTTTTCCAATTAAAATATATCTAGGAATTGAAATTTGACTGAAATACAGGGTCATGAAAATTCGAAGAGTGTAGAAAATGTGATTACAAATATCTCGGCAACTAATTATCCGATCAACTTCATTTTTTATGCAAAATTTATGTTTTTTCGTTGTCTTTTATATCCACTCCTTAAAATAAACAATTTCGAAAAAATTTTAATATCTTTTTTCAGAAAGAATATTTTGAGAGCCCCAAAAAAATATTTCTGGATAATCGAGGTTACTGAAATTGAATAAGCTTCCCATTATTACATACTAAGTACATATCAAATTTCAAGTCTCTATCTCAATTTGTTCGGGAGATAGAGTGTTTACACACACAGACACAGACAGACGGACGGCGCTTTTTTTTTAAAAAAATATGTTTTTCGGAATTCCTAGTGTCTAAAACGTGTAAATCCGTCAAAAAATTTTTCGATTTTCAAAACGATTACAAGACTTACCCTATACTACGTATGATGGGTAAGTAAAAGAAAGAAAGAAACCGTTAAGAGGATAAAATAAGAAAAAGGTGGCATGTAGAAACAGCCCAAGCAAAATTATAAACTAGTAATAAATTGCCACGAAATTTCAGCCCCTGCTCCAAAAATGTAGTTATTTTTGGCTCAAAAACACGACAAATAAACGTAGCTTATAACTTCAACTATTAAACTATCGGCAACAAAATAGACTTTTAAAATATTCATTTATTATTTGTACAATTCCTTTTCTATTTGTATAAAATAAATTTTCCAAATAAAATAAATGATTTTTGTCAAGTTTATTGACAGAGCGTTTAACTTTAACACAGAATAAAGAGTAACATTTTTCAAATAAACATTTATTTAGAATGTTAGGATTCTCACATTTCTTCTGCTGTATTTATTGAATATGTGTCATTTTGAAGTGAAATTTGTACAAATTAGCTTTAATTTCTGTGTGTCATTTTCTTACGCAAATAATACATTTTATTTAAAACTTTTGAAATGTTAATTAATCGCTTGAAAATCGTGAAATGTGTTGCGTTTGTTACCCTAATTAACGTAATCTAAAATAGTGATTTTGTATGAGTGGGTACGTAAGAATAAAGAAAGAAAGAAAATAAAGAAATAATTTGAAGGAAAAACATTAATAAAAAATAACGTTTCACATTCGTTCAAGTAAACTGTCAAATAACATATAATAGATTTTCAATATGTTAATAAATATGATTATTTACGAAAAACAAAATCAAAAAATCACAAAGGTAATACAATGAAATTTATGCACTTAAAAATTTAGCAACTTGCGGTTCTCTGATGTATAACTAAAGTCTGAAAGGCTTTTGTTTTATAAATATTTAAATGTTTTCTTTTTTATAAAAAATTAATGTGATTTTCGACAAATATATTGTTGCGGTTGCAGAGGCTTTATTTTCTCTGAAAGAAAATGTCACGATCTTTAGCTCATTTTTTTTTAAATTTGATTAGTTGAAACATATTGCTATGAAAAACAGATATACCTAAAACTATTTTAAAAAAATTACTTTAACATAAATTTATGAAAGATGCATGTTTAAATTAAAATATATATCATCTAAAATGAGGCAAACAATGCAAAGCAAAGAAATTAAAAGCAATATCACTTCACATATAAAACTAGTCGTTGGGGGGGGGGGGGGGGGGGGCACTGTAATACTTACCCATCATGGATATGCATAATATAAAATATGAAAATAAAACATGCGTAAACTATTTATAAAATGCATTGCAATTCGAATAAAATCGCGGCTTGATGACGTCCTGAACTTTAAATGCTCTATTACTGAATTGCTAAAAGAAACATCCTTATAACTCCAAAATTGATAATCCTATTAACTAACGGTTTACTGCGTCTGATTAAGCGTCTTATTTCCAATTTAAATATATATCTTTGAATTGAAACTTGAATGAAATACAGGGTCATAAAAAATCGAAGAGTGTGGTAAATAATAGGATTACAAATATCTCGGCAACTCACTATCCGATCGACTTCATTCTTTTAAAAAAATAATTGGAATTTTTTAATTATTGAATAATTGAATTGCAAAATTCGTGTTTTTTTTATTGTCTTTTATATTCACTCCTTAAAATAAACAATTTCGAAAAATTTTATATACTTTTTATCGGAACAAATATTTCAAGAATCCGAAAAAAATAGTTCCGGATAATCGAGGTTACTGAAATTCAATAAGCTTCTTCACATTATTACATACTAAGTACATGCAAAATTTCTAGTCTCTATCTCAATTTGTTTGATACAGCGTTTACAGACACACACACAGACACACACGTACACACACACATACACGCACCCCCCCCCCCCCACACACACACACACAGAGAGAGAGAGAGAGAGAGACGGACGGCAATTTTTTTTTCTAAAAATATGTTTTTCGGAATCTTCAGAGTCTAAAACCTGTAAATCTGTCAAAAAAAAAAATCGATTTTTAAAATTATTACAAGACTTAACCTATACTATGTATGATGGGTAGGTAAAAGAAAGAAAAAGAAAAACGCCAAACAATAAAATGACCGATTCGACATTTATGTATATAATTAAGTAGTATGAAAAGTATTATGCATGCATTGTTAAATATTTGCAAAATTATTTAGAAATTTAGTGCCATGGTGCAAAAATGTTAATGTTTGCTGTGTTTTAATTGGTGAATTTAAAAGAGAATATAAATATTTTTTTAAAAAAAGAGTAAGGCAACGTATATAGGAGATAATTTAACGGTGCACCAAAAAAAAACTAAATTCTCTGCTTTCATAAATATTTAGTTTTTAATGCATCTTAAAAAATACAATTGGAACTACTTTAAAGTAGAATTTGACGTATAATGATACGTAAAATTATTCAGTATATAAAAAAGAGTAATAATGAAGCTTTAAATCTCTTCTTCAGATTGTTTTGAGGTTTCTTCGCTACTTAAAAGACTTTCTGAAAAAACTGCGGAAAAAATTATCTTATTTTTTGCGACACAGCCTTTTTTAGAAATGTTAAATTAATTACATTGAGACGAGACTAATGAAAATAGTCTTACTTGTACAGAGTTTTTTTTTTTTTTTAATAAGATTGAGAAAAAAAAGTATGATGTTAAGGTTTTTTTTTATCATTACATTAAAAAGAATGCTATAAATTACCTCAATTTTTATTTTCTAGCACAGTCGTTTTTTATGTTTGAAAGAAGCGCTTAATTTTCAGATAAAGAAAAAAAGTTAAAGAAATTTTGTTATTCAAAAGGTCAGAATATAAAGAAATTTAGTTATATGTATTTGATGCATAAATATTTCGGCATTTCAGATCATAAAAAGTAATTTTTACAATTACAGGTCAAAAATATGAGATATAAAACACGTTTAAGTACTCGAACTTTAGCATCCGAACTCCACTTTAAAATTTTTAAGAAATGCATATCTGTGCAGTCTAAGCAGCTTTGCGGAATGTGTCTTTGAAATATTCCATTTCAACCAAAAAATTTTTAAAAACTTGATTATCGTATTTTTTTTTTAAAACGTGCGCAAAGGGGTTTTAATAATATCATTTTGTAAACTTTTTTTACAAACTGTAAAAATGTATTATTGTGCATTTTAAAGAAATGATATACGCTTGGGATAGTTTTAGTTGTAAACAAATATTAGATTTCAGAATGGTTTCAAAGTTATATGTTGTATGATCAAATGTTACTGGCTGTATGTCACAGGGTTTGAACGCCAAGCGGTTTGAATGCCAGAATTGCTATAGCTAAGGACAGAATCTTTTCACTAAATCAGGTAATCACTAAATATTACGAAAATTCTGGTACTCTTCCCTTGAGGCGTACGAACCCTGATGGCAATACTTTAATAACGAAAACTATTCTATCCGAAATTAAACAGACATAGACATTAATCGGAATCCATAAAAATTCTATTTTAATTCTCATTGGAGGTCTCGTTGATCCTAAACAACTTTACCATCAAATGAGGTATAGGTTATTTATCTTTTTGCAGCCCCTCTAACTGAAATATAATAAAAGTTCACTCCCCCCTTTAAATGTGTAAAAAAGAGGCAAACATGTTCACTTTATTAAAGGATTAGGCATACAAAAAGATTATAATTAAGTTTTAAAATGTATAATTTTAATTTGAAAAGTACATGAAACTTTAAACAAATTTAAATCTTGAAGAAATGTAGCTTAGTAATTTCTGTATTTCTTACAATAGATGTTTCTTCCAACTGTTAGATAGCTGGAAAAACTTATTCTGTGGAAGAGTTACCAACCTTTACCTACCTACATATCTATCGATCTATGCCTTCAAGAGAGAGTCAAGATAAGTCATTTGCCCTCCTCCCCCACCCCTTGCCTGTCCAAAATAGTTTTAATATAATCAAGGATATTATAAAAAATAAGAAATTCTCAAACATTTTTATTGTTTTTGAATGTTTTTTCTTATTTGTTTTTCAGAGACTATTCCAACTGTATTCAACGTCATAACAAATACGTAGCTGCCCTCCGCTTTATGTGCCAATGTGCCTTAAACATTTAGCGCACATTACGCACTAATAGCTCATACTACAAACAAGTAGTGCATACTACGCGCTGTATATAATAAAACTCAAGTAAATCAGGTGTGTGTATGTATGTATCTCAATAACAGCATAACAAGAGATCTGAATGCTGTAGAAAAACAAATTGTAAAACTCAATTAAAAAAATGAATGTCTTTTTAAAATGTCTTTACAGTGACTGGCTATTTTTCCAAATTGTAAAGTCTGAAATATTCCTAAATAAAGTATTTTTGCGATGACAAAAAAGCAATGTAACCTCTTTGCAATAATTTGAGGTTTATGTGCAATGATTTCAAAACATCGCATGTTAGCAAACATACAAATGGACAAAAATATTTGAGAATTTTTAATATATTTTAAACGTTCTTCCTTTGAAATATATAGAAGTTTTTCTAGAGAATAAAATTGCACAATAGAACTTTTCTGACATCATCTGACGATAAAAAGAAAGGACTTGCATATCATTTATTTAAAAAATATAAGAATATATATTTTTTCAAATACTTCATTTCTGTTTCTTTTTTTTTTTTCTAGTATATACTTTGGGATAAAATCTAAGAGAAATTTCACAAAATTTTAAGGATTTTTTGTTGAAAATAAAATAAAAGTGCGAAAAGAATGAACAGCAATAAAAGGTAAAATGGATTTTTTTGTTTTTTGTTTTTGCCCTGAGAACATAGATGTTGCGTTATTATATCAAAATTAAATAAAATAAACAAGCATGTTGTCAAAAGATTTAAAATATGTTTAATTTTAAAAAATATAAATGAAGTAAAAATTGTCAAAAGACATCATATTGGAGTTGTTTTAATTTATATTAAATTTCAGAATTAAAAATTTCCCAAAATGAAATGTCTAAACTGTTGTGTATGACTTATATTCTAATTAATTCGCGTTATGTTCTTGATAAAAAAAAACAAATAATAAAGTAAAAACAAATACAAAATACGTTGAATAATAATTGTACATAAAGTACAATATCATATTTGCTTTTTGTTACATTTTCTATAAAATCACACACAACATTTTATACACGTAATTTTCAATGTAATGTAAAGATAAAAGTTACAAGAGGTTCATAAACTACTTATTAGGGTTATAATTATTGTTTTTAGTTTAATCGAAAATATAAACTTTATGATATAAAAAAAAATCTGAGAATTTAAACTGCTTATATCGTTATAGTTAACGTATTTTATTTAAATGAAAAATATAAATCTTTTGATATAAAACATATCATATGATAACTTAAACAAATGTTGTTTATAGCAAATATCTTCAATAAATTAGTGAATAATAATTACAAACTATTCTTTTAAGAAAATGCAACCTCATTATATCGAGGAAACAGCTATTCTGAGAAAATATAGGGGAATTGTGTCTAATATCGCACCCTACGATTTCTAAGTGAAGTACCTGCTGCATTCTGGTGGTCGTTGTCTAAACTTGATGCTCCATTAGTAACTTTAGTCCATTAGTAATTTAGAATATGATTAAAGCAATTCAGACAGTACGGTCAAAGGAAATGGATTTGGGACGAGCTTCAAAACTTTATGAAGTTCCAAAATCGACACTGAAAGACAAAGTATCGACAATTTCTTGTCTGGGCAAAAGGGTTCTTCGTTAGTAACGTTATAACTCATATTTCTTACAAAAAGTTTTGAAAAGAGTAAATTTTATTGTGTTCTTAATATCTCATGTGGGGTACGATATTAGGAACACTTTTTGAAAGTTGATACTAGGCGTTTTGCACATTTATTTAAAAATAGACATATGTTTATTTTATTGGAAATCATTATAAGCGAAAAATGTATTATTAGACTGTTGTATGAACATATACGGTCAATCAGTTTAAATTTGCTGTGCAGTTAAGTCGAATTATATCAAAATTTCAAAAATCTCTGACGGCTCGGCCTACAGGCAGAAGTAGATTTCAAAGACGCAGACCAATGTGGCGCCTGTTTATTGGGAATTGCAAAAGAAATTACCTTTTTTGTCATGATGCGACAGTTGGGACCACCCACTTCGAAATCTAACTGTGTCTGTAGGTGGAGCTGGCAAGGATTTTTTATTTTATTTATTTATTTATTTATTTTTGGTGTAAGGGTTGGTCCTAAAAAACCTGTCAATATAAAAGCTGTAGATAATATTAAGAGGATTTATAATAAATTTAAGCAGATTTGATACTTTGTGAATTGACAAAGTTATGAACTTTTTTCTTCTTAAACCCCTACCCCCCCCCCCCTCTAGTCCATGTTAATGATATCAAAAATCTGTCATACATAAACTTTCGGCCCTTTTCCCAGAAATAATAATAACTTTAAACAGATTAATACATATTATAACTAAGAAGTTATGGGTTTTTTTCTATTTTTACAAAAAGCCCCCTCATTCCCCCCCACCCCCCTGGTCGATTTTGCCCATTAACGAACTTGACCGAGATTTTATGCACCTTCATTTTATGTATTAGTTTAGAAGAGATTTGTGCAGAATTATTGAAGTTATCATGTCCATAAAAAAGTGATATAGATAGATAGAGAGAGAGAGAGAGATAGTTTGGAACTGGGGGTGGTTTTTAAGTTCTGGGAGTCATGATCGGCGTAGATCTGTAAAAAGTTTCCAGAAATTCCAACATAGGGGAAATGTAATGTGTAGTATTTCTTACGAAATCTACCTAAAATGGGTGCGATATTAGGCACATTTCCCCTACTAATAATTTATTATTTCATATATATTTTTTTATATTAATACACTAATTGTTTGATTTGACACCTATTTTGGTTAAACCGAATTCAGAATTTCAATAGAAAAAAATGTTTAATGCGATGCACACGTGTGATTTAAATATTCCAGACATGGATAAAAATTCTTCAGAAAAAAAAATAACATTAATTATATGGTATAAAATTATTGAGGCAATAATTAGTTGCAATAAATAAGTGGACCTTATGTAACCACCCTTAAAAACCACCCCCAGCCTTGGATTCCTGCGCATCCTTCCAGCCAGCATTTTTTCCCCTCCTGATTATTTATTTTTCCTCTTCGGTATTTCAGGTGACTTCGGATTTACTGATTCCGCAAGTTTCCCGTTACTGGTCTACTAATTTTGCCTTGGAACAGACCTTGCTTTAAAACAAAATATCATCTAATTGAGTTTTCTAATTTTAGTTACATTTGTTAAAAAGGAGTGAGAAAAATATTTGAAAATATATATTTATTTGATAAATAAAAAAAGGGGGGGGTGTGAAAATTACTTTTAATATGTTTTCCTCTTTCTATTATTTTATATAACATTAATTATATTTGTTGGATATAAAACGCTATTCAGAGAAATCTGTGTTTTCATTCAAAATCCCCTGTATAAAGCAATACTTTTGAAAATATTTGTAAATGATCGTGATTCATTCAAATTTCATCGTGTATAATTCTATATATAACATTATACGTTGTTTAAAAGAAATAAATTTTAATGATAATCTTCAGTTTTTCCCTTCATAATGCACAAATTATACTTCACTTGATGTTATACTTCTTCATAGAGGATTTTAAAAGTATTATAATGTTTAGTTTTTCCATTACACCATTAGTCATTTATTAGATTCATAAACTTAAAGATTCACTTTCAACAAAAAAGTCAAAGCTTATTCAAGCAATTACACATCTTTATTCAAAATAATTAATAATTAATGATATACAAGAGAGAAAAAAACACTTCTCTCATGCTCATTTTTTTTAATACTGAAATGGTTTGATGTAGTAACTAATGTATTTTCGTAATTCATGTTGATTGTTCTTATTTAGAAACGATTTCCAAAGAATTCATTTATTTAATTGGGAAGAATTCTGTAATGTTTAACTTATTTTAGGAATTTATTTATGGAATTGTTTGAAAAAAAATACAGAAGAGTTTTTTCAGCAGTTCTATTAACTGCGTTTAGATCGTGTATTTCGCTGATTACAAATGTTAACAAATCTACTATTTCTGTTGATTTTAATCATTAATAAGTGTTCGAAATAATCTGAGTAGCTAATAATGTGCAATTGTACTTCTGTAAGAGACGATAACATTTAAATATTTTCTTTTAATTTGATTTTCAATTCATTTAATCAAAACAGAATTTAAAATACATATTTGAAAATATATGATGTTCATTTCACATATTCTTTCATTTTTTGTAATTTGGAACACATCAGAAAGTTATTATTAAATTTTTTTATTGTGATTTGCTTCGTTATCAATGTTTCGAACTAATGGATTTATTAATTTTGCAAACTATAATGGCTGACGAGCCATGTTTTTAATATGTTATATAAGATTATTTAAATTAAACTTTTTTATTCTTTTTGAAGAATGCCTTACTTTTAAAAGTTATCTTTATGTACTACTGTGTTTGTTTCTAATTATAAAGCTTTTCATACTACTAAGATCAAAAAGTTCGAAGACTATACCTAATATCTCCAAACCGTATTGGAAGAGGGAAGAACTATTTTGTCGTAGCATAGGGACACATATGACATGGGAGCCATAAGGAAGCACATCATCTACAATTCAGTGTTATTCAAGACAATGCGAGTCAGTGAATTGTATTCGTTCGCGTTCGCCGAAAACAGAAAAAAGATTTGAAGAACAACGTTCGAATATCAAATTCTGCAAGCGTTTGGAGAATTCGCTTGCAAAAACATTACTCATCTTGGAGCGAGTGTACGATGAGAGAATGTGTCCAGCGAAAGTATTTTTAAAGGCAATATTTTAAGTGCACACCTAAGCTGTGACGAGCCCGCAATCTCATCCAAAAGCTTCCAAAACTGTTTTCAGCAACTGTATAAACGCTTCAGAATAAGAATACTTTCAAGGTGGTTGTGTATGATTTGAATAAATCATATCCGGTCTCCATTGCATACTATGAAAAGACTTTTCGTCAATTTATTTTTTTTTCAATTAATTTGCTTTAAGTTTTAAATAACATAATTGACTTCTAAACAGAAATTAAAAAATATATATATTGGTGAATAGTGTATAAGTCTACATAAATGAACAAATATATCTGTTTTTTTTTTTAATTTGATTTTCTGAACATTTATTCAAAAACGAATTTGAAGATGATGTTTGGAAATGATATATTCATTCATGCATTAAAATTTAGAAAATATCAAAAAATTATTATTCAGGTTTTTTTTTTGTTTGGTTGGTTGCTTCATTACTAATGTTTGAAACAATTGTATTATTTCATTTTATAAATTACAGTGTCTGATGTCTCCATGTTTTTATCTGTTTTTTAAATGTGTCTAATTTTGCATATATTTACAACTTATTCGCCATACAAAGCTATTTATCATTGAAAAAAACTTTAGATATTTTACTAGATTTTCTTTCATTAAAATGCTATTCACATTAAACACATTGAAAAAAAAATCGGTAATTGTTATTCTTTTGAAAATAAGATTACTTCGAATTTTCAATAACACAAATGATCAATAAAAAAAATTAAATGCATCAAAAAATCACTTGTAGTTCATCGTCATATATATATACATACATATATATATATATATATATATATATATTTATTTTATTTATTTATACTATATACATGTGTTTGTGTGTGTGTTTGTGTGTGTGTTTGTGTGTGTGTGTGTGTGTGTGCGTGCGTGTGTGTGCATGTGTGTGTGTGTAGTGTTCTTTTTCTTTTTCTTCTTTCTTTTCCTTTATGGTGATTTATTTGAACAATTAATAAAATACTATTACAAGAAAACATAAAATTTTGTTTCTTTAAAAAGGTATGTGTAAAATACATATGTTGACATTGCTACATTTAATGGAATATTTATTTCAACATAAGATGATTCGACATTTTAGTAACAAAATAAAATTTTGATGATTAAAAAACATAACACAAAAGAGGTGATAATCAATCTGAAAAAACAGTTGAGAAAATATTCCCTTTTTAACAGTTTTCAACATAGTTCAAAAGTATTTATGACTTCTATTTGCCTGACTGTCTGTCTGGACGTGCTCTAATTCGCGTAAGTATACTCGGGTTGCCACGTAACTTATACATGCTTTTCAGGTTCCCTTGGCATGTTCGGTATTGAAAATGAAGTGTGTAGCATTTATAGTTCGTTTACAGGGACCCAAAATAATTCCGTTACATTATAGTCAATGGGGGGAAATCGTTTGCAATGTGTTTTATTGATATTACTCTGTTTCAAGCAGATTGACACTAATATACAGCACTGATATGTAAAACAATATGTTAAGTTTAGAATATTGTGTGCATAGCATTTATCATTCATCTACAGAGCACACGAATAATTCGGTTACGTCTATGAGCGATAATCGCTAGAAGTGCGTTATCAGTTGTGATATGCGTTTTTAAATTAAACTGATTTTTTGCATATTATTTCCTGTGTATAAAATCTACACATGATATACATGGCTGTACAGAAGAATTCGAGTATATTTTCTTTTATGGACGGGAATTGATGAAGGAAAATTTTCAATTGTGTTGTGCGTTTTCTAAGTGAACAAAATTTCAGCATTCTACACTGGTGTCCAGAAATTAAGGGGCAGTGACCAATTTCAGACGTTTCATCGAATATCTTACTGAAACTCGTGAGGAAATGCCCGGAGTGCCCTTAAACTTTGAGAATGTAAAGAACATGTTTCACTTCATGTTTTTCAGTGAAGATTTTGTCGCGAGGACAATTAGGGGGGTGCAATAATAATTTTAATAATAATAATAATATTTTCGATCACCCAAGTAACAAAAAGTGCTAAAAATTGTTTCTCACTGTAGCAAATGACTATGAAGGTCCTGTTCAACATTTGTGAGCATTTGTGTAAGTATAGCACGTATATTCGTGAAAATGTTAACGTTTCTGTGAAAAATTCAAAAAGTTTTTTTTTCAGCCGAATTTAACACCGCTTTCCAAAAACATGACAAACAATCGTAGAAATAGTATACTGTGGTTAAAATATTAATATTTTGAATATTTGATGAGATATAAGTATTTTTATGAAATAATTTTTAACTGCACATGCGTGAACTACAGCAAAGATTTTTTGTCATGATTTAATAGTCAATACTATAGGGCAACTCATATAAAAAAGACCAGTGAAATATCGTGAAAACTCAAAACGTTACAGTAACAATTGAAAATTTGAGGAGAACATCTCATAGGATTATATGGGAATTACTTGAAAACTGGTCGATTAATTCGAAGATATACTGTTCAGAAAAAGTTAATTAAAGTGAGCAATCAGCCAGACGTGTTAATAATCGCAGTAAGAGTACTGTGTTCTATCATGACAATGCGTCTTCACACTTGTGTCTTTGGCTATCCGACATAAACTTTTGCAGTTTGGTGTATATGCTTTGGTCGTACACTCTCGGTCTCACACACTCCGATTATAATTTATTTACATTACTTCGCAACAGTTTAAATGGTTAAGCTCTACTTCTTTGGTAGATGAAAATTGATCTGGCTCAGCTCTTTAGGTAGAACCCCTAAATATATATTTTTTTAATTCAGCGTCATGCAGCTACCAGAGCGATGAAGAAAAAAAGTCATCAAATAGAATGGTATGTTATATATTGTTTAATTGTAAGTTTTAGTAAATAAAATTTTTCTTCGATTTTTGTAAAGTAAATGGACTAACTTTTCTATCATCCCAATAGTAGATATATAAGTGTGTATGTAAGTTCATTCATGTATGTTCTGTCAGATACAGAACGAGCATTTTTATCATTATTACCTTTAACCCCTAGCCTGGGGGATACATTTGAGAAAAACGTGTCAAAAATGGGAAAAAAAATTCTCTTATCCCTTGCCTGTGACGCCCGAACTAAGTTCGGGCAACGCAGACGCGCCAATTTTGAAATGCCCGACCTGAGTTCGGGCAAGAGAAAAATCAGTGTTTCAATTTCGTGAAGCCCGAACGGAGTTCGTCCAATGCATAATATGTAATTTACCATTTTCCCAATAGATGGCGATACTTTCCCGTGAAAAGTTCGGCAGTTTCGCGCCATGTGTCGGATTTTTGTAATTTTGCAGTTCTTCCCAAATTTTATTCAAACCACATTATGTTTGACAGGCAGGTATATAAAGTTTTCGAAAGTTAAAAGTCTCTTTGCGTTGTTTTTAAGCTTTGGATGAACTGAGTTCGGGCTGCACGGAATTGAAACACCAATTTTTCTCTTACCCGAACTCAGGTCGGGTATTCCAAAATTAGCGTATTTGCGTTGCCCGAATTGAGTTCGGGCGTCACATGCAAGGAATTAAATATATAAAAAAAACAATACATTGCAAATTCGCAAAATGTTTTGTGTTCTGTATAATGGCAAAAATGTAATAGAGTATAGTGGAAAATTTTGTTTTACAAAAATAGTAAAGATTTTTCATTCAAAAGTGAACAATGCTCTGACCGTACAAATAAAAGTTGTTTCGGCGTATGACAAGATCTCTTTTATCTTCTTTACAGAATCTACAATTACTTAGATGTTAAGCCTGTAGTTTATTTTTTGCCCTTTCTGTCATTTATTTTCTCCACTTTATATCAGACGACTGAAGCTTATTTCATCATAGAAAAATCATTCTATTTATACTTTTGAATACTTCAAAATATATATTTTTAAATATATAATATTTTTGAATATTCCAATTACATATGCATCATAAAATTGAATGAAAAGTTTATACTGCAAAAATGGCTTAATGCACTAAAAATAGAGCTTTAAAATTGCTAAATGCACGTTTATGTTATTAAACAGCTATGTTGAATACTCGAAAAAAAAAGAACTGACTCACATTATATTCATTCAAATTCTTAAAAGGAATCAAAAGGTAAATCCTGATCTAGGAAATTTTCAAATAGATACCTGCGTTATCTTCAGTATTAAAAGAGATTCTTTGTTCCTTCAACCGAATAACTTTAAAAAAGACTGAAATGAAATATCTCGGAATTTACGTAATTTACAAAAGTGTGTTTTTTTTTTCAAGACAAGAACCCATTTCATGCACTATGTATTTCATATCAGATGAGTTAACTTTCCAGAGTATTGTATAGGATAAGATTTGGAGTGTTTGAATTTAAATATATTCTAAACCGTGATAGAATAATTTAACTTCAAAGCGATGGAATATACTGTGTTTTGAAAAGGCTAGCACACAAAGCACACATTAAATATTTTAAAAAGCACTATTAATATCTTCAAAGAAACAAATATTTGTACGATTCTAGTTTATGATTTGGTAATTTCTAAAATATCTTTACAAAATATTTAAAGTACTTTAAAAGTTTCTAAAACATTTCTAATACCCATTAAGTATTTAAAATATTTAAAGTATTTAAAGTAAAACAATGAAGATTGAAATTCCTATTAAATATCTGTTTCATAAAATTAATCAACCATCCAGCAAACGTGATATCTGAATATGATTAATGAAATCTCCATACACTCTCCATACACTCCATATCTCATTTCAAATCCCCAATTTAGTACTGTATTTTGTTCAATCACGAAATCCGATCTGAAATACTTTAAACAATGGAGCTGCCACGCAATATAACATTTCCAGTATGACTCTTCCGTGTTATTTAAACACAGTAACACTCGTAGACCCAGTTATTCTCCCGACTTCTTCCAACTTTTTGGCTCGTGAAGCCGCAACTTTTTTTTTCAAAACATCTCAGTTCTATAAAATTTAACTCGTCACCCAATCAGAAACGTTTATTTCTGATTCTGTTACTGTTTTTAAATACGGTTATCAGATTCAGATTCAACATCTATATAGCCCTCTATATTATTTATAGATCGTTAGATGTACCATTAAAATAGTGGAAGCAACATAAAAACTTACTTAAATATGCAACGTTTATACATGCAGTTACTGATAGGATTGAGATATCATTCAAATAGTGGAGCTTACTATCTGGCCAGCGAACAACATGTGGTCTGCAAGTCGTGTAAACACCTAAAAATGCTCGTTCATACACGAAATTTACTGATATGATTGATATAACATTAAAATAGTGGAACGTACTATCCGGAACTCGCTGGTAGCATACGTTTCGCAAGTTGTGTAAATTTTCACAATTTTTTATCTCCCCTAAACATTTATATTAATAATTTCGGCAAATCCTGTATACAGTTTACAAAAGGTTATCTCGAATGAAAATACCTTGTTTCATTTAAGGTCCCCAAGAAGAAGATTTATGCAATTTGTCAAAGTCTCCTGTGTATTTCTGTGAACAAAAAATATGGATCATTCGAGACAACAACCTTGTAGCTTATAGGTCTCACAGCAACCTCCGCCATATGTCCATTTAAGAAAATTGTATTATTTAATGCATACATCTAAATTTTTTGGTGAATGCATCGGCAAATTTTGAAGAAATTTATCTCAAAAATATGCAAAGGTAAGGATTTGCTTTATTTGGAATGATAATGGAATACCAATGTTAATAAACTAAAATTGCTTTAAAAATCACAGTTATTTTTTATAATATGCATGCAGTTATTAATAAAATATAACTATATATTTCTTTATTACTAAATTAAATACACAAATTGATTTCAAAAATAAGTTAAAAAAGCATGTAATTATTCTCTTAATTATTTTCTCGTTGTATGGAGATTTTCTTTACACTTAAAAAACATTTAACCGTAAAAACAAAACTCATAAAAAAACACGTTTTTCTCTCTCACGAAACAACCTTTTTTTCTTACGAGCTTAAATTTATTATTTTGAGACTAGACTAATGAGAATTTATTTTAATTCTAGGAACCTTTGTTTGAACAGTAACAAAATATGCAAGTCTAATTCCAGGGAGTTTTTATAATAGTTTAGTTTATTAAAATAGTTAATGTGCTTCCATTTAGGTCTACGGGATAAAAAATTCTACATTTTACTATAACAAATTTAAATATTCAACTTTCAGGGTAAATTGAAATAAGCATTCCCTTGATATAACACAATTTTGAAAAAAGAAATTTACACTTCCATCCCTAAATTTAACATTTATTAATTCATTGCATGAGTACAAAAAAGAAAACGAAGCAGAAGAGATGAAACATGCATTTCCTATTTATATTTTCCCTAATTCTTTCTAATCTTTATTTTGTTTTTTAAACACTTCGATTCGAATTTAAATATTTTTTACAAGAATAATGCTTTTATTAACACAAAATATTATTTATTTAAAGCTGGGATAAATGTCTAAAAAATAGTTCATATACAACTTACTTCTTTCATTAGTTAACTTTGCAGTAGAGTGCTCCAATAAGAGTGGCGACACACTGGTAGAAAAATTCTACTTGCTGAGATGATTTTAGAAGCTTTTCTAACTCTCTATTTAGTATACAGGGTATCCCTGAATTCATGGGCCAAACCGTAGGACATGATAGAACACGCCTAGACAAGCTGAAACCACTATACCGAGCATGGTCGCAACTCAAGCAGTGAAGCGCTATAGGGCGCTATCTGATAATGTAGAGAACCTTATTTACTACACAATTAGGACTTCCAGGGCACTCACAACCCCAATACCACGCATGAAATGCCTGGAATGTATGTCCGCCTTTTCATTATTAGTAAAACCAGCCATCCTTTTTGCAATCATTTGTAAAAATGACAACGTGTGTGAAAAACCAGCGCTTTCTGTGTTTAGTGACAGCGCCATCTACCTGGTCGCCGCTTGCGATACGCCCGTGCATTGTACGATGAAAATAGACAGTTTAGATGTGTTCTGTCACCCCTTAAAGTTTTGTCTGTGAGTTCTGATTACCCCTCAACGTCTCTGAAGGAAATTTGGTACTATTTAATATACAGCCCCGAGCCCCCCCCCCCCCAATCACTCTCTTGAGCTACTTACTTAAAAAAATATTTAATTAAAATATATATATATATATATATATATATATATATATATATATATATATATATATATTCTTCTCATTTTCATTTATATTAGCATCCTATTTGGTAAAACTGAGCTGCGCATACGGTTTGACGCGCACGTCAGGCGCGTCAAGCCGTCGCACACAAGTCCTGAGGGACTTTTACCGCGCAGGACAAGGAGAGCCCTCCCGTATGCGCTGCGACCGGTGGCAGCGTCGCCACCTGCTGACCAGTCCCATTGAACCCACGTGTTGACGACAGAGGTCGTTACGATACGCGGTGGATCCAAAATCCCGAAACACCTGGTCCCACCACGAAAACACCTGGTGAATCACTAGATTCCTCCGACGGCTTCTTAGCCAGAACCCCATGAGGGGAACCGCGTCCTAGGCCATATGTCGAACTTCCCCAACGACACCTTAATGTAACCGCGGCTTCTGATCGTCGAGTCCTAGGGAGGGAGGAAACGACTTTTTCATTGGCCGCGGCGAGCAGTAGAGGCCTCTTGCCAGCCCGGGACCGCAAGGAATAGATTCCCTGACGCATAGACACGTCCTGGCTAAGGTTGTCACTCCCAGTAGCTTTGCATTCGGCAAGCCCTACAGCGAAATGCAGCTGGTCCCCAATCGACTCAACTGGAAGGTTCATTCACATGTAATAAACATACAACAAAAACACAACAAATATTAGAATCAACGGAAAGTTAATTTAGAACCACTATCGGACTAGAAAGTTATGTGAAGACTCCTGCTGATCCAACCATCAGGTACAGAAAGCTCATATTACGCATAGACGCGCTGGATTGGTTTATCCTATCTGGTAACACTACTCTGCATAAATAATTTCAGCAATCATTTGTTAAAAATTGTGTAGAAAACATCCCAACTAACACAGAACTTGCGGGCCACTGATGGCTACGTTAGCCTTGGCCCAAACTAGTAGATGAGGGGCCGCAATCGTTTGCCGTAACGGCAACTTAAAAAAACTGTCACGCCGACCACAATGTGGCCGCAACAGAATTGGCCATAACTACATTAAGATGCCCATAATTGTGCCACAAGTGGTTAATCATAATTGACGGATAGCCTAAAACTGGCCACAGTTATACTTTAAGTGGCAATTATTAATGAAAACTAGCCACAGTTTGGCCATTAACGATCATCGTGAATAAAATCTAGCCAGAAGATCGCCACAGCCATGCCACCTGCGTTTGTTAAGAATAAAAGCTACCCCAAAGATGGCCATAAATGTTAATTTATTGGTCATCATAAATGTAAACTAGCCTTAAGCCAGCCATCCACATACCATCAATGCTATTCATTAATGAATGCATGCCGAAAGCTAGCCACTTTGTTGCCATGAATGGGCATCATTAATGTATGCAAGCCGAAAGCTAGCCACTTCGTTGCCATCATTAATGAATGCAAGCCGAAAGCTAGCCACTTTGTTGCCATCAATGGTAATCATTAATGAATGCATGCCGAAAGCTAGCCACTTTGTTGCCATCAATGGGCATCATTAATGTATGCAAGCCGAAAGCTAGCCATTTCGTTGCCATCGTTAATGAATGCAAGCCGAAAGCTAGCCACTTTGTTGCCATCAATGGTAATCATTAATGAATGCATGCCGAAAGCTAGCCACTTTGTTGCCATCAATGGGCATCATTAATGTATGCAAGCCGAAAGCTAGCCACTTCGTTGCCATCATTAATGAATGCATGCCGAAAGCTAGCCACTTTGTCGCCATCAATGGGCATCATTAATGAATGATAGCCCAAAGCTAGCCATATTCATGCCACTATTAGATATCATGAATGGAAGCTGGCCAGAATTATACTTTTTATGGTCCTCAAAAAAGTAAAGTTGAGCAAATCTCCATTTTTACTCCTTTGGCAGGGACAATTTTTTTTCTTTTTTAAGTTATTTTAAACTTTAGAATCTAAATTTACTGGTCCATAATTTTTGTCTGAAAACTCTAAATATTTTATTCAAAATTTGAAAAAAAAAAAAATTAATCTATTGGAATATTTTTCTTAACAAGAGCTCATAACACCAACCTGACTTTTATGCAAACATGTTTCACTTTATTATAATATTTTTCAGTTAAAAACTGCAATGGTGTTATAAGCACCCCATATTAAAAAGGTCAAAATACAATAAAATCGAAAGTGCTTCAGATCTTGTATAGAATACTTTCAATCTGGAAGCAATAATAATAATTTTTTTTTTTAAAAGTGTCCCAATGGAGGCAAAAATTGGCCGTATCCACTCATCTCATTAGATCGGAATAAAAGGCCATATGGTTATGATTTATTTTTTAATGTTATTCTGAAAAAGTTGCAAAAGCCATAATTGTAATTAATAAAAAAAAAGTTTTAAAATAAGGTGTAAAATATATATTGAGCGTTAAATTACCAATGATGGTGAGAATACGAAAAAAAAACTAATTTTCTTCAATTTTTAATTAAATTATAGGTTTAAACATTCTATTCAAAGGAGTAAATTTTTAAGTAGTTTCAATTTATGTTTCTTCAAGCTAATTCACCAGGTGGATTGTCCAGCCAGAATTTCCATTGAAAATTGTTATCTAATGATTATATTCAACATCCCTTTTTCGAAGCAAATAAAAAATGTATAATGTTAAATGAGATACCATATGAAAGGATTTTCAAGCGACTTCTGACATAGTACACTCACATTTCTTTAAAACATGTATTTTGGTTAAAATTGCAAGTAATAAATTAAATAGTCATTGTTTT
Source organism: Maratus michaelseni (assembly GCA_963931845.1). Classification (NCBI taxonomy): domain Eukaryota; kingdom Metazoa; phylum Arthropoda; class Arachnida; order Araneae; family Salticidae; genus Maratus; species Maratus michaelseni. The sequence goes on from OZ007589.1 coordinate 329,111,389, forward strand.
CAGAAATAAAATGAAAGTTTTTCCTCAAATTACTGTTGCCACAAAAATTAAATTCCACAACAATGATTATAAAAAAAATGTTCAATAAAGATAAAGTGGACATGGTTGCTGCATGGGTTTATTTTATATTTATGATAAAAAAGCAAAATTTAAATTCAAACGCTCAATTTATTTTTTTTTATCCTTTTTTTTTTTCAAAACATTATGTCACCCTCTAATGTAGTTAAAATACAATTTATATATATATATATATAGCTCTTGATATTTTCAGTCAGTTTTTACTGTAAAGTATGAAAGAATAAATTGGATTATATTCCGGCTTTATTTTTTTTTAGAAGTTTAAACATGCATCTAAAAAATATTAGATATTGCTAAAAAATATTAGGCTGCACTGTGAAATCTTCACACAGGCCCACTAGTATATATTATTTCTGTTATCAACATCCCCTTTTCTCAGAAAATATGAAATGCACAACAATGAACGAGATGCCATAAGAAAGGATTTTGAACCAGCTTCTGACATAGTGCACTCACATCTCGATAAAACATATTTTTTGATTAAAAATTGCTGTAAATTAAAAATTAAATCTGCATTGTTTTCATAAAAGAAATGAAAGGCTTTCCTCAAATTAGTGTGACCACAAAAATAAAATACCACATTATATAATGCTTAAAATGATTATAAAAAATAAATACTACAAAAAAGATAAAGTGGGACATAGTTGCTGCACGGGTTTATTTTATATTTATGACTAAAAACCAAAATTGAAATGCTCAATTTATTTTTCTTTGTCCCATGTTTTTTCCGAAACAGATTATGTCATCTCTAAAGCAGTTAATTAACTATAGATATATATTTTTTTTTGTCTTTGCTATGCTCGATCAGTTTTTACTGTAACTGTGATGGAATAAACGAGATGATATTCTGGCTCGACTAATGTTGTTTGAAGATAGTTTCAGTCCTTAATTTTCCTTTACAAGTTTAAACCTGCATCTAAAGAGTATTAGATATTGCTAAAAAGTATTAGACTGCAGTGTGAAATCTTCGCATGGGTCCACTGGTGCTTTTATAATACAATTTCTTACCTGGATGTTTCTTCCAATTATCCAGCTTGAAAATAAAACAAAAACGCAGGAACTCTATTTTATAAAATTGGTAAAATGTTGACATTACTGATCATTGAAATTTAAGAATTTTTTTAAATGATGTAACTATATATATATGTAAATTAGGTCCATTCAAAAAATGTCATTTCACTATCTTCATCTCTTTGGCATATAATATCAGAAAAATGTAGCAGTATTCCTATAAAGTAATGTTTTAGTCTGTTAAGGACTCTTCCCCCCTTTATACACATCATAGAACAAAATTTCAATGTATATATATTTACAAAATATTACTAATTGACAGAAAGCCAATTGTCACTATTTTCCTTCTTATGTAATCTTAAAATTTCTCTTATTAAATAAGTTTAATATTTTTTCAAAATAGTAGTGGCAGTTGATCTTCTAGAACACGGCAGGTTCACCATTCATACACTAAATCTTTTTTTTTTTTTTAAATGGACTAAACATTACTCATAAATAATAATATATCATTGTTTTTACTTTTTAAAAATTAGCAAGTAATGAGTACTGAATATTTTTTTTTTAATATATTACCAATAAAGAAATCTTTAAAATATTTTTCCTTCCAGCAGGAGGTATGTGACTTTTTGACTAACAAAATTTCAAACTGATTCATACAATATTATGTACATTAAAATTTTAATCTCAACTTCTAATGAGATTATGATGAAATTTTTATTAAAATTTTCAAAAGTTTTTATACAGCAAATTATTTTTAATACCTGATCTCCAAGCAATGCTAATTTATAATCAACCAACAAAAACAGTTTATCAGTTTTTAAAATATAGCCTACATAAAACACTTTTATTCAATTATATCTTAACCTGTAAAAAGAAGGGGGAATGTTCTCAGAATGAGAAAGGGGAAAATATATAGTACATCCTTTTTAACAACATCACTTGCATAAATAAACATATATATTTAAAAACACTAGAACTGAATGCTTTTTTTTTCATATAAATTTTATTTTTCACAACAAATGTAAAACAAACCAACCAAAAAACATTTATTTATGTATTTACAAGATGCTCAAAATTTATCAGAAATATTTTACAAAAAAATTTAATCCTGTTACAATTAAATTTCTGATGTTTCTTAATTTAAGTTGATAAACAAGAGCTGAAAATCTACAGTCATCTTCACAGAGAACTTTTTTCTTTCCAGATTTTTATTCTTCTTCTTCTGAAAAACAAAAAATAAATTTTACAAAACAAAATTAAAATGCCTTACTTTAAAAACACCACTTATTAATTAGCCATTTATAAATATAATCGGAACAGAAATTATAATTTAAAAAAACTATTTACAAAAAGCTTTGTAGTTCAAGTTATTTGTACAAAATGAAACTATTTTATTGCAGTATACCTATATTTGCTTTTAACAAAAACTCATGAAAGGGCAGCGTTGTCAAATGACGCCTAATTCCTTTTTTTTTTTCTAGGTGCGAAACTGCATTTCATGGTGGCAATTTTATGTTATATCATATTCTCTCATTTCTTTTTGCAACCATGTTAACAATAATATTGTTTCTATTTTTATGTGTTAAGAGCAGAGAGGGGCTGTATATATTAAATACTTTATCTCTGTGTTAATCACTAAAATAAAATAAAAACAGGCTTTCTATAAATTCTTTTGAATAACTTCAAATATATAAATTCATATTCTTTACATATGATGTATGGGTGCTCTTTCTGTTCATTTCATAAAAGTCGAATTGCTCACTTTGTAAATGTTTCTAGAATTTGTATTGCTAGAAACCAGCAGTTCTTTATTTTCTTCACTTTATTTTTTCACATAACATTTCCTTCAAAATGGCTTTGTAAAGTAGGAAAATACATTGTGTACCTTATTTTTTCACATAACATTTCCTTCAAAATGGCTTTGTAAAGTAGGAAAATACATTGTGTACCTCCAAGCTATAAATCTGATATTATCACTCATAAAACAATAGCATTTCAATTCTCACCGTAATTTAGTTCAAAATAAGGAAAAACAATTTTTCAACTTTTCCTCGTCAAAGTTAAAAAAGTAAAATTTAAATTAGGTGGGATATAATATATCCCATCACTCCTCAAAGGGTTAAAAGACAATAAAGAAAAAATGAAGTTACTTTGACACAGGGTTGGGTTTCTTCCGGAAGAAACTGGAAGAAATGGAAAAAACTGGAAGAAACCAACAGAAAACAAAACAGATGCTCAAAATTAAAATATATTAACTATATAAAAGAATTAAATTCAAAACCTAATTATATGAAATTTAAATTGGAAATTTTAATTAATATTAAAAATATTATTTATGGAAAAATAAGTTATTTTTTAATAACAAACTTCAGGTTCAGCAGGTATTTACAGGTTATGTTTTTTACAACTTTAGAGGTAGGGGATATTTTTTTATTGTTTATATAATTTCTGTAAAAAAAAAACCTACAAATTCCTTATTTATCATATAAAAATGCAATATTTTAAAAACTATTGTGCAAAACTTAAAACAAACAAATTTGTAATTATGTATACTAGTATGCTGATTTAAAAGATAAATGTTCTAAAAATAAACTCTACAGGGATAAGAATTTTTTTCATCTTTTGCATTCATCCATTCTAAGTTGAGAAATTGATTGCAGCATCTTAAAGCTAAATTACTTCTGTTTTTAACCGACTCAAAAAAGGAGGAGGTTATCAATTCGACGTGTATGTATTTTTTTTTTTTTTTTTTTTTTTTTATGTATGTACACCGATTACTCCGGAACTATGCGTCCTATTTATGTGATTTTTTTTTTTATTCGAAAGAGAATACTCTCGAATTGGTCCCATTTAAATTTTATTAAAATTGGTTCAATACTTTTTCAGAAATTCAACAAAAATGAAAAAAAATAAGCATTTTAAAAATAGTTAATTTGTTGGCTTTTGAGTGTTGCCAAATTTGAAAAGCAAAATTACATAAAATTGTGAATTAGATAAATATAATACAACGTACAGATAAAAACTTTAAATTATGCTACAATAGATCTACTTTTGAATCTTTTAAAATCTTTTATGTATGTTCACCAATTACTCCGGAACTATGCGTCCTATTTATGTGATTTTTTTTTATTTGAAAGAGAATACTCTCAAATTGGTCCCATTTAAATTTTATGAAAATTGGTTCAGTACTTTTTCAGAAATTCAATAAAAACGAAAAAAAATAAGCATTTTAAAAATAGTTAATTTGTTGGGCAGACGACTTTCATTTAATATCATAAAATATTCTATTACGTGAATTTGCAAATAATAAAAAGACTATATTTAAATCAGCTTTAACTTGTTAGATTTATTTTCATAGAACAAACTTTTTAAGATCTAAACAAAAAGTTTTGAGTGTTGCTAAATTTGAAAAGCAAAATTACATAAAATTGTAAATTGGATAAATATAATACAACGTACGGATAAAAACTATAAATTATGCCACAACAAATCTACTTTTGAATCTTTTAAAAGTTCCATTGTTGCAGTTTCACAGCGGTTTGGCATATTTTGACGAGCGTTTATTGGCGCATAATTAAATACATTGTTGTTTCAAATCCCATACAAATGTATGAGTTACAGAAAATATTTAGCGATTTATCACCTGTGGCGCACTAGTTGGAAAGTGCCTTTAAAATATCCAATATCTATATTATATTATACAATACAGTTGTATATAAATGCTTCTGCAATTGTCTTTTAATATTTCTACTACATAATATTAACTATAGAGTGACAATATAGAAAGAAAGGGGTTACTCCAAATAGTATTATAGGCGACATTGTTGGCGCAGTGTATTTACCTTGTACGGATCGTAAAAATCAGTACACATTAAGCATAAGCACCGAAATCAGTGAGTTACACAGTTATCAAAACTGTAGTATACAGCCCGATTATGACACAATATTCAAGATGATTAGGTGAGAATAATGGTAAAATTTCTAATCTTCCGTAATCGAGTCTACTGCCAAGATTAGCGTGAAATAAAAAAATATATTAGCAACAATATGGTTTAATATAAATATAGATATCATTAAAGGCTTTAGACATTAGATGAGAATAATGATAAATTTTCTAATCTTCCGTTATCGAGTCTACTGCCAAGGTTAGCATGAAATATAAAATATTTTAGCAACAATATGGTTTAATGTTAATATAGATATCATTAAAGGCTTTAAAGACATTAGATGAGAATAAAGATAAATTAATGTAAATATGGATATCACTAAAGTAATAAATAAATAAACTTTGTAACCAAAAAAAAAAAGAACCGACTTCAAAAACTACTAAAAAGCGAAAAATAAACTTTTTAACCAAAAATTGAACCGACTTCAAAAACTACTAAAAAGCGAAAAATAAACTTTTTTACCAAAAATAGAACCGACTTCAAAAACTACTAAAAAGCGAAAAATAAATTTTTTAACCAAAAATAGAACCGACTTCAAAAACTACTACAAAGTAAAAAATAATTTTTTTTAGGTAATAGTTAATAAGAAATTAAATTAAGAGCATTGTATTTACCATGCATATTATTATATTTATGTACATTAATTTGATTTTTTGGAGTCTGTGCCAGCCAAGCCAAGTACAAAATTCAAAACAAAATATCCAATATACATTGTAACACGCGTATAAATTATATCTACATAAATACGAGACAATAAAAAAAATACATATAACTCATCAAATGGTAGAAAATACAATGATTTAAATGATTAACTAATTTCCAAAGCAATGTTTGTCGACATATAGTTGCTAATCTCATTTGAAAATACACATTTATAACATCAGATGAAATCTTTAAAAATGGTAACATGGCTTTAACTTGTCTTGGCTGGCACCGACTCCAAAAAATCAAATTAATGTACATAAATATAATAATATGCATGGTAAATACAATGCTCTTAATTTAATTTCTTATTAACTATTACCTAAAAAAAATTATTTTTTACTTTGTAGTAGTTTTTGAAGTCGGTTCTATTTTTGGTTAAAAAATTTATTTTTCGCTTTTTAGTAGTTTTTGAAGTCGGTTCTATTTTTGGTAAAAAAGTTTATGTTATACAATGTTGCACTGTAGTAAGGAAAATGGAGATTTTAATGAAATCCTTCAATACAGTAATTACTGTATATTAGTTTCCTTAATAAAATGGGCGTAAATTCAAAGCACTGTCTTTTATTTAAAAGAGTTTCATTCTACAATAGGTAAATGATCCACATACTATTTACTACTGGTTACAGAAGTTTAAATTATATATATTAAAAAAAATGTGCCTCTTTTGAATTGAATTACATTTAATTGATTTTGTGTATTTTGGATAAATTTATTTGGTACATTTCCATTATACCAACACCATTGTCGTCACCAAGTGCAATAATTGGCACAAAATGAAATTCATGTGAAAGGATTCAATTGGAAAAAAAAAAAAATGTTGGCACAAAATTGAGCATTTAAAAATATAACATTTGAAAATTACAGACTTTCACGAACTATTTTATTAAATCGACATGAATATAGACTTAAAATAAAAGAACAAATAAATATTATGTGATAAATTAATAAAATTAACTCAATTTAAACTACAGGCATAGCATTGTAAATGTCTCTTAGCATTGCAGTAAGCATTTCACTTTTTGAATGAAGACGTTCATACTTTTTTTTTGTATCCAAAGTCCTGAAACAATTTTATTGCAGCGTCCTCATCATCTGGTAAATGCCTAATGGTAAAATCCACATTAGTGTCAACAATAAATATAAGTTACTACTTAATATTAAATATTTTCTAGTTGAAAAATAGCAAATTAAGATGTTTTGCGAGGTTACAGAGTAAATTAAGTAATAATAATAATTAAAAAGTGTCATGTTCAATAAATAGCAAATCACAATGTTTGGCACGGTTTGCAATAAAAATATTTACACGTTCAGGGTTGAAATAAATAGCACATTAGCATACATTTTGGCATGGTGTTAGAAAAGTCCCATTTATTTTATTCAGGTACACAATGATTGGAAAGCTTTAGACAGGTGTGTGATCTTGGCTAAAAAACTGGTGTAATTATCAATTTATCATACATAATTAAATTTTTATAAGTCTAATTAAATTTATGTAAGGTTATCTATTAGAAAATACATTTATTTTTATAGTTAAAAATTCATAAAAAAAAAGGAAAAATCCGGTGGGAAAAATAGTTTAAAATGAAAAAATTGGAGGAAAACATAGCAAAAAAATTGGAAATTCGGAAAATATGGTGGCAAAAATAGCTAAAAATGTGTGAAAATTGTAAAATCTGGAGGAAAAGTAGCTAACAATTTGTAAAAATGGAAATATGATGAGGAAAGAATAGTTAAAAATTTATACAAATGAAAAATACAGAAGAAAGAAAATTAAAAATATGGAAAAATCTGGAGGAAAAAAATGGCTAAAAATTTGTAAAAATGGTAAAATCCGGAAGAAAAAATAGCTAAAAATTTGTAAAAATAAAAAATCCAAATGAAAAAAAGATATTTTTTTTAAAAAAATTGAGAAATTTGGAGAAAAAATTGCTAAAAATTTTTTTTAATTGAAAAATTCGGAGGAAAAAGTAGCTAAAAATTGTTTAAATTGAAAAATTCGGAGGAAAAAATAGCTAAAAATTTTTAAAAATTGAAAAATTCGGTAGAAAAAGTAGCTAAAAAATTTTTAAAAGCGGAAAAATCCAGAGGAAAAAGTAGCTAAAAATTTTTAAAAACGGAAAAATCCAGAGGAAAAAGTAGCTAAAAATTTTTAAAAACGGAAAAATCCGGAGGAAAAAATAGCTAAAAATTTTTAAAAACGGAAAAATCCGGAGGAAAAAATAGCTAAAAATTTTTAAAAACGGAAAAATCCGGAGGAAAAAATAGCTAAAAATTTCAAAAAATGAAAAAATAACAAAGGAAAAACATAGCTAAAAATTTATAAAAATGAAAAAAAAAGTAAAAACATAGCTAAATATTTATAAAAATGAAAAAAAAAAAGTAAAAACATAGCTAAATATTTATAAAAATGAAAACAAAAGAAATAAAATAAAAATGTAGCTAAAATTTGTAAAAATGTAGAGGAAAAAATAGCTAAAAATTTGTAAAAATGAAAAATAGATGAAAAATAGCTAAAAACTTGTAAAAACGAAAAATCCAAATGAAAAAAGTAGGTTAAAATTGAAAAATCCGGAGGAAAAAATACGGTAGAACTTTTTTTTATGGAAAAATCCGGAGGAAAAAATTTGTAAGAATAAAAATATCCCGAGGAATAAATAGTTCAAAATTTGTAAAAATTGAAAAATTCGGATAGAAAAATTGCTAAAAATGAAACAATACGGAGTGAAAAATAGCTAAATAGTTTTTTAAACGGAAACATCCGGCAGGAAAAATAGCTAAAAATTTGTAAAAATGGAAAAAATCGGAACGAAAAAATCGATAAAAGTTTATAAAAATTGAAATATCTGAAGGAAAATATCGGTAAAAGTTTGTAAAAATTGAAATATCTGAAGGAAAATATTGGTAAAAGTATGTAAAAATCGAAAAATGTGGCGGTAAAATTTACTAAAACTTTGTAAATATTCTTAAAACGAAATAAAATCAATGCTACGTTCACGGTGTACTTTGTGAAAGAATGTGTGTAAGATGTGTGTAAGTAATAAGTCGTCTGCCGAAAAGCTCGTGTTCTGATTGGGTAGAATTCGGAGGTTGCCGATTTCTCGGTTGGCGCGCGTCGTTCCTTGGCGTGCGTCAAAAAAATCCCAAATCCCTCGCTTATTCGAGGATTCTGCCGAAAAATATTTTAATAGCTTTTTTTTTTCTATAACTTTTAAGAGTAAAAAATAAGTACATTCTAGCTGTAAAAAAAGGTTAAAAAGTGTAAATTTTACACTTAAAGTGCAAAGGTTGGAAAGCTTTGTAAAGAGCTTTAACGTTTACCAACTGTATGCAGCTAAAATACAAGAGTGCACTTCTATTTTATGAATGTGTGAAATTAAATTTACTAATGTAAATTGATCAATACAGACAAAATTTGGAGCCTATTTAGGGGACCATCCCAAAATTCTTCCTAGTAAAGCAGGTCCCTTCACAATATACCTTTTAATAAACAGGATCTCTTCCCATTTTTTTTTTTTTTAAATAACACAGGCAACTTAAAAAAAAATTGAGTTTTAAAAAGGAAGAAGTATTTAAAGACAAATTTGTTTTTGCATGTGGGGTAGCAATACTTTTAAAATCTGGAATTTTCTGAATTGCCTATTTTATAAACAATCCATAAAAACATACTCTTCATTATTAATTTTTATTTTATGTTTCAAAATGTGTAATTTGCAAACAAATTGAAAGGAAAACTTTAACAGAAGGACTTAAAGAAGTTATCAATAAACGTTTGGTTCAAATTTGAGTAACTAAATTTCATATTCATTACAAAATGTTATCTTTCACAAAAAAAAAAAAAGAATAAATTTCACACAAATAACTTTTACTTTTTTCAAAATGGGCCCTAAGATAAAAGCCCTGCGTTACAAACTGAGTAAATTGACAACTTACCTTTGCTTGAATGCCAAACGAGTTTATGCTGCACAGTCATCTCTGCTGCCATCTCTGAACTGCGCCACCAAAGTCTCCTGAAAAATATGAAAATAAATTGTAATAGGTTGCAATATTAAGCATTTATCATATTCAACTAGAAAATTAAAAAGAAAAAGTACAACTGATTAATGTATATAACTGATGTCAGTGAATCATTTTCTTCTTCTTTTAAATCAAAACTTATTTCAACATGCACACACACATAATTTGCATTAAATAAAATGGCATCTTATCTAAATATTGCTATGGGGAGGAAAAGAAAAAAAAATTACTTAATCAGCCACACCAGCAGAAGTGCTGTGCACTTAGACTGTTTTAAATTTTTACACGCATATGCACTATAGCGCTTTTTACTGAAATTATGGTACTGAAAAAGAAAAACACTGCAGAACATAATATAAAAGATGGAGATAAATTATAGTTCCAGGAAAGTAATTAAGGAAGATAATTGATACAATGTTTGGTACTTTTCGGTTAGCTGGACACCAGTAATATATATATATACATGTATGTACTTATTGGCACCTGGCTAACCGAAAAGTACCCAATGTTTTATTTAACATAAAATTAAAAGTGTAATATCAGACAGGCTCTCTCCTCTTAATATTTTGGATGGGTGTAAAAAAAAAAAAAAAAAAAATGTAACAGTATAGTATAACAGTGTGCAACTATTTTGGATTCCAAGAAAGGGTTGGGTTGGGTTGATTATTGACGGCCAATTATCTACACCAGGGATATAGGCCCGGGGGGAGCGCCCTTCGTGGGGGTCTTTCTAAGGGAACCTAATCCGTATTTACGCATGGATAAATCCACAGCTCGAAGAAAACCACGAAAACTCCGAACGATTAGGCCAACGGGCGCGATTGGGATCGAACCCAGCACCTCCCGTCTACCAGCTTCGAGAGCACAACCTCTCAGCCACTGGTGGGGCGGATTCCAAGAAAGAAATTACATGCTTTGAGAGTATGTTGTCACAAACACAGAAAGAAAATTTCAGACTCGGGGGAGATGAGGTTAAAAAAAGGCTTAAAACAAGTTTTAAAAAGGAAGACGTCCTTAAAGACAAATTTGTTTTTGCATGAGGGGTAAGAGACGATGCAATACTTTGAAACAAAAAAAGGTACATTTCGGTTAGCCGGGCGCCAGTGATATATATCAACATATATAAATACATAATGTATATACATACATATATGTATATACATACATATATGTATATAAATATAGGTATGTATATATGTGTATATGCAGACATATGTGTATATACATAGATATGTGTATATATAATACATGTATATATATCACTGGCGCCCGGCTAACCGAAATGTACCCAAACAAATTATGTGCTTTCATTAGGAAAAAAAAACCCATTAAAAATTAATCTGGTTTGTTATTAAAAAAATATTTACAACATGAAAATATATTAAAAGCAACTGTTTATAAAAAGTTTGGGTCCTTTTCTGCTATACCAACACCATTGTCGCTAAGCATAATAATCGGCACAAAAGGAAATTCACATGAAACGAATCATTTGAAAACAAAAATAACATTGTTGGCACGAATTTAAGCACTTAAAAATAAAACGTTTGAAAATTGCAATACAAAATATGCACTTAAAATAAAAGAACAAATAAATATTACATAAGGTAATAAAATAAAACTCTATTTAAACTACAGGCTTGAAATTGTAAATGTCTCTTAGGATTGCTGTAAACATTTCATTTTTTGAATGAAGATGTTTATGAGTTTTTTTGATAAAAACTTTTTTTTTATGTATCTAAAGTCCTAAAACAATTTTATTGCCGCTTCTACATCATCAAGTAACAGCTTAATGGTAAAATTCATTTCAGTGTCAATAATAAATGCAAGTTATAATTTAATAAATATTTTCTATTTGAAAAGTAGCAAGTTAAGATGTTTTATGAGGTTACGATTAAATAATAATAATAAAAGATTCACGTTCAATAAATAGTCCAATCAGAATGTTTGGTACAGTTTGCAATAAAAAATTCTTTACACGGTTAGGGTAGAAATAAATGGCAGATTAGCGTATATTTTGGCATGTGTTGGTATAACAGAAAAGTACCAAGTTGTGTTCCTATTACACTCTGATAAGTGGAATTTAAAAATTAAATCAGATTACTTAGCTTTTCGGCTAAACCAAAACATTTTGGGCACTATTGCCATGACTAATTAAAAATCACATTAATGAATTAAAAAGAAATTACCTACTTTATTAAAATCTTAAAAATAAAGTGAAATTTTGCAAATGGTCATTAATTAGTACATAAAATTCGAAGTTTTCTATTACTATCAAAATAAAAATATGCCAGTATCATCAGAAAATACAGAATATATATATATTAGTTAATTAAAACCAGATCTTAACATATGAAGTATAATTTCACTGAAAGACACTGGAGCTGTAAAATATTACTTTCCGCTTCCTGACTGGTTTAAGATTGTCAGCAATAAAGCAAATTATAAAACAGGCAACGGAGAATTATGAAAAAAATAAAAGCTGAATTTTTATTGGTTAATTTTTTTATAAACCAAAAACTTCCGAGATTGTTCATTACGGACACATTTTACTCTGATATATATATATATAATTACAATCAACTTATTAATAGCATATTCAGGGCAGATGTAAGATCAGTAAAGAACTTTTTTTTTTTTATTCACTTCTGTAGAATTAAGTCGCATAATAAGCAAAGCAATGCAGTTAATTTTACACAATTGCTGATGCTTTTTCTCAGCTTTCTTTATCTTGAACTTAAATCTGTCCCTGAGAATGATGAAAACTAATTTTTAACTAACTCTTGGAATAATATAGAAAAATAATCTTACCTAATTTGTAAATCTAAATATCCAAAAACCAGTGAATGACGAGACTTAGACATAGACGACGCCACGATGCAGGAAAGGGAAATGTAAACAATGCTGCGATGACGCTGCCAAAAAGACATAAAAATCCCTACGAGACCGCAGAAAAAAAGCTATATTTCAATAGATTTATTTTTTCAAAGTTTTTTTTTTATCTTCAAAATTTCTCATACAACATTAAATAATTTTAAAAGTGGAAATTTTTCAATGCTGATTATTACAAAGCGGAAAACATTTAAAAATATATTTACAAAAATCCCCACTGGGAAAAAAAATGTGTTGGAAAAGGGAAATCTTGTTTCATCTTTCCCTGCATTACTCCCGGCTTGCCGTGTGAAAGGAGTGGGAGGGGGGGATCGGTATTTGCTATTATTGCTTATTTAAGATAGTTAAGATTTTTTTTCTTTTAAATCTAAATTTTGAGTGTTTCAAAAAATGAAAATAACTTATTTTTTGGAACTGATTTATAGATAATATACAGATAATATAAAATCACCGCCCCCCCCCCTCCTCCAAGAAAAAAAAAGAATTTTTTTTTTTTTTTTTTTTTTTCGTTTAACAGTAACTGCTTTTTGGTAAAGTGGCATTTATTTCTTTTGACAAATATTTTTTCATTGAAATTTAAATTGAAATAAATTCCCATTTATCATTAATTTTTTTAATATGTTTATATAATATGTATGTCTAAAGATTGCAATATTCATTTTCATTCTAGGTGCTCACAAAAGATATTCATTTAAAGATATTAATGCATACTTTAAAAGCAAAAACATTAACAGTTTTTATGATTTTTTTTTCCATAAAAACTCTTTAAATTAAAGAAGGGTACTTTTGGTGTATTTTTTATTGCATAAAATATTTAAATGCAGCATATTTTATCGTTTCACATAAATCCAGGTTTAAAATAACGAAAATCATCTTATAAAATGTGAAGTAAAGATACTTTTTATTTCTTATAATAAAAATGTCGAGAAGATTATACTGGGCCACTAACTTTTAAACAATGATAGATTTGTATATCTTGGCCGCAAACGTACTTTCATTCGCTATTGGGCACTGAAATTGCATTAAGTTTCCCCGCCATTTGCCCGTTAACGATTTGGCGATAGACATCCGGTGTGCGGGCGCTTCAGTTAAAATACATTAATGGCTGGATACAAATTGCCGCAAACTTTTTTGGCCACAACGTTTACGACAGGTGGCCAAAAATCTCGTGTTTGCTGGGATGGTTCTCTCCCCAATCCGAAAGCACCCTATAGTGCTTCGCTGTTTGAGTTACGACCATGTTTTGTATAGCGTTTTGAGCTTGTCTAGAAGTGCTTTATCACCCCTTACAGTTTGGCCCATGAATTCAGGGACAGTATATTACATATAAATGTAAATAATATCCATTCTTTCAACTTCAAAACTGTGAAATACATTCTTCATGCCTCGTGAAATTCATGAAATTGAAGTAAATTTCACCTGCAAAAATAATGAATTTAGTTTAACATTTTTTTATAGTTTTTGATAGATACCTTTGCAACAGTGTATTTTTACAAATTATACATCGTAAATAATTTTTGAAAAATTAGGTAATATATATATATATATATATTTTTTTTAATGTGAACTGATTTCCAACAACTATTTTTTAAATCCATCTTTAAGTCTAAATTTAGACAGCGAAATCTGCGTTCTTAAGCACATAATGTTATTGCCCATAATCGGTATCTATGAAAGGATTTTCTATGAACCGATGAGTCAATTTTTCTTAGATTTGATATATTTCTCTACTACGTGATATGATGGAGTGCTAAATATGTTTCACTTTTTTTTTTCGGGTATGAACAAGAAGTTTTTTGTTCATCAATTTTATGATTGTTATGCATTTGTTGCGACATAAAATTTTGCAGTTTCTTCATATAATCTTTATAAAAAGTGATAATAAATTTTACATTTTTCTATGCCTTATATAAAAATAAATTATGTAATAATATGACCATTTTCAAAACAGAAATTATGATGGTATATACCAGACGAACCGACATACTCAAATGTCGTAAACATTTTAGCATTTTTACGAAAATTTGAGCCTTTTTAAGAAGATTTTAGATGATTGGCACCTTTTTATGTGTAACTGTAAAAGATATATACATTAGATAAAATAACTATTATCGGTTTCTTATTTAAAATAGTTACTCTGTATTTAAGCAATATATCCAAAATGTATGACATTGACTTAAATAAAGCCCAGAAAATCAGACTGACTGATAGACAAACATTCCATCTTTAAAACAAACACGATACCACTACCAAAACGAGCGCATTTTATTAAAAACGTTATTATTAAAATTGTAGCTTATATTTAAGAGCTGAGCTAATAAAAGTCAAAACCACTTTCAAATGCGGAAGCCAACAGAAAACAAAATTGCATTAAAAAGTCATAAATAAATTTAAATTCATTAAATTGAAAGAAACGGGCATTATTTTAAAATTCTAAATGCAATATTGTTATTTTAGATAAATTGTTATATTTATTACTAGCTGGCCCCTAATTACATCGGGGCTTCGAATCCAACAAACCTCCAATTCATATGAAATTTTTCCAAAAAACGAACCTCGAATATGATAAACCTCGAAACGAATAAACCTGGGGCTCGGGTACCCGCTGACTACGGCACCGTACCCTGCTTCGACTCATATTTTCACTACTAAATATGCAGATATTTTCACGAAATTGTAAAGAGAGCTTGGATATAGTAATATTTATAACCAATTAAAATTTCAGAGAGTACGGAAGATGAAAACTTCTTTTTTATTGTTATGTTAAAGGAGCCGACGCGAAAACAAACAAAAAAAGACGAGAGGAGAACATATTTCTTTTTGGAATTAGATAACAATATTTTTTCACGAAATTATTATCACGGACTGTGAAACCGTTATATTTATAAGGATAAAAATTTCAAAGAGTTCAGAGAACAAGAACTTTTTTTTAAGCTATGTACCAACCCTACGTGAAAAAAATAAGAATATGTCTTATTTTTTCATTCTTTCAGTCTTATATTTCTTACAAGCGCTTTTATCACTAAAAAATATCAATATTGTTTCTCAAACTTTTCATTTAAAATTATAATTTCATAAAAAAACGGGTTCAAGATATACAATCAAACAAACTTAAGGTTTGTTTAAATTTATTATCACGAGCAGGGCAACACCCGGGAGGTGGGAGGGGTTTAGCTAGTGGTATATATAAAAGGTTCTCTTAGACATGTTGTATTATACTTCAAAATATTTTGTGTTTTATTATTTAACTAGCAAGCTACGCCCGCTACGCTTGTCAATTTCTCTTAACGAACCTTTAATCAAACAAAATATTGACATTTCATAATTCACTCTTATATTTTAACAGAATAATAAGGATACTATAATTTGTGACTCGTGCTATAGCCAATGTACACGTCAGGACACGTCGCCCTTATCATTATATTTTTACGCGTGAAGGTTTCGCTATGGTACTCTATGGTGAAATTTGGTAATTTTAGAAATTCAATAGTTGAAAAATCGCAGAATCATTAGATCATTTTTCTTTAGAATTTGTTCTTAGAGCGCATTTAGATCTTATAAATAACAATCATGCCGAACTTCAAGTTTCTAGCTCCTTCAGCATCGCAAAAATCGCAATTTTAGAACGTTTTTCGCTTCTGCACCCCCTCGGGGTAGTGGCACCGACATAAAATATAGCCTATGTTGGAGCAGGGATTGTCACCATCCATTTGCCACCATCACTTTTGAAATCGCTTTAGTAGTTCCAGAGATTCCATAGAAATTGTAATTTAGAATGTTTTTAGAAAATTTTTTGCTTATTTCAGCCTTTTAAATTTCGAATTTTTTTAGACTTTGTTCTTATAGAGCATTTAAATCTTGTAAGTAACGACCATACAAAATGTCAAGTTCCTAACTCCTTCATTATTGAAAATATCATAATTTTGGAACGTTTTTCGCTCCTGCACCCTCTGCGGGTAGTAGCACTGACATAAAATTTAGCATATGTTGGAGCAGGGACTGTCACCATCCATTTGCCACCATCACTTTTGAAATCGGTTCAGTAGTTTCAGAGATTCCATAGAAATTGTAATTTAGAATGTTTTTAGAACGCTTCTTCCTCATCTCACCCTTTTAAATTTCGAATGTTTTTATAATTTGTTCTTAGAGAGCATTTACATGTTATAAGTAACTACCATACCAAATTTGATGCTTCTATCTCCTTCAGTATACAAAAAATCGAAATTTTAGAACGTTTTTCGCTCCTGCACCCCCCTGGGGGTGGTGGCACCGACATAAAATATAGCCTATGTTGGAGCAGGGATTGTCACCATTAATTTGCCACCATCACTTTTAAAATCGCTTCAGTGGTTCCAGAGATTACCCTCTACAAACAAACAAACAAACAAACAAACAATCTTTACTACTTTATATATTAGTATAGATAAGGGGGAATTAGCCCCTTGTTCCCCCCTTCATACTTAACCAATCAATCCCGAAAACTAATCAGGGATGCGCCTTAACACAGTGAACCTATAAATGAAATTTGAAGGAAATGGGATAATTCTGCATGAAAAACCCATTTACATAAATTAAGGGGGGTATTAGCCCCCGTTCCCCCACTTTATACTTAATCAATCAATCCCGAAAACTAATCAGGGAAGCGTCTTAAACCAATGAACATATAAACAAATTTTGAAGCAAATAGAATAATTCTGCATGAAAAACCCATTTATATAAATTAAGGGGGGATTATCCCCCCGTTCCCCCCCCCCTTTATACTTAACCAATCAAACCCGTAAACTAATCAGGGAAGCGCCTTAACTCAGTGAACCTATAAACAAAATTTGAAGGGAAACGGAATAATTCTGCATGAAAAACCCATTTATATAAATTAAGGGGGGGGGGGAATTAGACCCTTGTTCCCCCCCCCCCTTTATACTTGACCAATCAATCCCGAAAACTAATCAGGGAAGCGCCTTAACTCAGTGAACCTATAAACAAAATTTGAAGAAAACGGAATAATTCTGCATGAAAAACCCATTTATATAAATTAAGGGGGGGGGGATTAGCCCCTTGTTCCCCCCTTTTATACTTAACCAATCAATCCCGAAAACTAATCAGGGAAGCGCCTTAACACAGTGAACCTATAAGCAAAATTTGAAGGAAAACTGATATTTCTATGAAGAGTTATCGCATTACGTACGTACATACATACATACAGAACCGGCTGCCAAGCTCTCAGGGCTTGACAGCCAGTGTGATAACTGAAAAATCGCAATTTTAGAACGTTTTTTGCTCCTGCACCCCCTGGGGTTAGTGGCACCGACATAAAATATAGCCTATGTTGGAGCAGGGGTTGTCACCATCAATTTGCCACCATCACTTTTGAAATCGGTTCGGTAGTTCCAGAGATTACCCCCTACAAACAAACAAACAAGAATTACTCCTTTATAATATTAGTATAGATTATACATTTTTTATGAAAAATTGAAATGAATTATTTGCTTCTCATATAACACTTCAAATCAATAATAGACAGCAAATATTTACTGATTAAAAGGAATATTATCACAATGAAACTTTGAAATGAAAAGGTACAATTTAAACTTTAAACTTATTTCGTATTGAAATAAAAGAATACGGATAATTTTTCGGTTGTGTTAAGGTGTAAGACATTAAACTTAACTGTATACTCATAAAAAATTAAATAAATGAAATCCTCTGCAGAACTTTAATTAAATTAGTAAAAATGCAAACGAATATTAAAACTGTGAATTTTTAGACTTATTTTAAAACATATCTCTTTTATTTAAGAGAAAGCTTACGAAATGGTGCATTTTTTCAAACTAATGAAGAATATTCTCTAAAACAAATCATCAGCAAAGTTATTTTTACGTGATAAGATGCTAATAAGTATTAGCGCTCATGAATGAACTTCTTTTCTTAACTTCTTAAAAATAATTAATGAAGTTTTGAGACAACTTTGACACATATGGATATAATCATACAATTTTTGTATTCAAAGTTTTCTTTGTGTTATGTTTGTTACTTCTTTAGCTTAATCTTTATGGTTGAAAAAGTAATTTTGCGTGGATATTTTAAAAGGACTGAAAGTATTGTTAATTCTTAAAGGAATAATTAGTTTGTAATTAAAGATTAAAAGATTATTACAGTAATACTTTTTGACATGGGTAATTTAAAGATAAGGGACTAAATCCAGCAACATTTTTCTATTTATTAACACATTACACTAATATCTATTCATTAAATGTATATTTTTGGCAGGATTCTTTTACTGTGGAATATTTTTTGTTGTAGAGAAGAACTTAAGAAATCAGACTTTATTATTCTGCTTTTCTATTGAAATAGTTAATGTATCTAAAAATATTATCCCCCTTTTTCGTATATTTTCCTAACCATTGAAATTGAAAAGAATATGCTTGAGAACAAAAGATTCAATATAAATAAAAAATGGATAATGTAATTTTATATACATTAAAGTAACCTAACAAAAACAAAAAAATCCAGTTTGTTGCTGTTATCGACTGCGTAGTGACTATAAAAAAGAAATAAACTTTTAATTGATACGCTGAGAAAATATTTTACTATATATATTGTAACATTGCCGAGATTAAATCTGATTAAGTACTTTTTAAAAATCACATTTTCCAGAACTGTCATTGAGATTTTCTGGGTCTAATAATTGGATTCGAGGTCTACACAGGTACAAGTCTGGCCCGAAAAACCAAAACTGGAATTTTCTTTCATTAGACATTTTTTGGACTGGACCTTTTTTTTTTTTGTGTGTGTGTGTGTCTTTATTTCTTTCTACTATTATTATTATTTTGAAGCATTTTATTTGTGTTGATAAATAAATAAATAAATTTAAAAGGTGTATTTCTTTCAAATGTGTATTAAACTATGGGTTCAAATGTTGGGCGAAATAAAAAAAGTTTAAAAACACTCCTTTAGATGTAAAAAATTCATTACGTTATTCAATAATAAACAAACTGATTGAGACCGCATTTTCCTGATTTTTGCATTGCGACATCACTTCCGGGCTGTCAACTGGGAAGGATGCTATGACACATATTTAACAAAATAAAACAAATTATTCATAGCAGTAAACAGGAAATTAGAAGCGAAGCAAGTAGATTTAAATGCAGACGATAAAAAAAATAACCTCAATTTTTTAAAAGATCGAATAGGGCCAATCTTTTCCAAAACGTATTAAATGTAATTCATTTCACTCGGCTCCAAAAGACCTTATCTTTCGTTCCACCGGAACGTAAGAAATTCACAAATAATATCACTGTAAATGGAATCCCGTGGATTTCGATAGTTATCTATCGAAATCTGTCGTCTATCGTTATCTATCATATCTTTATTCAAATAGAAAGCTCAATTTCTTTCCCAATTGGCCAAAATTCACAGCCACAGCTCTATCCGAACTACTAATCGGAAATGAAAACGTGGCTCGAATTTCACGAGAAAACCCTCACAGACCCAGGGGACGCGTTCCAAATCCACTGATTCTGTCGCACCTTGTATTATGCATAGCTACTACACAACAACAGTTTCTTAATTAACAAATCACTGTAAAAATAACCGTGACAGCCAGGAGATAAATATGCACTTTGCGAAACTTAATGAAATGGCAAAATAGGTTTCATGCACGCCCAAATGTTAGAATTCAGGTCACCACGATCGCACGCAAAATCTCAAAGCACTTTTGTCTAATAGAATACCCTTATAAAAGAGTAGCTAGGCACTCTGCGTGCAAGGTTTGGTCAAAATTCTAGCTTTTGTACCAGTGTCGGATATGAAACTGTTCTAAATCGGACTGATCTGCCCTTCCAGACCTGTAACTCGAATGCAAAGTTAATATCTTGCATTAATACGTAAATCAGATCACGTTTTGTAAAATGACAAAATTCCATTTATTACAGATTGTATTATATACAAATACAATTTATCTGCAGATACACAGGTATGTATATGTGAAAAAATGAATGCGAATGAATACCAGGTGTTCTAAAAATGACAGATGAATTTTAAAATTCAATAACTTGCAAACGGTGACAGATAGTAAAAAAATTCTTACACGAGGGTTATATACGATGACAGGAGTTTTTTTTACTGTGATTCTTTATTTTAGTTCAAATTTCAAACAATAGATGGCGCTGACAGCGATTGGTACTCAGTCAAGGCCGAAAGTGACGTCACTCAGCATTGATACATAACCCTCCTACAAGAATTTTTTTAATATCTGTCACCGTCTGCAAGTTATTGAATTTTAAAATCCATCAGCACCCCTGCTGGTGCGGTAGCTGACTGGTAGTTTCGTTACCTGTATCATCTAATGTTCTAATGTATCATATATACCAAATTTTCGATGCTAAATTGGTTGCCAAAATGTGACGCTGCCAAACGAAAAAAAAATAGTAGCAGAACTGATTAAAAATATTTTTTTATTTGAGTCCCAGTAACACCGAATTACGGTACACCCTGAAAAAAGTTTTGTTGAATCAACAAAAATTTGGTTGACCCAACAAAATTTTTCGTTTAAAGATGGGTCAATGGAAATTTTGTTTGAATCAACAAAAAAAATGTTGTTGATTTTTTTTTGCAATTCCAATAAAAAATTTTGTATCGTCAGCAAAAAAATGTTTTGTTAGTTCAAGTAAAATGGTTCAATTTTACTTGAATTAACAAAATTCTTTCTGTTACATAGATATATGCTACGTATTATTTTAACAATCTATTTTCTTTTTTCAACAAAATAAAATAATAAAATATGTTATATTACGAACTTGTTTTGTTTATACTACAAAACCTTTTGTTAAATGAACCCATCTAAATATGCAATTTTAACTATTTTTTAATTCATTTCGCTTGTAAACCTTGAATCAAGCAAATTTTGATCATACTTTTTTTTCAAATGAAAACCGAGAGGGTGAAAATTGCCCAAGCCGTGAGTTGATCCCGGGTCCTCAGGACAGCGCTCTGCGGCTCTACCACTGAGCTACAAGGAACGATATCTGAGCTCGGCATTTCTCACTCTTATATATGTGGGAATGGCTGAAACCGCAGCACCAGATGAAAATGTCATCAGGAGCATGCAAATTTCTGCGGCAAACATGAGACGACAATACAAAGGCCCAGCATACGGCAACACATACTTAATTTTTAATTCATTTTCAGCAGTAAATTACGCCTGCAAAAAGCAGGATAAAAATTCACTGTTATATTTTACCAGTGTACTTTCTTCCAATACCAGAGTACTTATGTACCAGAGTACTTTCTTCTTGCAAAGATAGAAGAAAGTAATAAATGGACAGGGATATTTTTAAAACTACCTTGGTCCGTCCCAATGAAAAAAAGTTTTAATTATCCAAAAATTATGTTAATCTTTTAATTATATAGCTATACAAGTCAAATAAATCGAGTTACGTTCAAAGATTACAGGCGTAATTCAATGCTGAAAATGAGATAGAGCTATTGCAGAAATCGCGAAAAATGCAACATAGCAGCGCCACCAGTTGTGCGATTTTTACCAAAAACTAATCAGCAACAATTTATATCAGGAAGTAACTGAATATAAAGTTTTATTAAATTCCGTGCATTAGTTCTTGAGATAGAGCGCTCACAAAATTTTTGTCACATACAGACAGACAGAGTCATTGACAGTCATTTTCTAAAAACAGTCAAATCGTGTTCAGGACCTTATAAAATCCGTCGGAAACCGGAAGTCGAAAATTTTCATGATTCCAATACATTCTTCTTGTAAAGATAGAAGAAAGTAATAAATGGGACAGGGGGATTTTTAAAACCACCTCGGTCCGTCCCAATGAAATTTTTTTTAATTATCCAAAAATTATGTTAATCCTTTAATTATATAGCTATATAAGTCAAATAAATCGAGTTACGTGAAAGAGTTATGGCTACTACACAACAATTTAAATTTTGCAAAAACAACAAAATTTTGCTGGATATACAGAATTATTATAAAATTAAAAAAACAGATTTTGTTAATTCAAGTAAAATTGATGAAATTTCGTTAAAATTTTGTAAGAGTGGTAACAATATTTTTTTGTCCAAGCAACAAAACCAATTTTTTTACTTCAACTAAAAAGTTTGCTAAAATAACCAAAATGTACTCATAAAAAAAAGGCTTTGTTGTTTTAATCAATTCCTTTTTCTGGGTGTACTTAAAGTTAATTTTTAAATAAACGACGACATCACTTTTTTTTTGGCTTAATTATTTCAATTTATTTATAAAAAATAGTTATTCTTTGCTTAATAAAATAATATTATTTCAAACAAATTAAAGAAAATTATAAGAATTTTATAAAAACAAACCTGTGTTTTTGTTTCTGAACAATCGAAGCATTAAATGAAAATATATCATTCATGTTTGCTTATACATTTTCTTGGCCAATTAATTTCCTACAAATTTCACTGATTAAATATAATTAGAAATTGGTAGCTTTCAAATGACTGAAATACTGGAGTATTTAAAGGAAAACTGTCTTTTCAGAGTAATAAATATTGCGTACAAATAAATTTAAACTGCTACAAAAACACGAAGAAGAAGAAATATCAAATGCCTTTACTGTAACACGATCGTATTTAAACATGGAGAAAGCATGAGTTTATTTTAACCATCTAAATAAAATATTTTTTCCAGTTCAGTTACCATTAGTAATTTAAATAATAACCTTTATTATCACTTTACGTTAACTCTGATGAAGGTTTTTTTTTTTCGCTAAGACAATTATCAAATTGCTTTCTTTAAAATATTTTTCTTTTTCTAGAATCCCTCGAAGACAATATTTACCATTTTTTAACAAAATTCTTTAAATTT
Organism: Maratus michaelseni; assembly: GCA_963931845.1. NCBI lineage: Eukaryota > Metazoa > Arthropoda > Arachnida > Araneae > Salticidae > Maratus > Maratus michaelseni. The sequence goes on from OZ007589.1 coordinate 329,134,882, forward strand.
CTTGAATTTTCCCAGACGTTTAAACGCATTAAAATTCACTCTAAGGCTAATTGCTGCTTTAATTATGCAAATCTCTTTGCAATGTCGCTTTAAACTTGAATTGGAGTACTTAGGGAATAGAAAGAAGTTTTAAAAGGTGCATATTTAGGAAGAAAATGCTCTTGCACTAGAAAGAGTATCTGTGAAGAAGAAGAAGATGTTACTACTTCTCTTTTTTAACTCCATTTTTTCAATTTTTGGATAAGAAATATTTTTTATTAAGTACAATAATTTCATTTCAAATACAAAGCAGCAAAATAATTTATGAAATAAGTCATAAGTCAACAAGTCTCAAGAATTACTTTATTAAAATGCAACATTCATGTCTGTCTCTATATTTTTCTTGAATAGTTAGTTACTCACAAATTTCGCTGATCAAGTTATATCTTTGATTTCGAGATATAACATAGGAATTAAATTTAACAAAGTCAATATAAATTATTAATCTCGAAAAAGTATGTTAAATTATATTTCTCAAGAAATTAAATAAACAAGACAAAAAATCATGCATCAAGCATAGATTATGAAACACTTTCAACACGTTAAGAACACTTTAACAAACCTTCGCTGTTTAATAAGGTAAATTACCTAAATTACCTAAGTAACCTAAGTAAACATTTTAGAAAATCCCAAAACACATTTGAAAACCTGATTTCAGCAATTATATGCCATATTTAGAAAAGTACTCTACAATTCTTTTGTGCAGCCCTGTATATAATCTACAAATTTGTATATATTCTGTTTAGCATGCTACAATATAGTTTATTAAGGTACACATAATACATTTGAAAATTCACTTTCAGCAGTTTCTACCAATAGACAAAAACACATTTGTATTTTTTGTACAGCCCTGTATATTACATTAAGATTTTTATACACGCCACATATTCAGCTAATGTTTAAATCAGGCAAAAACTCGCTGAAAACTACTGAAATCACACTTCCAGAAATTATAAGGCATAAGTGGCCATGTACCCAGTTCCTTGCGTGGCCGTATATATGATTTTATTTGTATTTAATAAGCATCTCTTAGTATACTAAATATATTTCATGTTCAAAATGCATAACTCGATTAAAAGACCCCTTTAAGCAATTTACGCTGATACAGTAATGTTTAAGAATTATTTCGTGTATCCCTGTATATGATACATTTACCACATAGTATGCAAAAGTTTAGTTAAACGCATACCTAACTGAAAGCGCACTTCCAGAACTTCGCTCATAGACAATACTTTGGCTAAAGTATAATAACTTATATAATATTTTGATAAAGATTCGTACTATAGCTAGTTATATAAATATTCAGATCTTGATGATTTTTAATTGTGAACTGTGAAATTAAGTCTATCGTCTGCAGATTAATTTCTGTGATAAAATAAGTATCTCGGTTGCTTCACGATTAAACCTCGGAAGCTCCTATAACAAGAAAGCACCGATTTCTTTTTTAAAAATTCAAATTTCTTAATAAATGTTTTTATTAATATCTCCTAAAGTTTTGATTCGATTTTCATAAAATTTGAAACGTCTCGACAAAATTCTGCAAAGATAATATATCTTAAATTTCAAACTATTCGGTTGATTAGTTTTTGCGTTGCTATATGCGGACGGACGGAGAGACAGACGGACGGACCAATATGCTCTACGTATTTATATAATTACGAATGCACCTAAAAAGGAAATGATTCATTACTTTTATACTGTAAAATAGAGGCTTGCAGGAGGCTAAATGTTGAGGCCCGGACACAACCCATTCATTTTTTTGCAATTCATATCTGGTCCGGCCTCTACAAAAAGCACTGAAATTAGTCCCGACAAAAATCAATTTCAAATGAAGACTCATACAAAAAATAATGTGACTTAAAATAAAAAAAATATATATATTTAAAAAGACTACTTATGAAGTTAAATTATGAAAAAAAGGTAGATTAAAAAAATATATCTGTAATTTATTAAATCAAAACAAATTTATAAAGATTCCGTAAAATAAATGTACACTATCACTATTGCTTTTACAATATATAATGTGTATATAAATATTATATATATTATATATCCAGCCCACAAATAATAAAATCCAGGGCCCACCCAGAACAAATTTAATGAAAGAAAACTGACACCAGTCCTGAATCCCGACCGTGTTCCACATTGACCTCTACAACACAGTTAGAATTAACTTTTAACCCTTTCATGTACAAATTATTTTTAAATGGATAAAAAAAAATATTTTGCACTTAAAATAGACTATTAAAAATAAATAATTTTGATTTTTTTTTAATCTTATACTTATTAGAAAATTACAATGAACCTCAGATGTCGTTTACAAGAATTTAAAGAAATTTACTAATAGTTATTAAATAGTGTTTTTTGTGATAACGTAAACTATGAATGCATGAACACTAAGTACGAAGAAAAAAATATATTGGTACAATTTCGCTCATGTTCTTGATTAAATTTAAGATCAGAAATTATTTGAGAATATTTTCTTTCATGCAGAACAGAAACAAATTTGTCAAAGGTGAATTTTCCGACAGAATATTTGAAAAGAAAATCATTCTGTCAACTGTTGTCGCATTTCACAAGCATTATTTTTCTTCATAGAAGGCTGTGCTAAAGAAGTGAAAAAAATATGCACAGTTCTCTAATGTGTTTTTTTATTATTCAACCTCATGTGAGGTTATCGTACATAAGAGGTTTAACCCCTTAATCGTCGTGCCCGAGACATTCACGGGCAGCGTAGATTACGCCTATTTTATTGAGATTGTTTCATTCCCACCAGTTTTTTTTAAATAGTATTATTGGCTTTATTCTTGCATTATTTTATCTGCCTATTAAATAAGACGGACATTTCTACTTAAAAAAACTGGTGGTAATCAAGCAATCCCATTTTTTAAAAAGTAGCCTACACTAAAAGGGCGCGACGATTAAGGGGTTAAAGCATTTCACAATTCTGAAATAAGATGTTCTCTTTTGTTTTCTCTAAATAATTCATTTCTCATACAAATATAAATTTTTGCCGAAACGTCAGTGAAGGCTTACTGTTGAGACCCGAAAAGTTTTTGGTTTCTGTCTGTCTGTTTGTCTGTCTGTCTGTCTGTCTGTTCCGCGATAACTGCCGTAAAAATGATCCGATTAGGTTGATTTTTGGTGGGTATGTTGGTGAGATACCCGGAATTAGCTGTATAGTTTTTGGTTAAATTTGGTTCATTCGTTCGAAAAATAGAGAACATTTCTTTTTAAATCATAATGCTTTCCTATGGGACTGCAGACGATTTTCAAATTTCATTTTTAACTGAAATGGAAATCGCATATTTGAATAATGGATTTCAACGTAAAATTATGGATGTTGATTTTCGATATGGAGGTTTTAAATATATCCAATAATTTTGAAAAATTGACGATACATTTATTAGAATTGAGATATTAATTGTTTAAATGATTGGAAATTTTTTTGCCTCTGTTCCGGAAATATAAAACTTTTATTTTCATGTTTTTTACAAATTTTAAAATGCATTTTTTTTTACTTTTCTCTTTAATTTATCAGTTGCCTAGCAACGATATTTCAAAGAAGATAAAAATAATAAAAGCAACACGCACTATTTTGTTCCAATAATTTATTAGCAAAAGAAATTATTTTTGTATTCTATTGACATAAATGAAGAATTTATTTTAATACAAGTTTTTTTTTAATCTAAAAAGTTACAAGAATAAGAAGTTCATAAGAATTTCAGAATATCATTGCATAAACCGTGTTTAATTTAACGTTTCTAATTTCTGAAACCTCCGAAGAATTGTATATGCCTGTAAATATGTATGCAATAGAAAAAAATTAAATTGCGGATTGTAAGATGCTAAATAATATGAAAAGTGAGATTAAAAAACAGTGACTTGAGCTGACGTTGAGGCTCCTGATCTGCAGATTTACTAGTTATGGAAATTTCCTTATTATTACTGTGCATTCCCGAAACGTCAGTGAAGGCTCACTGTGGAGACGCGAAAAGTTTTTGGGTTTCCGTCTGTTTATTTGTCTGTCTGTTCCCCGATAACTGTCGCAAAAATGATCCGATTAGATTGATTTTTGGTAGGTATGTTGGTGAGGTACCCGGAATTAGCTGTACAGTTTTTAGTTAGATTTGATCCATTCGTTCGAATAATATAGAACATTTCTCTTTAGGTGATAATGCTTTCCTATGGGAATGCAGACGATTTTCAAATTTCCTTTTTAACTAAAATGAAAATCACATATTTGAATAATGGATTCAAACACAAAATTATGGATGCTAAATTTTTGATATAGAAGTTTTAAATATATCTAATAGCTTTGAAAATTTGTCAATACCTTTATTAGAATTTAGAAAATAATTGTTTAAATTATTGGAAAATGTTTTGCAGCTGTTCGGGAAATATAAAACATTTTACTTTCATATTTTTTTACAAATTTTAAAATACATATTTCTTTTTACTTTAATCTTTAATTTATTAGGGGCTTAACAACCCTATTTCAAAGAGTATCAAAATAGTAAAATTCAAGTAACTCGCACTATTTTGCTGCAATATTTATGTATTTTTTATCTAAAAAAAATACAAGAATAAGAAGTTCATAATAATGTCAGAATGCATAAACCGTGTTTAATTTGAAATTTCTAATTTCTGAAACCTTCGAATTATTTTATATACCTATAAATATATACGTAATTAAAAAAATAATTATTTACGGATTGTAAGATGTTAAATATTACGAAAAGTAAGATTAAAAAACAATGACTTTCAGAGCTGACGTTGAGGCTCCTGATCTGCCGATTTGCCAGTATTAATTAATCTCCCAGACGATGTCTCTGCCTTTACGAAGCGGTGATGGTTGTGTGCATCAGTGACCCGGGGATGCTGCTTGCCATTCGCTGGACAGGTTGAAGAGCATATGCCAGACAAAAAGGAACACCCTGGTCCTCCAGGTGGGGGGTTGTGACATCGGGCTAGCTCCTCTGTTGGCATACAAAAGACATCATTAATCGTATAAAAAGAAACGATTGACATGGTACGGGCATGTCAAAAGAATGAGCAATCAGATCTTACCAAAAGTTTTTAAGGTTGTTCTCAAATCCAAACTGTCTACTTTCAGACACATTTGTAATTCATTTTTGTTTGTAATCGCATGAAATCGGCATGTGCTTTTATTCAGAAACTTTATAATTGAACTTTTTTCTCATTTTTCGGTAGAGGCTTTCAGAAAATGCTGTCAAAATTAGCGTTTTGAACTGAATTTCCAGATACGACAACGCGTGAAAAGGAAAAAGTGGTGTCGTGAGAATATAATCGCTTTTAAATAAAAAGCGAATAAAAAAAATCGCTTTTAAATAAAATTCATTTATGATGTGATTATTATTATTATTTTCAAAAAGATGTGATTGATTGCATTTATTAATTTTTATTTCTTATAAATAATCTTGATTGTTCCTGTTACAACGTCACTGATGGCTCCAGCATATTATGTGTTTTCCCCTTCTTTTCATTCATGGTTTTCCTTTCACTGTCTCTTTCATTTCTCATTTCCCTCTCAAGCTATACACTCACCAGCTTAGTCCTCTGATGTCCCTGAGGATGGCTATAGAATTTTAGCCGAAACTCTTGGAATAATTTAACTTTTAACTAAGTTTTAACGTTTACACGTTAACAAAATACAAATACAATTATGTACTGTTTATATTTTCAATCTGTATATTAATCAATGGTGCACACGTCCATCTTTGATACTTTTAAATCCAATATCAATTAAATGATTTAATGCATTTCTCGAACCAAATCATTGAGTTTCAGCATCTTCTCTTGGATGTCTGCAACCAAAATCGATAGACTATGTATTCCCATATTCGAGATGCTAAGTATGAGGTTTCGTTGAATTCTATGCATTTAAAAAAGAAGACTTGGAAATGAGAACAGCTTCAAGAAAATTTTCCATTGAAGGAAACATCAACACTGAGAAATTTTTTTAAAAATCTTAAAATTTTTGACTGAAATCAAATAATATTTTGCATCAAATTTGACAGTAAAAGACCATTACTGTAATTGTAAGAGATTAAACGACATTTCAATTCTGATCTTTTGTATATCTTCTACCGCTGAAAAAGCTGTGTAACGTTTAAAATTCTTTTTAGGTGCGTTCGTAATTATATAAATACGTAGCACCTATAGTCGTCGTTTGGTCCGTCCGTCTGTCCGTCCGTCTGTCCGTCCGTCTGTCTGTCTGTCCGTCTGTCTGTCCGTCCGTCTGTCTGTCTGTCTGTCTGTCCGTCTGTCTGTCCGTCCGTCTGTCTGTCTGTCCGCATATAACAACGCAAAAACTACCCAACCAAATGGTTTGCAATTTAAAATATATTATCTTTGCAGAATTTTGTCGAGACATTTCAAATTTTATTAAAATCGAATCAAAACTTTAGGAGATATTAATAAAAATATTTATTAAGAAATTTGAATTTTTTTTTTTAAATCGGTGCTTTTTTGTTATAGGAGCTTCCGAAGTTTAATCGTCAAGCGACCGAGATACTTATTTTATGACAGAAATTAATCTGCAGACGATATAATTCATTTCACAGAATTAAAAATCATCAAGATCTGAATATTTATATAACTAGCTGATACATATATATCTGAATATTTATATAACTAGTTAAGATATTTGTATGAACAGTGTCATAAAATATATACTTAACTAGCTGTTTAACCCGTTCTACGCACGGGATATCATGAATTTAATTCTAAAACGTGCGTACGAACGCACCTCGTTTGTAACGTTTGACGTACAATTTCCAACTTGTTTATATTTTAAAAAGTACTGTTTGTGAAAATAATTCGAGTTTCAATTAAACAAAGAAAATCTTTAAAACTTTAGAATGTAATTTAAATGTTGAAACAAATATGTATTATGACTAGATTCTTTTCCGTATTATGTAGGCGAATTTTTAAAAGAAGTAGTCTTATAAGTCCATGCCTTACAAGAAAAATGTGAAAAGGTGTAAGAAAAATGTGAACGAAAGTATAAAATGTATTTACAAAGAAAAAAGCATTTTATCTTGATTTACGAAACTTGGTTTCGTTGATCTTTCTTGTCAAGGCAGCCGGATTTTTTTCGTACTTTCCTAAAAATCTTTTAGCGAATGGAGATTTCTTATCATATTCCTTTAAAGACTGGTATGTGAAATCCTGGATTTACAGTGAAAAATGCATTTAAAGATTTATTTGTGATGTTTTCAATAAGTTTAAAACTGAAAATAGTGTTTAAAAATACTTTTTTTTTTCTTTTTAGAAGTCCAATTTTAAATAATATACATTATACATAAAAAATTTTATAAATCATAGAAAATTTCACAAATAATAATTTCAAATTTCAGTTCATTTTAAAAGAACTATTTAACAGAGACCAACTTAAAGCTTTTTTAATACAACGCACAAATATCTGTTAATTTTGTTTGAATAATGCAGAAAATTTCAAGCTGAAACAATAGTCACCCTTTTAATAAATTTAATAATTCAATTATTTTGAAAAAAAAAGTGTAATAATCTATACTAATAAAATAAAGTTTCGCTCTGTGTGTGTGCGTGTGTCTGTCTGTCTGTTGGCGATGGCTAGCAAAATCTAGCCAACCTAGAAGTCTGAAAATTTAGGTGTGGATACTCCAAGGTCTGACCATGTGCATGAGTATTTTGATAATTATACTCAAGATATTAATTAGAATATCATTAAACATCGCATCGAAAATGAAATTTTTTAAATCAAAATGGCTAAAGAAAAGAACTGTTGTTAAGGGTTTACAAGCGGAAATGAACGAATTCGAAATTATTTTACTAATTAGTGAATTTTAAGAAAACTAATTAAGATATCAATTTGAAAATTTCTGAGCATTTATAATATATATATATACATATATATATATATATATATATATATATATATATATATATATCTGCTTCCGACTATGCGATTTTTTAAAAATTCTGCCGGTATTTATTCTTAATTTATGCAAAAAACTTCCAGATATCTGCGGGCGCCAGTGAAAAAAATCCGAGAAAGTTTCAGACAGGGATCTGCTTTCATTAAAAGCTGAACTACAAAGAGATCTGTTTCTCTGGCCGATCCCTCCATTTAGTTTGCGAAAATGAAAGGAAATAATTGCCAATTTTTACTAATGAACAAAAATTTAGATAACTAATTAAGATATAGATCTGAAATTGAGGATGGGAAGTGTTGTCATCTGCCGGCTATTTTAGTGTAGCGTCTTCGATATGTTCTAATTATCAGAAAAAAATAATTCTTTTTACACTGTAAAAAAAATCACAGTATTTTTACAGCAAAAAATGCTGGCAATATGGGTGCCAGCATATTTTGCTGTGAATTTACAGCAGTTTTGTTTTTCATGGATAAACAGCACTTTTGTAAATTCACAGCATTTTTTGCGGTTAATTTTACAGCAGTTCAGTTTTTTTATTTTACAGCAGATTTGTTAATTTTACAGCCGTTTTTGCTGTTAATTTTAATGCAATTTTAACAGAATGACTGTAAAACTTATAGTATTTGTTGTTGATATTTTACCCCCCCCCCCTCCCTCTCCGTGTATTGTTTTTTTTTTTTCTTATTTTAACCTGAGACATATTTCAAAGACTTTGGGCACTAAGTATTACCTTTTTGTTTACTTATATCATTATTTTAATATCATTATTATATAATAGATTCTGTTATACATATATACGATACAAATTTCGGTTTTTGGTCAAGTATATCACCCACAAAAATTTCAGTCATTTACCTATAGAGATAAAATGTTTTTTCAATAAATCATAACAAAGAAGATTTTACTTTATCTAGCTTTTAATTAATTATTCAGTATTTCTTTACAGGACTTTGTTTAACCGTTTGTTTGTATTTGAAAATACCCACTAATTTAAATCATGCATATATATATATTTTTTTCCTCCAACAAATTTAGGGTTATTTTTTGTATCTATTTAAATATTTTTGTTTATTCAATGTAGCCATTATTTCCTCCACCCCTCAACACGAACATGCAAAACTTTCTGATATTTAAACTATCATTCATATATAATTAATAACAAGACCTTATTGTACGCAACTTGCTGATATGGAAACTTTATATTGATAAAAAACTTATTTTATGCTAAGATAATTTTATAAGTTTACATTTAATTCCATAAATATCAGGTCTGATTGAAAAATGAACACGGGGAGAAAAAAAAAACACTTATGAGTTCAAGAAACGTAGAATAAAATAATAATAAAAAAAATCTGTTCACATAAAAACTTTAAAATTAAGCGTAAAAAATAAATAGATAATGGACAAAAACATTAAACGAGTTGCTGCAAATTACTGCTGCGACAGTAAACAAACAAGGAATATTTTAGGAATTGATAAAATAGTGCATCCAGATTACTCATAATAAATGATTTGAAAATGGAAAATAAATCACTGTTCGAAATATCGGCTAAATATATTAAATAAATAAAAATACTTAAATTACTGTCCAAAGTGAACAGAAAATTGTAGCTGGTAAAATATTTATAGGATTTAGAAAGTGTATTCGAATGCGAACGTATGAACTGGAGTTTTGAAAAATATATAATAGCGTAATAAGGCGTAGCTAAAAACAGGGATCTTGTTTAAAAAAAAAAAATGCTTGCATAAAGTTTCCCTGTGATACTTAAACTCAAATTATACGTAATAATAACAAAGTTCTAGAAGAACATACTGAGGTAAAGTAAAAAACAACATAACTAAATCAACATCCCCAACATCCCCCCCAACAAAACAACATCTCCTAAGCAAAATCATCTATTTTTACGATTTAAAACAAAATATTTATTTTAGACAAATGACGTGAAAGTTCCTGCCGTGATATATACGTGGTTTAAAAACAAAATTAGTATCGTATAAATATATAACAGAATTTATATGATATTATTAAAACAATAATATAAGAAAACAAAGATAAAACTTACTTTTACTCTTTGAAATATGTTTGTAATCCATTATCATGTGTAATTGTTACAACTTTCATTTCTCGTAGAATCGAAGCGTCACTTCATTATTGGACTGCACCTGCCGCTGACCTAAATGTGTTTATTCCCCTCGTTTGAGATAATGACAACAACGCCGACAGATGTCGCTATCTATACAGCTGTAATCACTGTAAATTAACGAAAGAGCTGTGTTTGATTGCTAGGTGAAATATTAACAGCCTTTTTTGCAGTTTTTTCTTCCGTTTTTTTTTACAGTGTAGGGTTTCGTTCATTTCACGAAACCCTATTACTCCCTCTCCGTTGTCTGTCCGTCACAGAACCATTCTCAGAAACTATGTAAATTACAGAGTTGAAACTTCGTGTATGTTTCTGAATACCAGCTATAAAGAGCTCAAAACATTAAAATTTGAAAAAATCGTATTATTTTAATAAATAGAGATAAAAAACCAAAATTCTAACAGCCTTTTCTTATTCAATTTAAACATTTTTCGTTATAGCAGATGCCAAAAATTAAAAATCCACGATGAAATTCTTTCTATAATAATTAATTTTCTATCAGACGATTTTCACGTGAAAAATGAAAATGAAATAAAAAGTTTCACCAATTGAAAAAAAGATTAATATGAAATAAAATTGATTGACGTCATAGTGGTAATGAAACGAAAAGATTTCTCAATAATACAAGGAGTATGAGTATGTGTACGTACACAAAGCAGATTACTATCACGTCATTAGAGAATTAAAAATAAAATATGACGTCATATTGGAAGTTTAACGGATTTTTCAAATGTTTCAGAATAATACAAAGCTAATATCAAAATCAGTAATAGAGAACAGTAAATATATGAGTTTGAGGAACGTAATTGAATCATGATAAAAACCCGATTATGAAAATATTTGCATATTTTAACATTTAAAGGTGTACAACATGTTTAATTTTGAAATATTTTTTTTAAAATATCGCATTTAGTCCACATGACAGATATTATTATTACAGAATATAATAGCGGGCTCCGCCCGCTATCGGACTGGTTTAGATATTCGAAATAACAAAAAAAATAGACCAGCAAATTTTTACTTTATATAAAACAAGACTTTTTTTGTGGGGGGGGGGGGGGTTGCTAAATGAAATTTATTTGGATTTATTAAAGAAAGGATAAAGTGTTTTAAAAGGAATATCAAACGAAACCCTTTGAGCGATCTTCGATCACACTTACCCACTTGTTTTAATGATCGCGTTAATGTAGGTGAAGGTGGTTTTCTTGAACAAATTATTCGTTATATGTGCGGGTATGGGGAAATAGGGGGTTAACGCCTTGCTCTGAGATTGTTATTATATCGGGCCCGGGCAAATGCCGGACGGTAGCTAGTTATTTTATAAAACATTGATGGATATTAAAGACAAAATTCAAATAAATATTTAAAACAGTAAATAATTTAAAAAGCGTTTAAAAATAAAAGTAATTTTGTATTATTAGTTATAGTCAGGGCTTTACAAATTTGATAAAATGTGGTAGCCAACAAATTATTCTATTCGCCAGTAAAAAATATTTACCTCCCCCACTCCCCCGTCATTGATTAAATTAAAAAGCAAACGATTTTTATGAATTATTGAGAAAAAATAACAACAAGCATAGTTTAGAATTATTAGTTATAAAGCTTACAATACTAAACTACATATGTACTATAGTATTATGTTGTATTCTTGAAATTTTAATTAAGTTTTATAGATTTACTTCAAAAAATTACTTATAATCACTTTTATGTGTTATTATTCTTTAAAATGAATATGGTATATTAATAAGTTTTAATTCCGACCACAAAAATCGGACTTGAAACTCACAAAAATACTTGAGCCTTTTTTAACATTATATCGCATTTTAGCTGCCACAGAGGTTGGATCGACAGTATTTATTACTGTTTTATTGACCCCCCCCCCACCTTCCCCATTTTAATCACGTGACATGCTAGCTGGCTAGAGCGGAAAAGAATGCCTTTTAAACTTGGTTCTTCCATTTAAAGTACGAGAGAAGAGGAAGAACACTGCTTTGCCCACACGTGTAGGAGGAAAGACAAATACCGTTTGTGCTCATTTTTTAGGTCAATTTTTGTACAAAAGAAAAAACAAACAAAAACGCCAGATTAAATAATTCGATCGCCAGATTAAAAAACTTGATCGCCAGTGGCGACCTGGTGACCGCATTTGTCAAGCCCTGGTTATAGTAGTAGTAAAATAAATGACAGAACTGAGATTTACTATTTTGGAAAAGGTGATTTAATGGCTCCAATATGTTGTGAAAGAAATAAAGTGAGATTTTTTTTTCAATTAATTTAATATGTTGTGGCAAACAAATCGTTTTGTTATATTTTATAATATTTTCAATGGTATACGCAACAATACGCAATGGTATACACCCAAAAAAAAAAAAAAAACAATCTTTTTTTTTTTTTTGTTTAAACATTTAAGACTGCTTCAATAGATTTTTTTAATGTATCGAATTCAATCTATTTCATTTACAAATCACAATTCAATATTTATAAAGTATCCTCTCATATTAATGAGAAATGTTTAACATAATTATCGACGCGGAATAATTATATATAAACTGATTCAATATGGAAAATGTTAACGGCTTAATTTACACACATACTGTTTTCGAAATAATCGACACCAGCTGTTGAATGCAAAAATATAAATAAAATACATTCCGAAAACATTATCACCCTCTCAAACTCTACTTTGAATAGTTTATTCGGTAACACCAAATAGTTTTGGGTAATTTTATTTAACCTGTAAATTAATTAAATCAGTTACTGAGTTTGCCTGAGTGCCTGAAGACAGATAGATTTTCTTGTTAGTTAGGAGAATATATCACTTAAGTAAATTAGTTTATATCTAAAACTCCTTTTACTGTTTTACGAAGATTTATTTTACTCTGGGACAAACAAATATAACATCTGAAGTATTTCTACATATATAAAAAATAAATAATAAATAAATGAATGATTTTTTTTTTCTTTTCTACGATAAACATTAACAATTGTGAGCGTGTGCTAAACTTTTCAGAACAACTTATTTTAGTTTTTTAATACTTATGCTCGGAACTGTATAAAAAAATGCATATTCATTTGAAATTTTCTAAAATATTTATTAAAAACTTGTAAGCCAATAATATATCTGCAAAATTCTTTATGAATAAAATATTTAGGATTTTAATATCTAACTACGAGACACATCATTATTTGATTTTTTTTTAGGGTTTCATTCATCTCACGAAACCCTATTAGTCCCGTTTCGTTGTCTGTCGGTCACAGAGCCGGTTCTCAGAAACTATATAACTTACAGTCATGAAATTTTGTGTACTTATAGCTCAATACGTACTATGAAGCTCAAAATCATAAAATTAAAAAAAAATTGTATTATTTTAATATATAGAGATAAAAACCAAAAATTTAACAGCCTTTTCTTATTAAATTTAAGCATTTTTCGTTATAGCAGTTGCCTACAATTAAAAATCCACATTAAAATTCTTTCCACAATAAGTAATTTTCTATTCAAAGATTTCCACGTGAAAAATGAAAATGAAATAAAAAGTTTCACCAGTTGAAAAAATATTAATGTGACGTCATATTGGTAATAACGAGGCTAACGAAAAAGAAAGGCTACCGTGGTGCTTTACGCGTATCTTTTTTTACATACCGTGGGAGTCACGTGATGCTCGAATCCACCAATGCAGGTGTATGAAAAGAGCAGCACGTCACTCTAGCGGTCTGTAAAAAAAGATAAGTGGAATGCACCGCGGTAGCCTGTCTTTTTCGTTTGCCTCGGGTAATAAAACAGAAATTTTCTAACATTTCTCAATAATACAAGGAGTATGAGTAGTATGTGTAAATACAGAAAGCAGCTTAATATGACGTCATTAGAGAATTAAAAAGGAAATTAATCTGACATTTAACATATTGAAAGTCTCTATACAACATGTTTTATTTTGAAATTGTTTTTTTTATATCGCATTTAGCCCACATTACAGATAATATTATGACAGAGTATAATAGCGGGTTTAGCCCGCTATCGGACCGGTTCAGATTTTCGAAAAAACGAGAAAAATAGATTTTTTTTTTTTTTTTTTTTTTTTTTTTTTTGAAAATGAAATTTATTTGGATATATTAAAGAAAGTATAAAGTGTTTTGAAAGGAATATTAAACGAAACCCTTTGTGCGATCTGCGATCACACTTACCCACTTGTTTATGTTGTTCTTTAAAATATGTCTGTAAATTAGCTATCATACTGAATATCAATTAAACAGATGTGTTAATTTCCCTTTAACTGAAACATCTGATCCAAATAATCCTTAATATAATAACGAAAATAAGCCATTTGTTAAAACCATACATTAAAAGCATTTTTTCTCAAATTGCATGATAAATGTACTCCACAAAACAAAACATGAGGATGAATAACCTTATTTAAGTCATTATAAATTCCCATTATCTTGACCTAGAAATGTCGTATCTTAAAATTTAAACTAAGTTAAAATTTGAATCTAAAATATATACATAATATAGGAAAATTGGATAATGAAATACTTTCAATAACTTCAAATTTATGTTAACATAAAAAAAAACACCTTCGTGGTGAACAATTACAATTAACTTAATGTTAAAGCCATACATTAAAAGCAATTATTCTCAAATTGCATGATAAATGTAATCTACAAAACAAAACATGAGGATGAATAATCTTATTTAAGTCATTTTAAATTCCCATTATCTTGACCTAAAGATATCGTATCTTAAAATTTAAACTAAGTTATAGTTTTAAACTAAAATATATAATTAGATAATGAAATACTTTCAATAACTTCAAATTTATATTGATATAAAAAAACACCTTTATAGTGAACAATTAATTAACTTAGTAACTCAGAAAATATTTTGATTCTTCAGCCTTTAAAATTTCATTAAAAGTTTTTTTTTCCTAATAGGCATCTTTTTAATACAGCTGTTAAATTACGTTGAAAAATTAAATTTAATACCATGAAACTTACAAAATCTTTTGAAATTTATTCCTTGACTTCTATATGTTAATTGCCTTTTTTGAAGATCAAACCAGAAATTCTCGAGGAAATTCTTTTGACGAATAAAAACCATTAATAATGTAATATGTCAAAGCTCTTTCAAAATGAAATTCGTATTTCTAATAAAATAACATTGCTTACAAATTCAATTTTATTGGAGTGTCATTAAATAAATTATTTATGTCCTTATAGACTATTCAATCATTTGAAAAATATATGACCAAACTTGTTTTTTTCTTTGAATCATTTTGGTACTATGTTTAATAACTAGTTAAAACATTTTATAAAGTTGTAAAAAGCATTTAAGAGATTAAAAATAATTCCATTGTAAGGAAAGCGACTAAAATACTTATGCAGCAAATTTTCGATGAATTAATTAATGGTATGTAGAGTAGGAGTAAGGAAATAAGATGTAATATTGACGAAAAAAGTTTTTTTATTATTATTAATATTCTTTTTCTTTTTGTGAGTAGTAATTTAGAAATGTTAATGTAGCTGATAAGAATCATATATCATTCACTTCATATAAAAAGGTGTTTTAAACTAACTAAATGTAGACTGCCATGTAATTAACCATAATTGCTTGAATTTATTTTCTCTATTTTTGTCAATATGGTCGAAATATTCAGTAATTAAAAAGCTTTATTTTTATGTTATTACTCTTCTACATGACTAAAATTACTATCGTTTGGAAAAAACAAATTGATATATAAAATAAAAACATACTATTATAACTTGAAAAAAAAGTATAACATAATTCAAATCCTTTACAATGCATATGGTCAATTAAGCTTAGAAAGGTAAATGCAGTATCACGGAAATAAACATTTTCAAATTCCACCATTGGCAATCTTTGGTTTTCTGTTTACGTGGAGGTCCTTCCGGGAAACTTTCAAAAAATATTTTTTGTTTTTGTTTCCTTAAAGTACCTAGAAAAACTGCCTCAAAACCGTTTTTTGTTGTTGTTGTTGTTGTTTCACCCAATATTATATCTTGACAACCAGTTTAGGGGACCAATTTCACGGCTGATAAAAGGGCACTAAACGCGTTTTTCTAGAAACACGTTTTAATTAAATAGGGATGTGTTTCTCACGCTTAAACCATTCAAAATATCGACTGTCTGTTTTCTTGCAAATTAAACTAAATCTTTTTTAATTAGGCGTAGAACCTTTAAATATATATATATTTTTTAACTCTTTTCGATCTTTAAACAGTTTATTAAATTAAATGTTAGCAAAAATTTACCGCAAACTTCAAGCAGCCGCCATTTTGTAAAATTTTGATTTATCTTATCGATTTTAGGTTTCGCTTCCAACTAATTTAATACATTTTAAGAATACACTAAATCTTTTTTAATTAGAGGTAGAACTTTTAAATATATATTTTTTTAATTTATTTCGATTTTTAAACAGTTTATTAAATGAAAAATTAGCAAAAATTTGCCTCAAACTTCAAGCAGCTGCCATTTTGTAAAATTTTGGTTTATCTTATCGATTTTTTTATTTTGGCTTCATTTGATTATTAACAGTGCAATCAAATTCACCATTTTACTGCACACGCTCTGCATAGCGAAGCTTGGACACGTTTTTAGCGATTAAAATATCAACATTTTTATATGGAAATATTCATACAGGCAAAAATAAAATTAATTAAATGCGATTTTCTTTCCTATGTGCAATATTTAAACAAAATAATAGTTAAAAAATATATTGAAAGTGCCCTATGCATCAAGCCGTATCGAGAGAACCTTTCCTCAAAAAGTTTGCTGTTTTTGTTGTTGTTTTGTGAATTAAAACTCTCTCTAAAACAAATACTCTTTTTAGTGTTGGATAACAGTGATTTTATATGAACTAATAGAAATATAATGATTTGCGTTTGCATACTTAAATTCAATGTAATGAACTTTTTTTTTAACCAACTTTCAATAAAAGGGGCTATACAAGTCAGGTTTTTTTTCTTCATCTTAACGTTTCCCTACTTAAAAAGTAACAAGTTGGAAATTATACGTCAAACGTGACAAATGAAGTGCGTTCGTACTATAGTTAGTTATATAAATATTCATATCTTGATGATTTTTAATTCTGTGAAATGAATTATATCGTCTGCAGATTAATTTAGTCTGTAATAAAATAAGTATCTCCATCGCTTAATGATTAAACCTCGGAATATCCTATAACACGAAAGCACCGATTTTTTTTTAAATTCAAATTTCTTAATAAATAATTTTATTGATATCTTCTAAAGTTTTGATTCGATTTTCATAAAATTTGAAATGTCTCGACAAAATTCTGCAAAGATAATATATCTTAAATTTCAGACCATTCGGTTGGGTAGTTTTTGCGTTGTTATATTCGGACAGACGGATGGACGGACAGGCAAACGACAATAATAGGCGCTACGGATTTATATAATTACAAACGCATTAAAAACGGAACCATTACACCCAGAAAAAGGAATTGATTAAAACTGCAAAATATGTTTTGTTGAGTACATTTTGGTTGTTTTAGCAAAATTCAAGTAAAATTGAACCATTTTACTTGAATTAATAAAACATTTTTTTGCTGACGATACAAAAAAAATTTTTGGAATTGAGAAAAAAATTTTTTTTTGATGATTCAAACAAAATTTCCATTGACCTATATTTAAACAAAAAGTTTTGTTGGGTCAACCAAATTTTTGTTGATTCAACAAAACTTTTTTCTGGGTGTATAAGATCATGTATCTATCTGTCCGTCTGTCACAACCGTTTTTCTTGAAAACTATGGAACGTGGATAGTTCAAACCTGGCAGAGTTATGAAGACTATTGGCCCACATATTTATAGATTTATTAGCCATTCACAAATATTTTTAGGAAAAATTTAGGGGAGCTAATTAAGTTACTTGAAAAAAAATTGTATCGTTCGAGGTATCGTTCGAAAGATCTCGTAACACGGAATCAAAAATATATTTGTTTTAGCTTTAGGTATTTCATTTTCAAAGATATCGTCGAAAATGTACTGCAAAAATACGTCTTACCTACCCCACCCTTATTTCCGCATCTACTGAGACTAAAATTCCGAAAAATATAGGATTAGTGGCAGTTTATTTAAACCTCGCAGTAAAACTATAGCGATTATCCTAGGTTACATAGTTTTTGAGAAAATTGCATTTTTCCGTCATACATAAACTTTACTTTGCGGGCGCTCAAGGTACCTATAGTCCCGGAACCGTCCAAGTATTGTTGATAATGATTTCCGAAAACAATTGCCGGTAATTTGCCGATATATTAATTAAAGTCCTATCTATAAAATCGCGGCACAGACCAAGACGGCGTTGCAACTTTGCGACCTACTTTCGAAGCGACTTGCCACAGTGCCAAGTTTAAACGTTGTACAAGGTCTTTGTTTTAAGTTTTAAAATATGCATACGGAATAGCTCTATTTGTTACTATTTATGCTTCACATCTCTCTGAACTTCATGGTATATCCATCAAAACTATACTGGTATATATAGCTAAACCCAACCCTACGTTGTATATTTTTTTAGAACGTCTTATTAGTTTTTAGCACCGATTTTTTTTTTTTTTTTTTACTTTTGTAATATTGCTTTTTGTAATTAATAAATTTATTTTACTGTACCCTTTGTGCGCGAGTAAAACTCGCACTTGACCGTTTTTTTAAGTACTCATCAACCCTAAACATAAAAAGACATTACGTTTTCATCGATGAATATGACATATGTAAAAGTATATCAGCAATTTCATATGAAACATTACACCGATTGTTTAAAGAGGGTGTACTTTTCACTTTTATTTTCATCCTTGGCTAAGATCAAAACCCCTCATCAAAAAGGTACTTTTTGTAATTTCTATGGATAAACCAAGCAGTGAAACTATTAAAAGTGCTAAATGCCAAAAATCCGGCTGTTTAAACCGGGTCAGTCATTTCCATACATGAATTTAAAGCATTTTATTTACGATTGCGTAAAAATGAAGCATTTTCCTTTCAGTCTCAGAGTTTTTACTATAAGATCAAAACTGGCGCATATATGGTTTGGCATTTTTTATTTTCCCAAAATTTAGAAAAAAAACCCCAAAAAACATGTTATTCTTACTGTCCTGCATACAAACAAAATGGAGATACAAAATACTCGTTCGCATATTGACATTTATTGAAATTAAAAGTAAAAGACTACATGTTTAAACATGTTTTACTTTTTTTTTTGTTAATCAGTAAAAATTAGTAATTCATGTTGCAGTTTTGAGACAACTTTATTTGAAAGTGTTTTTTTTATTCCGTTCTGTGCTATAAAGACTGAAAAAATGCGATATTTAGAAAGATGGTGAAATAAAATATCTAGTATAAATATCCAGTAAAAAATCCCTTAAAACTAAATTTTGAAAAAAAATCTAAATTGAATTTTGAAAAAATCTTTTCTACAGGTACTTGTGTACACCTTGGAGTACATCCATATCTGATGTCGCAGCGCTAGCCTTATCCATCGCAAGCATCAGACTATACTGAAATAGACAGTCTCACAAATTCTCGATTTTATTAATATAGATATCAAACTATACCCATATCAAATTTCATTAAAATCTGTTGTGCATCTCTGAGGGTAATTGATCAAAAGTGAAGACTTCAAGTGAGGTTAATTTTGTGAAAGGTGAAGTTAATTTTGAAGTTGAAAAATCCTTTTCTGAAAATGTGCGCTTGCTTGTGTTTTAAATAATATTTAAGAATCTCTTTTTCATGTTCAATATTTAATCCCTTGATTTTATTTTTTAAAAGTATATGTATCAAAAAACATTTTCTGAAATTGCATGACCAATATAATATACAAAATAATACTTTGAGGAAGAACTATCCAATTTAAATAGGTCTTTGGAAACTCATTTGAATCTAATTTAAAAAATGTTGTTGTACCATAAAAGGTAAACTGAAACAAGCAGATATGTTTAGATTAATGTTTATATTCTTTGTATCTTAATAATATATTAGAAAACAATTTCAATAAACAGGAGTTAATAGTAAACCTATTATAAAGATTTTAATCTTAAATATCATTAAATATTTATCACAAAACAATTAATTTCTCGCACATTCATGATTAGAGAAAAAGTTCGACCTAATTGGTATCGTTTGTAGTATTAGATGTTAAATTAACTTAGACATTTAACTTAAATATCAGGAAATTATCGAAAGAAAATTTTAAATTTGTCCCTTGATACTTATTTGGTTCACCGGTATTAGGAGATGAAATTTTCAACGAGATTCTTTCGACGAACAAATGCCATTAAGTGTGTCATATCTCAATGCTCTTGAAAACGAGTAGCTTTCTGTAATTATAGTTTTAATGTAAGTTGTTCTAATAAAAGTAATATGCCATAAAACTTTAATTTTATTTGATCATCGTTAAATTAGAATCGTTAAATAAATGACATTTTAAGCTTTATTAGATTATAACGTAGTTCGCGAAGTGGCTGTATTCCCTTCAGAATAATATACACGGAAAATCAGTTTGTTAATATATTTGAAAATAAAGCAATTCCTGTCATTATATTACGCATTTAAAAGACTAAGTAAATAACACTTAAAGAATATTGTTTGAACTATATGGAATATGTATAATATAAACACATATATATTAGAGGTCTGCACGGGCCGAAATTTCCAGGCAAATCCGACCCGTACAAAAAATTTATTGACCCTGCCCGGTATAAAAGCTAAAAGTTGCCCGCCCTGGTATAAAAGCTAAAAGTTTTTCACGAGACCGGTTCGGCCCTGTGCAAAAGCTAAAAGTTCGGCGCGGCACGACTGAATTTCTACAAGCATGTTGATATTTCTGAAGCAACATTATCCTAGAATTAAAATTATTCCGAAAGCTCCACTTATTTATACATAAATTTTATTTTCACACTATGTTTTTAATTCGTGGAACAAAGAAAACATCAATAATAGTGACTAATTAGACAATTACGTATACATAAACACTGACAAAAGTTTTACGTAGACAGTTACATTCAAATGAAGATTCCGTAAGAAAATCAACGTAGTTTAGAATGAAAGTAAAAGGTGGCAAAAGAAACTCATAATTTAAGAGCTCAACAAAACAAAAAAGTACATTTTTAAAACTGTAGTTTTGTAATTTATTAGACCAAATTAAATTTCTGAGCATTTCGCTAAACAAATGTAGTACATCGCTATAATTATTACAAAAATAAATAAATAAAATTCTGGCCCAGCAGAAGCTCGACGGAAATTCTGCACGGGCCAATAATATTTTTCATGCGAGCTGGGTCGAACCCGGGCCGGACTTATAGCTTTTATATTGGGCCAGGCCCGAGCCGGAAAATTTCGGTCCAGAAAAAAGAGAAGTATTTAACATTGATTGGTTCAATTATGTTTAACATTAATTCATTAAATGATATTTAACATTGATTGGTTCAATTATATTTTACACTATAGCTGACCCACACGGCGTTTTCCGGGCCCGTGATAATAACAATATGTTCTATATGATCATGACTGAAATCTGTAAATCGAAATCAAGTCGAATGAGAGAAACACCGTCGTAATCGGACCCATAGAACCTGATATCGGAAAGTCCCACCTGGTGGTAGAAAGTACAACTAAAATATTTAAGGCTATCGATATCAACTCAAATGAGCCAAACCCCGTCTTAATCGTGCCCATAGAACACGAGATACTGTAGAACTCCTCCAGTTCCACGTTCCACCACCATGAGACGCAATCTGTTCTATCCGAACATGACTGAAATCTGTAATGCTATCAAAATCAAGTGGAATGAGTCAAACGCTGTCGTAATCGGGTCCGTAGAACCCGAGATAGAAAGCGCTCCTAGCGGTTAAAAGTGGAACTAAAATATTTAAGGCTATCGAATTCACGTCGAATGAGCCTAACCCCATCATAATCGGGCCCGTAGATTCCGAGATAGTCTCAAATGAAATTGAAAAAATCTGAAGTTAATATTCGAAAAAGAAATGTATACACAACTCATAAGTTCACTTTAATGTTATAGAGGGTGATTATTAAGTTAATTATAATGTTTGGAATCAGTTGCGTTGAAATTGGAAACTTAGTTGCTGAGTTATGGAAACGGAACATAGTAAGATTAAAAACCTCGAAGGGGGTAGGGGGGAGGAGAAATGAGACAGCTTTTTGTCAAACAACTACTTAAAACCACCGGACTACTTGCTCAAAGACTGGGAATCGTAGAAAACTTTGTAACTTTTAAAAAAATTGCTGAAGTCACTATTCGGAAATAGTGGTAATTATCTATACATCACAGCAATTAAACGCTACGGATGAACCTAAAAACGTTACATTTGTTAAATGTAATTAGTTCTTATCTAACAATATAATAAATTATAACACCTTGTAACAATATACTTCTTTTAAATGCTAAAAAGTGTAAATTAACAACATAATATACAGTAAAATAACTTTTATTAGGTTGTTGACATGTTTCGGCTCACTCCGAGTCATTTTCAAAAACAAATGAGAATATTCTATAATTGAGACTTTATATTAAAAATTAAAAAATATTCTCAATTGTTTTTGAAAATAGTAGCATGTTAGCGAAGCTGAATTACAGTTTGACACGAGTGTTATGTATGTACAAAACTGAAGCTGTTTGAATGTATTGATAGATATAATTTCAGTAATTCCAAATTGGTAGTTAATATCTTAATGCCATAGAACTGAAAGGTATATACAAATGAAATCATTGTTTCTTAATCTCTTTCTAAATGCATTTAATACAATAAATGGAAACTTTTCTACATAATGCTAAAATCATTTATTTAAATGTTCAAATTTCCATTTAAATTTATCGTGATTATTATCTGAAACAATATTGCATCAATCGCTAATACTGATATTTTTTCAAACTAGAATTCAACTGGATTAAAGTGTCAAAGGCGAAAATTTGGGGAAATTTAAGCATTTTATATAAATAACATAAACGTAGTCGTCTTCTCTGAAGTAGTTGAGAAAATTGTTCCAAATTTATCTTACCAAGAAAAGTACAAATACCTAATTTATTTTACTAAAATGTTATTAAAAATCTTCCTCAATGTCATGCCAGGATAGAAAATGAATAATAATTGCTAAAAGTACTTTTTAACGATTTAACATGTATGACATTTTAAGAATTCGAGGAAACATTTCTGATAAGCCCATAAAGTCTGTTGGGTATATTATGTGCTTAAAAACAACATTTAATGGTAATACATCTAAAATTTAAAAAAATCAAATTTTCATCAATGTCCAGGTATTTACGATGTTCCTTCTAATGTGCGACGTACAGTACACACTGTATTTAACATATCCCAAACAGAAAAAGGAATACATCGTAATATCTGATGATTCAGCTGGCGAAGGTATGGAACCCTTCAGCCAATCCATCAAATTCCTGATTTGTTTTGAAATTTACAAATTATTTTTAAAAAAAAAGCATTTTATATACAAAAAAAAAAAATTGTATGTTGCCCTTACAAGTACTATCCGTGTCAAAGAAAACTTATACGTCTGCCTATATACAGATTGTTTATAATAAAATTGCAAGAAAGCCATTTTTCTGAGCTTTTTTTATCCAAGGAGCTCAAATATATCCCATATTTGAGCTCCTTACAAGTACTATCCGTGTCAAAGAAAACTTATACATCTGCCTATATACAGATTGTTTACAGTAAAATTGTAAGAAAGCCATTTTTCTGAGCTTCTTTTATCCAAGAAGCTCAAATATATCCCATATTTGAGCTCCTTAGATAAAAAAAAAGCTCAGAAAAATGGCTTTCTTGCAATTTTATTGTAAACAATCTGAATATAGGCAGGTTTATAAGCTTTCTTTGACACGGATAGTACTTGTAAGGTTAACACATAACTTTTTTTTGTATATAAAATGCTTTTTTTTTTTTTTTTTTTTTTAGAAAATAATTTGTAAATTTGAAAGCAAATCAGGAATTTGATAGATTGACCGAAGCGTTCCATATCTTCGCCCACTGAATCAGATATTATGATGCGGTTTTTTTTTTTTTTCTCGTTGGGATATGTTAAATACAACGCGTACTGCACGTCGCACAATAGAAGGAACACTGTAAAAACCTGGACATTGATGAAAATGTGATTTTTAAAAATTTTAGTTGTATTACCAGTGGTTGTTGCCATTTGAAAAATCAAAATTGGTGCATTTATTACTTTGAAAACGGTCCCTATTTAAAAACCTACATTCATATTCTGACAGAAGAGACTATCCCGAGAATAGTATAAATCCAGGTTAGAAGCCCCAATGGGCTAGTTGCCCCCCGTCACTGTATTTCAGTTATTGGACATGTGACGGACAAGGAATGTCCTTCTTCTTTCAATCTCTCTAAAAAAAAAGGCAGTAGACGAAGTTACAGCGATTTATTTCTTCAAATAAAAGTTATATTCATCAAAAAGGGTAAGTTTGGCTTTTGTTTTATGTTTTTATAAGATTGAAATGCAGCAGATGAAATATAATGTATTTATTAGAGATTCTGCATAAAATATGTGTCGTTGAAACATGTATCGAATCATGTGTTAGTTTATAGGTTACAGCCATATTTCTTCCTACATCCAGAGCTACTGGCTGAAGCATCTGTTCCGATCAAGTGGGGCATTAAACCCTGAGGTCCGGGATAGATGGCCAAAATAATTAGATTTTTTGATAAAAATCCCACTTTATCTGGTATTCATATTACAATAATACTTTTTACAATAATATATAATAATAAGCTTTATGAAAAGCTACATAATATCTAGAATAGATAGGTTAAATATGCACCACAAAAATCATTACTATAAAAAAGAAAAATAAATATCGGCTTAAGGGGGGGGGGGGGGCAACTATGCCTGACTTACCCTTAATGACACATTTGTTTTGTTTTTATTATAAACAGTCTACGAAAAAAAAAGGCCTGTGTATTATCGCTTTTTTTGTCACGGAGTGTAGAAGCGACAAAACCTTGCTTCCTTATTTCTTTGTTACCTTATTTCGAGTATCAAAGTTGTAAAAATAATTCTCATGCAAACTACACAATCAAAATACGCATATTTTAAAGTATAGTTGTACCTCAATTGAATCTGGAATTTCTCAAAAAAAAAAAAAAAAAAAAAAAGAAAAAAAAGAAAAAAAAGAAAAAAAAAAACTAACAATGTTAGTTTTAACATAAATTCTGTGCTTTAGACACGGTATTCAATAGAGCACGATAAATACCAATCTATTTTTATGATTTTATAAACGTCCAGATACGTTATGTTTTATTTAAGTATAAATTTATTCGCTATTAAAAACTATATTGATATTTTCTTCTAATTATTGAGGTTATTATGCATCTCAACATACAAGTACTGCAAGTTAATGTCAGTGAACAATACACTTATCTTCGTGAACACAAATCTATGCCAAAGTGAAATGCGTTGGGTTCTGTATCAATCAATCTATTTCATCATGCTTAAAATGGCATATGATATGCAAACCTAATAAATTTTAATCAACTTCGAATACATTTTCACACAATGGAACAATATTTAACAACATGTATAACATACACAAAAATTTGTGATGTTTTTCAACTATTTCTAACATTTTCTTGATTTTGTTTCTTCATTTTCCCGTCTAAATTGTTGAATGTATTGATAAAATATTTATATGGGTTCGCACCAAAATTTGTAATGTCCTTATGTCCCTCGATACGTAAAGGGGTGCATTACTGATGTTGTTAATGAATGCATCATAATCGGTAACGAGAATTTTGACATTATAATTGAATCCAATTTTACTTTATATGGGAATAAGTAAAAATGTTTTTTAGTGCGTTAGTAAATTACTTGTAACTAAACTATATCAATTCAATATTAATTTAACATTATAATACTCAATTATCACTAAGGTAATTTCCCAATTTTCAGCATGTCAAAAACAACAATTTAAAAAAATGTACTCATTCAGATTTGTGCAATTAAATCTTACTTAACCACAAAAGTATATAGTTAAAACATTATAACAGAGTAATAAATGTATTTTATTAGATTTTACAAAGCATGATTAGGTTTTTCGCAGCGTCGTAAATCGAACATCAAGTCAATAATATGAAACAACATAGTTCCAATATTCCGTTTTTTCACAGTTCAATAAACATTATTTGAGCCAGAAATTTTAGTTAATTAAAGATATATAAGTACCACGTACAAAAACTAGTCGTTGGGGGTCACCGTAATACTTGCCTATCATGGATATGCATAATATAAAATATGAAAATAAAACATGTGTAAACTATTTATAAAATGCATTGCAATTCGAATAAAATCGTGGATTGATGACGTCATAAATTTTAAAACGCTCTATTACTGAATTGCGTAAAAGAAACATCCCTATAACTCCAAAATTGATAATCATATTAACTAACGGTTTACTGCGTCGCATTAAGCGTCTCATTTCCAATTAAAATATATCTTTGAATAGAAATTTGAATGAAATACAGGGTCATGAAAAATCGAAGAGTATGGAAAATAGGATTACAAATATCTCGGCAACTCATTATCCGATCGACTTCAGTCTTTATATGCAACATTTATGTTTTTTTATTGTCTTTTATATTCACTCCTGAAAATAAACAATTTCGAAATTTTTTGCTGTAAAGTGTATTAATAAATTGTGTATTAATCATAATGTCATAACGAATATTTCGAGAGTCCGAAAAATATAGTTCCGGATAATCGAGGTTAGTGAAATTCAATAAGCTTCTTATCATTATTACATACTAAGTACATACCAAATTTCAAGTCTCTTTCTCAATTTGTTCGGTAGATAGAGCATTTACAGACACACAGACGGACGGCAAAAAAAAAAGAATTGTAAAAATATGTTTTTCGGAATCTCCAGTGTCTGAAACATGTAAATCCGTCAAAAAAAAAAAAAAAATCGATTTTCATAATGATTACAAGATTTACCCTATACTACGTATGATGGGTAAGTAAAAGATGCACTTTACTAAATAAATTTTCTGGTTAGAAATATGTTAATTTGACACGAAAGAAACCGGAAGGTTGGCAGCTATGAAACAATGTAGGCATTTTAAAAGGCCATTAATACCTTAGAAAATATTAAAATCATATATAAATGTTATACTAGCATTTCTAAATCAGGATGCATTTTTTTAAATATGTCTTAAAATAATTTCATAGAACATTTTCCGATACAAAGAAACGAAACAAACTTCAAAATAGGATCTGTTACATAATCTATCCCACCATAGATATTTAATGATAGATTATTAAATATTTCTTACTGTCAGAAATTGTGTGTGTTGTTACTGAAACATTTTTATGTATAAATTTAGCATTTTCGAATTTTAAGCTTACTAAATTGTGTACAGTAAAATTTCTATATATAATGACTAAAGAGTCTATTTATAGTTTATAAAAGTTGATCAAACGTACTCAAAGAAGCATTTCGCGTTGCTCAATGCGTTGTCATAATCTCATAGACCGGGAGGCGGCAGCACTGACAATCACCTCATCGAGTTCACGGCTGAAATTCCAGAATTAGTTAAAACTCGATTCGCATAATGAAACGCAATCGGTCTGCCAAGTCATATCTTGGTGGAAAACACATGAAAACCCAATTTTAGCGGTTGACTCGTAGGTTTACCATTGTGTTTTCCTGCACCCAGTACTCCATGTTTTCATACTTTTGGATGCAGGAAAACACAATGGTAAACCTACGAGTCAGCCGCTAAAATCGGGTTTTCACGTGTTTTCCACCAAGATATGACTTGGCAGACCGATTGCGTTTTAATATGCGAATCGAGTTTTAACTAATTCTGGAATTTCAGCCGTGAACTCGATGAGGTGATTGTCTGTGCTGCCGCCTCCCGGTCTACCATGGAAAAGGATCAAAGGAACACTTTCGTTTTCAGGAGAAGAAATACTGAAAAAAGTACTGGAATGTTCCGTAAGGTGACATGCATCTTAATTAAGCCAGACTATTCTCAATCTAATATTACAAGTAATGATTTATTAAAAAATACAGCCATATTACAATTCAATCTCAATCTCAATCTAATACTACAATTAATGATAGAAGAACTTCGGGTATTATGGAATAGTCAGTTTATATGGAATACCAAGGTTTCTGTTTAGTAAAGTGCTGCCACCAAGCGGCAATATCATAAACTAACTAAGAACGTTTCCTTAATCCCCCCCCCCTCCAGAACGCGCAATTTGTCGGTGTGTGTCAAGGCGCTTTGTGTGAATAAATATTTGTTTTTCGTCTTTGGAAAGTTTCAGGAGATAATTTTTCACTATTTTGTATTCATTTTTAGAAGTAATATTTTTTACACTGAAATTAAGCGTAATGTACAGAGAAATACTAACAGTTTATGATGTAATAGTCGTTTTTTAGCTCGCGATTCACACCAATAAACATAGATAAATATTTTCCCAAACCGGCGGTGTCGGGTTATATGAAATACCAATATCTCTTAATACTCCATGATTATGGTGGCGCAAAGACAAATCCTTATATTTGTGATTTGTGCAAATCTGAATTAGGACTGAAGTATATGGGCTGACAACCTAGACATTATATTTTGATCATGCTCTCTTGATATCATTAATCTGTTTTTTGAAAGAAAAAAATACATTTTCTTTATATTTAACCCGTTTTTTCCATATTTCCCGACTACCTCAGAATACCCTCAAAATACGTTTATTATTATTATTAATTATTTGTTTGCAAGTGCTGCAATTTCGTAAAATAATTTTTGTTTATCAAAACTATTCGCCGATATTTGAAGTTTGCAATTGTATTCCGTTTTCGGGTTTTAACCCATTCGGGACCATGGGTGCATATATGCACCCTCAAAAAGAGCATACAGAATTTGTTTTAGGCACCAGTAAAAAATAAAAGTAATATTTGCTTTCTCTAGTTAGAGCATGTTTGTGATAGTTTAAGTAAAGATAGCTTTTTTTTTTAAGTGGTGCCAACCGAATATAATTTGTGTAAAAGCCACCGGTCTCGAATGGGTTAACCCTTTCACGCTCAAGGGAAATATTTTTCCCTTCTACAAAAATGTTGAAATAAATGATTGACACAGTAAATTCTGAACAAATTTATTTGTATATAAGAAAAGAGCGATATTTCACATTCATGATAAATGGAAAACATTTCTATTAAAATTCTGCTGTCATTGTTGAATTTCGTAATTAAAATTTTGTGGTAAAATTTTGGGTTTCATAGGGAAACCAATGTCCGTTAAAGGGTTAAAGCGTATCACAGAGACATGGTGATATTCTCTTACTTTACACTCACAATAGCTAAAATATTGTGTTGTATTGGCATATTTAGTCTTGGATATCTTATGGTCCTGTAAGGGTTAAACGATATCGGGAATATCGTATATAAAGTATTATCGTAATCATATATCGTATATCATATATAAAGTATTATCGTAAATGTAAATAGTATTGCAAAATACCCGAAGTTCCTCTACATTTAAAATTTTTATTATCTTCATGGATATTGGGAGTAACGCTTAATACGAGGGACTTTTATAGTAATTCTCTTGCTTTTCGTATTAACCGAGTTCGACTATATATTATTTTGCAACAGGTGTCGCAGACGCACCGGGGCTAGCGCGATTTTCGTTTTTGCACCATTTTGGCAAGATATTCCCATTTTCGAATACATATTAGCCTAACCTGCGAAAACAGTAATTTAGTTTTATTATGAAACACACACAATGTTTTATTATGAAACACACACAATGTTTTATTATGAAACACACACAATGTTTATTATAAAACACACACATTTCTTTTATTATGATACACACAAATTTCTTTTATTATAAGCACACATAATTTTTTTTTTACAAACACACACAACTTATTTTATTATGAAACCCACACAAACTGTTTTGTTATAAAACCCACAAAAATTATTTTACTATAAAACCCACACAATGTTTAATTAATTATAAAACACACACATTGTTAAGAATACAACTGACTCAGCTATTAATACCAGAGAGCTTTGATTAATATAGACTATCTGGTCTACAAACACAAAATCGCCATTTTGGAGCCAAAAAAAATCCTGGTGCGTCTGCGACATCTGTATCATTAATTTAAACAAAATGTTATAAAAGGAATATTTTTTTCGTAAATATTTTACTATTTCATTGTTCAAGACTATTTTCTAACCCCTTCCTAAATACATTTTTACTCGTAAACGCATGTGATTGGCAGGTACTCGTATACAGTAATCCTCGAATGGAGTAGTTTTCTTTTTTACTTACCCATCATACGTAGTATAGGGTAAGTCTTGTAATCGTTTCGAAAATCGAAAAAAAAAATTTGACGGATTTACACGTTTCAGACACTGCAGATTCCGAAAAACATATTTTTAGAAAAAAAAAAAATTGTCGTCCGTCTGTGTGTCTGTGTGTCTGTGTGTCTGTGTGTCTGTAAACGCTCTATCTCCCGACAAAATTGAGATAGAGACTTGCAATTTGGTATGTACTTAGTATGTAATAATGGGAAGAAGCCTATTTCATTTCAATAACCTCGATTAACCGGAACTATCTTTTTCGGACTCTCGAAATATTCGTTCTGATAAAAGGTATATAAAAAATTTCGAAATTGTTTATTTTAAGAAATGAATATAAAAGACAATAAAAAAACAAATTTTGCATAAAGCATGAAGTCGATCGGATAATGAGTTGCCGAGATATTTGGAATCCTATTTCCCACACTCTTCGATTTTTCATGACCCTGTATTTCATCCAAATTTCACTTTAAAAATATATTTTAATTGGAAATTTGACGCTTGATTAGATTCAATAAACCGCTAGTTAATAGGATTATTATTTTTGGAGTTATAAGGAAAAACCTCTTTCAAGCAATTCAGTAATCGAGCCTTTAAAGTTTATGACGTCATCAAGCCACGATTTTATTTGAATTGCAGTGCATTTTATAAGTAGTTTACACATTTTTATTTTAATATTTTACATTATGCATATCCATGATGGGTAAGTATTACGGTGGCCCCCAATGACTAGTTTCTGATAAACGCAGACGATCTTTCAGAAATGCTTATCAAAGTAAATGTTTTGAATCGAATTTTCGGACACGACAGCCTCAGTAATTCTTTTATCAAGGAGTAATTCTTTTATCAAAAAATGAAAAACTATTCGATTTGAAATCTCAACAGTCATGTCTGCAAGTCTAATGCTTTTACAACAATAAGACCATAAAATTTCACGTGGGAAAATATATGTTTAGAAAACATTCTTAATTGGTTTGTAAGACCTTCACAACTCCAAAGTAATACATTACTAAGAAAAAATCTTTTAGTTAAAGGAAAACTCAAAGGTAAGTTCTTGCATCAACAGTATTTAGATTTTTTTTTTTTTTTTTTTTTTTTTTTTTTTAATTAAATATCCATGTTAAATATTTTTATATCAAGTGAATTTTCCTGTATGCAGCATCAACAAATATTTTAAAGTCAACAGTACATTGTAAATATACTTTA
Source organism: Maratus michaelseni (assembly GCA_963931845.1). Classification (NCBI taxonomy): domain Eukaryota; kingdom Metazoa; phylum Arthropoda; class Arachnida; order Araneae; family Salticidae; genus Maratus; species Maratus michaelseni. The sequence goes on from OZ007589.1 coordinate 329,166,585, forward strand.
TGAAATTTTGATACTTCCTAGTTAGAAATGTAATGCACTTTATCGTAAAATGTCGGTTCCTTTTATTTAGAACCGAAATTCGCAGAAAGAAGTTTTTAAAATTACCCTTTTTAGATCAAAGATGAAATTTTATGTCTCGATGAATTAAGTTAGAAAGCATCACATCAATTTATTTATCTAAAAGAAAAACTATCGCTGCGTGATTCGTACTTAAAACATAAATATTTTCGATTAAGATTAAAAACTACATTTTTGTAAAGATCTCTGGGTCTATTTCTATGTACAGTGTTTAAAAATTGGTGAAATATGCGAAGAACACATTTACATTAAGTTAAAATTTTTCCGCATGTGTACAGTTTTAAATAAATAGTCGATACATTGAAAGGAATAAACAGTTTTCAAAGTAAAATAAGATAAATAGTATATATTAATTCTGTTTATATTTATTTATTAGACATTTTCATATTTTCATGACACTAATCAGAAAATAATAATAATAATAATAATTAAGGGAAACACTTTTTAGCGAAATTACGCAATCTAATGTATCCAAACCTTATGTATCTGATTAGCATTTAAAACAATATTATTTCTAAATTACAATGTGCAACAAAAATCGGTGAAATTAACGTTTCCAATAGAAACAAGTTAGAAATTGTACGTTAAACGTGACAAATGAGGTGCGTTCGTTTCGTGCTATAAGTAGTTTTACAATGTAAAAAAATCATTGTTATTATATAAAATTATTTATTATCGTTATACATCGTTATTATATTAAATAAATTATATCGTCTTCTATGAGCGAAATGAGGAAGACTTTTTTTTCTAATTACGTACGCCATTTTTACAGATGCGAATATTTTTTTCGACACCAGGCAGCACTGTAAAATTCATCATGGAGATCTTGCTTTGCGAATGATTACCACAAGGTTTAATATGTCTGTGACTCACGATGAATGAATCTTTTGATTATTTACTTTAATGGATTGAGATATTCGGCTGTTAACCTAATTTTCACTGAAGTTACCTCAGAATCGATACCTTTTTTTATGTAACACATCTCTCAAACAAAATTTTTTTTTGAACAATCGTTCTAAAAATGTACCTTTTATGCAATTTTATTCGAAAAAATAATTTTGAACAAAAATGGCCGCTTGGTATATGGAAAAAAATGTGGTTAGACCGTATTTGTTTTCCTCAATCACATGACTTGCGCTTTTACTATATAGATTTACGTACGATAGGATTTAATAGAATAAAGAAAACTTTTAGTAATATTTTTTAAAGTTTTGATTCGATTTTCATAAAATTTGAAATGACTAGACAAAATTCTGCAACGATTATATATATTAAATTTCAAACCATTCGGTTGGGTAGTTTTTGCGCTGTTATATGCGGACAGACGGACAGACCAGACGACGACTATAGGTGCTACGTATTTATATAATTACGAACGCACCTACAAAAAAAGACGTGCTGAACATGAATATAATCAGAAAAATGCTGAATTGGCTACGGGTTTTTCTTTTCTAATATTATTCGGCTATATGTGCATCGTAACACTTCTGTCACTCTATATATTTCGTGCGTCACACTGTCAAAAACAACAAACAGTCCTAATCTAGGAAAATATAATATAACCACTAATTAAAATATACAGTAACCTGTTTCAAGTTACGCACGATTCCGAAAAGCGTTCTTTATCTTTAGAAACTTTTGAAACCAATATATTTTTAAGATTTAAAGGACATTTATAAAAGGAAAGTTTCTTTTGCTGCCACGGATTTTCGGAAGTGCTTATGAGTAGTTTTCACAGTTTATTAATCAGTTTTCTAAGACCAAAAAATTGGTTTTTAGGATGATATCAATTATTAAGTAAACATTTTCATGTTCCAAAAATATTTTTTACATACAAATATAATAAATTAACAGCATTATAATTTATATTAAAATTAATATTATTTTGTTACTCTTGCACATATAAATTTAGTTACGCAACTGAAAATGTTTAATTAAGAATTGATAGCAGTCTAAAAACTGATATTTCGTTTTGAGAAAACTTAATTATGTCTTATAAAAATTACTCGAAAATGTTTCCCAAAATCAGTGGCAACGAAAGAAATTTTGTGTTTATAAATGTTTCTTTAAATCGCTAAAATAGATTGATTTCTGGGGTTTTTAAAGATAGGGAACTCTTTCGGAATCATGGGTAACTCGTAAGAGTTTATTGTACATTTTCGTTCGTGGTTATATTATATTTTCGTAGATTAAGAAAAAAATTTTACAGTGCACATTTTTGTCAAAAGTCACATATTCTGATTTTATTTACATACACGAGGCGCGTAACAATCTCTGTTGACAAAACTGATCTGAACGTATGGTAGATTAATTCGATCATCCTTAATGTCATTGCCGTGTACACCACCTTCTGTGGTGTAGTACCGCTTCTGTAACGCGCCGACGTATGTTCCTTATAGTTACCATTTAAGGCGTAACCAAGACGTTTAAGCTGTATTGATGCGGATCATCAAAGTATATACTTGGAAAATATAGTTCCTCCGCATGTTAGTTGTAAATAATGTTCAGTGGTACGTCTCGGTGACCAGGCGCTATGTCGAAACAGTCGTTCTTTTTCGATATCACCGCGTGCTGCCTCACTGCCAACACCTCTGACTCTGGTACCGCATCTGTACATCTACTCAATATTTATAGGCTTCTCTTTTTCTTTTTTCTTAGTTTGTGATCCATCACCGGTGGCTAGTGAGTTCAAACAATTTAAGCCTACCTTGATGTTATACAGACTCTACGGGAATTTTGCAGTGTCGTGAGACACACTCTTATAGTCTGCTTGTTTATATAGCCACTTATTTATACTGACTTGTGTGCTAGGTTGCGCTTGATGTTCACATTTATTGCCTGGTCATCCTTCACTTATCTAGGTAAGCAATTAACAATTCCTTAAACATCCACGGGCAAGTTTAGTACTTGTAGTCCAGTCAATCTAGGCTTCAGCCTGGAAAGTTTTGCAGAAGTTTTCTTCTCTTTCTTCCTTTATGTTTTTGGGTGTGCTGAACACGAATTTCAACTTTGTTACCTCTTATCTGGTCGGCTTAAAAACTTATAACTGAAAAACCATGAAAAAATCGGAGTTTTTTCGGTTTTTCCCTTATGTTCCGGAAAGGGTTATTATTGCACCAAATTAAACTAGAAAAGATTTACTATATTTTTCATATACAATTTTTTTTACTAAGATAATTAGTTTTGGCATACGAGTAAAAGGAATTTTAGTGATATAATTGAAATTCCATCATCGGAGGGCGAAAACGTTATGCAATCACTATGCATCCATTTTAAACACCAATTTGAAGCTGTTCAGTTATTTCTGGTTGCATTTCAAATACGTTTAAATTTTCTTACCAAGTTTTAAACCTTTTATAGCACTACCTTTTAAGAAAATAAATTGAAATCAGGTGATTAGGAAAGATATAAAAACACAATCGCTCTGCATAGATGAGCGAACCAATTTTTATTTTTCTAGTAATCTGATTTAAGTACAATTATAAGTATTGTCAGTTTAATATAATAATAACATACGTGGAAGATTATAAACAGGAAAAAAGAGGAAAAGAGAAAGCTTTGAAGGGCCTGGTCGGTGTTCTTCAACAGGAGGTTCATCGGTGTCTTCTTCTTCATCATCATCACTGGATTGCTCAGGTTGTGTCTCCACTTGACTTAAAATATCCTGTAATGGGTCGTCAACTTCTGCTTCCAAGTCATCTTCGGCGATGAAGGAGCTGACTTTGTCACAATGGCCATCGCAGTTCAGGCAGAGGAGCGAACAAAATAAACCTGCTTTCCTACAGCCATACATTCCACTACAGTTTGTTTTGCATTTGCAGGATATTTTTCGCAGAATAGTTTCTGGTGCGGGAGGTTTGGTAGTTGCTATGAGTTTGATGACTCTCTTGGTTTTATTCCAGCTTCATTCTTCAGTATTTTTACAGTTACCTAGCCATAGCTGTACTTGGTGGTAAATTCGCAGACAGTGATATCGAGCTGCATCTTCTGTTGGAGGGAGCAATGCAATATTGGGAGCGGTCTTAAAAGCAGATTTTACGTAGCACCTGTTCCTCAGGCTGTTTAGGGAAGGTGCTGCTTTCCCTATGAATCCGTGCAGGTTTACCAGAAGCAACAGCCCAGCTTTAATAACATCGTCGGCTACAGCACTAGGGTTTTTAAATATATAGAACCACATGTTCCAGGTCGGCAAATTTCTTCAAAATTTGAAGGTATTTTTTTTTTACTGTACAATGCAGAAGTGTATCGCATCCACTCATGACATGTAGAAATAGGATGTGTTTGGAAATTAATTTGTCGACTGCACCCAAAGGTGAATACATCTTCTGAGGACTTTTTCCTTTTCCTGGTTTCAGGAAATAAACATTGGGAAAGTTGCAAAGTCCAATTAAGATTACCAGAAGGTCTACATATTCACCAATGACTATCGCGTTCTCATGGTTAGGTGCCAACTTGAGAGCACTGTTGATAATGAATGTGTCGGAGTCTTCTTTTGCCTACTTGCAAATCATATTTTCAGAGCCAAATCTACACATCAGCAGGGCAATTAAACGGTTTTTGTTCTTGTCGTTTGCTAGAAATTTCCCCTGAGAAACCGCTGGCAACCGAGTCTCATTCAAAACAGCCTCATTAGATACCGTTTTGCGAGATCGCCTATCACGCTCAACAAATTTAATGCTCATTTCAGTAATAATTTCTGGGTATCCATCGAAGATTACTAGAGCGTTCGCTACGTATTTCGACTTAACAAAGTCCACATAGCTGTCACAAATTGATCCAAATGATTGAAATGATTGACCACCCTGCCATAAAACTGTGTGCAGTAAATACCCGCCATCTATGACATATATACATCTGCTCCCAAAAGTGATGTTTGGTAAGAGTGGAGTGAATTCCTTTTACAAAGAGGATTTGGCAGTTTTTCGCATTCCGGATTCGTCGAAAAAAACAATGGATAGGCAGAGAGCTCGTAAGTCAAATATTCCTCAAGTTCTTGGTTAGATTGCTTTGTTACACTTATTCTTTGGAAGAGTGCAGTCGAGTTGATGTGAATTTTTTCTTCACCTATCTTGACAGCGCTATTCAACACAGCTAATGGCTGCACTCTTTCATTACGCTTGAATGTAACGGAATGAAAATTGCTGTTAATGATTCTTGATATGCCAACAGGGCCAACTTCCTGTGCCATATGACAGTTTATTCTCTCATCTCCAACAACCCCAGTAGATATTCAAATGAGATCATTTGTTTCTCGGAAAGGAATGTGTTGGTGAATCCATTCCAATAATTTACTCATATCAGCGTTGTCCCGGGCAACACTGGAGTTTCTCATCTCTACATGTTGTTCAGAAGTTGTAAAAGCTGTCCCGCTGAACTCTTCATTTTCTTCGCATATCCGTTGCAGTGGCGTCATACCTATGGTCCATCTTGCCAAAACCCCTTCACTGACCCTACGCCCATGAGTGAGTCCACCTGCTGTTTTCATGGTCTTCATTAAAGATTGCTCTATCGTCATGTCAGTTCATGTTCCTGACCAGAATTTGTCTGTACGGCGAATGGTGAATCCCCTATCAGTTGCGAAATTTCTCAAAGTCATCAGCAGTCATTTTTTCCTTCAAATGATGCATATCTTGAAGATATAGGTAAGAGCACTTGGTATACAAATAGTGACCACTGGCGTGGAAGTATGGCAACATTCTGTATATTGTTTGAAGATGCAAATCCCAATCACCGTTTCTTTCAGATTCAATAAATTGTTTGACAATAGTCACAATATCAAAGTATTGGATCTACAGTTTTGCTATAGGGCCTTGCTGCTCAAGTGATATCATATGCGTGGTGCCATGGGGTGTTTCAAGGACACCCTCCCACGCGTTTTGCATTCACAAAAACATTACATTCAGCGTTTTCGCCCTGTGATGATGGAATTTCAATTATATCGTTAAAATTCATTTTACTCGTAGTTCAAAACTATTAACCATAGAAAAAAACTGTATATGAAAAATGTAGGAAATTTGCCCTAGTTTAATTTGGTGCAATATCTTTTTTTAAAACATTTAACTCTTTACGGAATACAAAGGAAAAACCGAAAAAACTCCAATTTTTTCATGGTTTTTCACTTATAATTTTTTAAGTAGACCAGTTACGAGGTGACAAAGTTGAAATTCGTGTTCAGCACCCCAAAAAACATAAAGGAAGAAAGAAAAAAAACTTCTCCAAAACTTTCCAGGCAGAATTTTTTTTGGTCTAAATTTACTGGACTATTGACCCACATTCCCGTATGCGAAATCATATCTCAAATGACGCACCTACATGATCGACAAACGATCATGCAGCGATCAAGCGCTTACTAACTGAATCTAGTTCCACCAGACCGGATGGTCTATCCGGGTATACAAATTCCGCTTACTTTCGCCAGACTGGATATCATGTTCGACAGTGACTCTTTGCAGTTTGAACACGCAACGTATGGAATCTTTTATCTCTTTGAGAGATGGTGCAGAATGACCACGGTAAAGTAATGAAGAAATAATCAACTATAAGTCTTTAAAGGATGAACACTGTGCTCAATTGAATTCAACAATGTTTCGCTATACTAAATATAATTTATCTTAAACACCTACACTAATGTAATAATGTGCATTGTTTTGCTCATATAAAAAATTGTCTCGCAGAGTACAGATTAAGCCAGGTATAAATTTGGATGTCAATGTTTTGCAATTCTAATCTCTGTAAACATGAATTCAAATTTGGAAAATAACATTTTTTTGCGCATATGACAATTTTTAGATTAAAGGTTAAGCCAAATATAAATGATAATGACAATGTTTTGCAATTCTATATTCTCCAAACATCAATTTGGAAAGAGCATTGTTTCGGTCATATAAAAACTTTTTGCAGAGTAATGGTTAAGTCACGTATAAATTAATATGACAATGTTTTACAACTCTATACTCTGTTAGCATGAATTCAAATTTGAAAAAGAACATTGTTTCGCTCCAGTGAGAAAATTTATGGCAGAGTAAGGGGTAAGGGTATAAATTAGTTTGCATTGCTTCGCTATAATGTCTCTTAATAGAATACTAAAGATTGTTTTTCATGATTTGGAAGTTAACTCTATAGAGCAACTAATATAAAACGACCAGTTGAATATCTTGAAAACTCATAAAGATGTCGGCGATATGGTGAACTGAATTTCGGTTGCTTCTGAAAAGTAACCGGTGTATTTTTTTATTAAATGACTTCCAACAAAGGAGTTAGTATTTAATCAATGTCTTTTAGAGAACAACTAAAATTCAGCTCTCTATCGCCGATATCTTTCGGAATTTTCACGATATATCACTGGCTTTTTTTATAAGAGTTGCTCCATAGAGTTGACTATTAAATCATGAAAAAAAATCTTTGTTATCGTCCGCGCATGCGCATATAAAAATATTTCGTACAACTGCGCATATTTCAAATGTTTAATATATATATATTCCAATTGCAATGTATTTTTTCTACTACATTTTGTCAAATTTTCTGAAACTGGCGTAATATTCGGATGTAAACCCTGCATGATATAAACAAAACACATGCGAGATTTCTTTTAATTAAAAAAAATCGCTATATTTCAATGAATATACGTGCTATTCTCACACAAATAAATACACATGTTGTCCAATATCCATATATATGTGTGCTGTAGCAATAAATCATCTCGTGCATTTTATTTTACAGGGTGATACCAATTATTTTTTTCTTCGATTTTTTGTTGGAACCCTAACTATCTAACTCATCAAATCGTTGTTGATAAATATGAGGTCAACCATAATCCTGATTAATTCTGATTAATCCTGAATAATTTAATCCTGAATTTTAGAAGAATCCGACAAATATACCTTTAAATATTCGACAAAATTTCTGAAATTGATAGTGTCCGGTAATGAATGGCCATATAGTGAGTGTATAGGCTGTTAGAAAATTAAACTATTGTATCCAAAATCAATAATGCTTAAAAAGCGTTAATAATATTACATTTGTACTCTATTTTTATTCAAGTTAAATATTTACATTTCAGATTATTTTTTCATATTTTTAAAAGTTTCTGGGAAATATTAATTAATTGTTTTAGTTATGTTCGTTTATAGTATTAGGTGTAGTATTAGTTATAATAGTTATATTCAATTCGTTCTGAAGTATGATTTTAAGTCACAAAGAATTTGATGAACTGGGTAGAGGTTAAAATGCCTTTCTGAAACTGCTTTTGGAATTGCATTCGGAATACTGTAAGAAAAATCCATGCCGTAGGAATAAGTTATTATTATGTCACCAGCAGCTGTATATCGCCGATTAAAGGGTAATATTTTACGTGTCAGTAAAAAAATATATTATCATCGAAACTAATCAACATTAATAAATTCGTATTATGTTTCCGGAAATTTTTCTTTCAAAATATATTAAAAAAAATGTTTAAACAAGCATTAATAATGATGAACAGGAAAAATAATAAGAATAAGCTTTTATTACTATCGTTAATCAGAATGACTGTGAAATGTAGGGCATTGTCTTATTTTTTAATCCTTTAAAAGTAATTTATTTTATAACGAAATGCGTTTGACGTTTGATGCAAAAAACTTCTTTTAAAATACATGCATATACTTATTGATAGCACCCACGAACCTTCCAACTGATACACACACATACATGTTTCTATCTATCACCTCTTCTCTCTCATATACACACTGTATCTCTCTCGTTCTCTCTCTCTCACTCACATACACTCTATCTCTCTCTCACTCATACACACTCTACCTCTCTCACTCACACACACTCTATCTCACTCACACGCACTCTATCTCTTTCGTTCTTTCTCTCACACACACACTCTATCTCTCTCGTTCTCTCTCTCTCACACACACACTCTATCTCTCGTTCTCTCTGCCACTCACTCTCTCTCTCTCTCTCTCTCTCTCTCTCTCTCTCTCTCTCTCTCTCTCTCTCTCTCTCTCTCTCTCTCTCTCTCTCTCTCTCTCTCTCACTCACTAACACACACTATATCACTCTCGTTCTCGTTCTCTCTCTCACTCACACACACTCTAGCTCTCCCGTTCCTTCTCTCACTCTCTATATATATCGCTACACTGCTCAAAAATGAAACGTTATTGAGATTTTGAATAAATATTGCAGATAAATTACGAGCTCTAATGACTGATACATTATCCACAGATGTGTGGTGAGCAATAACAAATGAAATCGAAAAATGGAAGAAAAAAAAATAATGATTCAAAAAATGGTACAAAACGAAAAATACACAATTTGTGCTTCTGAGAAAAATAATTAAAAATGCGAATTTTCTTGGCAGTAAATACCTTTCATAGAGGGCATAAATTTTTCTCAAGGGCAGCAAAGTTCAACACATGTGAGAAATGGATTAATATTTAAATTTTACGTGAACGAAGACACGAAAAACAGCTTTAGAGTCATCAGTGAGACACTGGAATATTCAGTTCCACCTTTCTATAAGAGCTTTTTTAACCAATCAAACCGTTTGTAATAGGGCAATAGGTGAGTATAAACTCATCTCCCATTCTTTTCCGTGAAACCTTTTACCGTGACTGACTAGGCAAAACACAAGTAATGCCTACTCTGATTCTTTCAAATAATGATGAATGTTTAAAAGAATTACCATAATTAAAATCAAAATGTTATATGAAAAAATTACACGAATGTTATTAGTAAGAACTTTTTAGATAGAAACATTACTTTAATGTTTAAATGGATTCGAAGAGAATAAACGTATTTTATCTTCCACCTAAAAAATTCTGTGTTCAGTTAAGGAATAAAACAACTATTTGCAGAAATATTCTTTGGTGTATTTTGTACAGTATTTGGAATATCACGTCTTTTTTTTCTGGTATCCATATTTGTTTTGATTTATCCCTACTCATTACGGCTTTTCTTTACTTGCAATTACTCGAGATTCCCCAGAGCTGTATTTATTCTTCATTGAGGTCGACCAAACAATAAACACAATACTCTTTTTTTCTTTTTTTCACCTCATCAGCTTAACTGCAGGAAGTAAATATAGTTATATTGCTTCCACAAAGCTTTTCTTAAATGCATATCTTTATTTACAAAGAAGAAGTTTTTAGCAAATGAATTATTATACTTTTTTCTTATTTTAAGAAAATTGTAACTGTGTAACCATAGAATGTATTTATAAATATGGTAAATAATCAGCTAATGTTATCTGATAAAATATACTTCTCACAATGTATAAATATAATGCGGATAATACATGGCATATCTGATATTAATATTTCAATGTTTTTATGTTTAAATAAAACCGTTTACGTTAAAATTTAATATTTAATAACGCCGTCATATCTTTAAAGAATTCACATTTTTAACCTGAAACATTTTTTGTTTCTTAAGAGTACAATAAAAATAGTAAAAATAGGTTCCAGATTCCCAAAAATACAGTTTTCAGGATTATGTAGGACATTCTATCGATTATCCAGTCCTGGACTTGCAGGATTATATATATATATATATATATATATATATATTTTATTATTATTATTGTACTCGCTATGTACAAAAATGTGGGGAAAATTATTCTTTTAAAAAACCTTGCGGGCACTATTTTGTAAGAATAAAAGGAGAGAAAATTTTGGATATCCTTTTCCTGAAAAGCAGCTGTATTATGCGTAAGAAAATGGCTATTTTAAAATTTCTATTTTAAAAGTCAGCAGTTTCAGAAATAAAGTGTATTTTCAGAGAAAAATCTCACAAAAATCAAAAAGGGTAGCTGACGACAGAAGCTGAGGAACCAATATAACATAGCAGAAGCTTTCATCTTAAGGTGGGTGATCCAAAGGTGCACTGTAAAAAATTTTGGTCAACAATTACGGTACATATACTGGCAACTTTGTGACCAGTATATAAACCGTAATTTAAATGGACGGTATATGTACTGTAAAATATTTAATGTATATGTACCGTCTGCATTCCCCATTCTCCTCAGGCTTGCACGCATTACGTAACAAGAGCAAGAGCATCACTTCGGGGGTTGTCGTACACCGAGGCGGGGCTACCAGCTTTTTCCTTACTGAAAAATAATTATTTTACGGTATAAATAGCTATTTTTACTGAAAAACCATCATTTTACGGTATAAATACCGTTTATAATCGAAATGGCACATATACGGTTTTTTACGCTTAATACACCTTAGAAGTACGGTACTCATACCGTAAAGAGTGAAAACGGTACAAGTATCGTTGATTTACGGTACATCTACTGAAATTTTACGAAATTTTTTTACAGTGTGGCCAGTGTCCCTAAGGTAGCCCAACCCTCAAAAGTTGAATTAATTTAATTTTCAATAACAAAATGGTGCTTCTGCATTGTCAATCGTGTATCTGTGGTTCACGTGGCTGAATTTAAATAGATCACCTTGATCCTCCGACATTTTATGCAGTGATATCACTTTTGAGGAGTAGTCGTTCTAATTTCCAGGTAAGAAGATATTTTAATTTACACGTGTTTAAGTTCTTAGAACTTTGAGGTATGATACGTTTTCTGAAATTTTATTTTCTTCTCTTTAACCACATTTACTTTTATTCTAAGAAATGTTTCAGATGAATACTTTTACATCGTGCAAATTGCGTCCATACGCATGTTCCCAAAGTTGCACCTTAGAAAACAAATGTGGAAATCAGTGTAGTAACGATGATTTTCAAAATTTCTACGTAAATATCTGAAAAAACTTATTACCATTTATTGTTAACAACAGATATCACTCAAAAGAAGTCAGTAACTCCAAGAAGAAAATCCCTGAACTACCGTGCACAAAAAGTGCTTCAAGGTCTGTTCGTGTCATAAGATAAGAAGATTAAGAGGAAAAACTCGAAAGATATCAAAAGAGAGAAAGGATCATCAGAGCATAATAGTAAGCAAAATAGTTTTCCAAATATATTTTCACATTTTAAAAGTGATTTCAACACATGGACCACCATTGGAACACTATGCGCCAAAGGTCACCCACAAGCTACAATTTTGAAAATGTATTATAAAAGTAATTAAATTTTATTTTACAAAAAAAAAGTATACTTGATATGTGTTAGATATAATTGTAAAATTTTACAAACAAAAATTCAGCCACACACACCCAACCAGAAAATTATAAAAAAATCTCAAAGCTTAACTATGGTCACCTTTGGGTCACCTACCTTATACGTTGATTTCCCTCGAGGTCATCCACAAACCATCCGTGTAAGAAGTAAGTAAAATATAAACTTTCTATTAAATTGGTTTAAAACAAACCAGACTCTGTAACAAAATTCAAGCAATTTGGACTCATATGAGGTTGACATTTATTTAGAATGAAAATTATATTAATTTTATGACATAAAATGTTATGGAAGGAAAAGTGAAATCTTGAATAGTTGAAGCACAAAAAATAAAATTGCATTATCTCATCGTATCACTAATCTTCATTTCCACTTATATGTTGGAATATTTTATGTGTGTGGAATTAAATTTAAACAATTTAAGTATAATTATGTATATTATCAGATTTACGGTTTCTGCGTTTCAGAAAGATGAATGTAAATGTAAATCATATGCCTTTTATGACAAACAAATTAAAAAATGTCATGGAGAGAAACATGCAAGATTGAGTATTTGAAGCATAAAAGCTAAAATTTTCTAGTTATATCATTTCTTATTATCTTATAAAAATCTGAAGAAAATATAACTTTTTTCACTGCCACAAAGAAATTTATTTTTCATAATTAAATTTTAATTTTTATATTTTAATATTATTAAGCTATTAAACTACACATATTTCATAATTTTCAAAGTATTTCACCCAACAGTTTTAAAACAAATGTACATTCAAGCAATTTATTCGGTTACGTTCATTGTTTCACATTCGTTTTTTGTTAATAAGAAAACAAAAATCAAAATTTAATACTCATAAATCAGCATTAAAAATTACTTACCCGAGATTGTACGGTTGGAGCATAATCCTTCGTATGAACAGCAACAATTCATTTCTTTTTCAATTCTCCATCTTTTGTAAAGTCAAATGTTGCTTTTTAGGATCTGTTTTATAACTACCTTTACAAAAGGATACAACTCATTTATGCACTACGTTAAAAAACCATAATCATACATAAAATTTATTGTATTAAATTTGCAAAGTTAATATTGTATAATGGCGCGAATGCATGCACGTCGGCTGGTTCACAAATACATCATTCCATCCAGTTTTGCCAATCCTATTGCATTATCTATAGGTAGTATTGGGCACTTTTCCGTTATGGAGCTCAATGCTTCAGACCGCAACCTACGTTAAACACGGCCAGTGCATGACGTTTAAAACGTCAAGTGAAATGAATCAATTTAATGGCGATTGGTGCAAAATGGTGGGCGAGTCGCTTTTCACCAATCACTGTCTAAAAATCATCCACTCCATGTGACGTTTTAAACGTCATGCACAGCCGTGTATAACGTAGATCACGCTCAGACTGAACTTTTTGTCCAAAGTATGACAAATTTCCATTCCAGAACTTGGCGATAATGGCAGAGTCACCACGATGCTTGGCGCTTCGTTTTTTTTTTTTAATCGTTTCAAATAATCAAATTTTATTGACCGTATGTTGCTAGTCTCTTGTAGAGACACTCTAGTATGGCACGTAAATCGAACTTGTCTAGTCGAGTATTGCCAAGGGATGTGGGTTGCCATAGTTTGAACAAAATCTTTCCGCCTGAGAATGTGTTATGCGCGTATGTCGCCACACTCTTTTTTAAAAACATGCTGGCAACAATGTAGTTTAAATTGAATGTGTATAATTATACAGGGTTATCACAAAATACATTTCTGTGGTACCAAACCACTCGCACTGGTCAACTGGCATGCAATAAGTAAATTTTAAAAATAAGGAATATCAATAACATGAATGTTTTTGGACAGTCGCAAGCAAGAAACTGTCACTTGAAGTTGCTTTCATATTTGGTTTAAAAATCACTTATTTACAGCAGTAGATTTAGCAACTTCAAACTTTGTATCACGCCGTAAAAACTTGCAGAGCCTTAATGCTTTATTTTTAAGCGACAGAGTTGCTTATTGCCTCCATAAAAACGTCCTATCCTTTATGACAAAAGTATCCCAATTATATAAAAAAAACATTATGGTAACGATTGTTGTACTGTTTTTTATTATTAGCGAAAATTCGAAATTTACCAGGATTATTCCTCAGCAGGGTACAGAGAATATTGCTCCTAAATATTTTCAAAATTTTAACAATTTTAAAATGTATAGGAATTATCAGTTATCCCGTTTTATACAGCTACAGTTAAGATAACCGATAAGTAAAGGAAAATGTGATAACCTATAAGTACCAGTAATAAATCTTTCTTTTTTTTCCATTATCAAACTGATATTCATATTTCTTATATTTTTAATAAAAATACTTGAAAATGAACGTTTTATTTGAAATATGACGTCCTTTTCACGAGATAAATTATTCTTTGCGTAATATTTTATTTCTTGCTCCTTTTCTTTCCTTTTCAGTATTCATGTGTAAATGTTTCAATTTAAAATTTATACAATGTTGTGGAAATATTATTATATGTTTTTTTATATATTATTATTTTTAAAAGTGTGGCAGTTTTAAAAAAAAATAGCTATTTTTGTATAGTCCATTAAATCTGTACTCAAATAATGAAATTTTTATATTTTTATAAACTATTTGACGAAATTAAATAATAAATAAATAAACCTTTTATGGCTTATAATCCTTCTGTATGCAGAGTTTCAAAGGCTTCATTCCTTCGTCTGTACATGATTGTCATACAAACATTCAAACACACTTTCATATTTATGATGCTACAAGGATATACTTTGCTTCTAAAAAGTTAACGTACGCATGATTGTTTTAATTTTGTTTTATTTTTAACCGATTTCAAAAAAAGAAAGAGGTTTTCAATTCGACGCGTGTGTATTAAAATTTTATGTATGTCCAACGATTCGAAACTACGCGACCGATTCATGTGATTTTTTTAACTGAAAGAAGATACTCTCGAATTGATCCCATTTAATTTCTTTTTTTGGCTATAAGGGTTTATCCTATAAAAAACTTGTCAGTATAAAAGTTTTAGATAATATTCAGAGGATTTATAATAAATGTAAACGGATTAGATATCTTGTGAATTGACGAAGTTATGATTTTTTGTTCTTTTAACGCCCCCGTCCCCACCCCCTTGGAGCCATTTTTAATGATATCAAAAATCTGTCATACATAAATTTTCGGCCCTTTTCCTAGAAGTAATAATAACTTTAAACGTATTCTATACGTATCATAATTAAGAGATTACGAGGTTTTTTTCTGTTTTCACAAAAATCCCCCCATTCCCCCCCCCCTCCCCCCTGGTTCGATTTTGCCCATTAACGAACCTGACCGAGATTTTATGCCCTTGATTTTATGTATCAGTTTGGAAGAGATTTGTGCAGAATTATTGACGTTATCGTGTCCATAGATAGATAGGTAGATAGATAGATAGATAAAGTTCTGAACTGGGGGTGGTTTTGGGTTCTGGGAGTCATGATCGGCGTAGATCTGCAAAAATTTTTCAAAAATTCGAACTTAGGAGAGAATGTAATAGGTAGTATTTTTTAGGAATTCTACCTAAAAGAAAATGAACAGAAAATGTGGTGAAGCGATTAAATTCACCCAATATTCTTTCGGCACACTTGTTTTATTTGAAGAACTATATTTTTACGGTGGAGGTATTATTACGCTAATACAGGGTGAATCAAAAGTCCAATTTTTTAATTTAATATAAAATCAAGTGATTAGCGTACGATGAGTGCGGTTGACGAAAGTGTCAATTAAAAAAAATAATTTCTAACTGTCCATGTAATTAGATCAGAAAAAGCCACGGACAAACTGCTGCTATAGAAGTGCATTACTTGCCAACAGAATCAATTTTGTAGTAAATCTGCAGTATTTTTTCTTTACAGTAGTTTTTGAAATCGGTTCTTTTTCTTTTGTTAAAAAGTTTATAGATATTTTTCTTTTATTTTCGAAATAAATTTATAGTTTTAAATTTCTCTGTTTATAAAGTTAGAAACTTTGATAACTAGCATAATTTTAAAAATAAATTTCTCAATATTATTTTGCTATTTTTTACCCAGCGTTTACCTTTCTATTATAAATTGTGTATATTAAATAAAAAATAGTCTTTGTTAATTTTTTTTAATATTAAAATCATCTGCCATTTTTATTAAAGTTTTCGAACTAAACTGAGTATTTAATGATAAGGCTTTGACATAACCAAAATATTGATATTATCAAGTCATCAATTTATTGAGTATACTTTTGCGCTTCATCAAATTTGGATTATAAACTGCAGAATTAGACAAGTGTGTTATATTAACTAGCTTATTGGCTAATCCTTCATGTTGCCTTTAGTAATTTATGCTCTGGGAACTGTCTTTACAGGCTCACTCAATTGAATTAAGTATATGAAATACTTAATACATACATATAAGTGTTTTAGAGTGGTTTCGTTGTATAATAGGCATAATTTGTTAGTTACACGTGAATTCGTAATGAGCCAAGAAGCTGAGGTGATATTAAAAATTAATGTTTTAGAAATTGTGTGGATCAATTGTTTCATTACGTTAAAAGCAGTCATTTTTTAAAATTTATTTAGAACTTGCAGATGAATTTACATTTATATATGTTTTTGTGGAACATGCTGTAACTTGGGCCTGAAGATTCTATTGTATATTTCACAATCATTCATTACTTTCATTATCGTTTAAATAATTTATATTCTTTTTTTATTTTTTTTTTATTCTAATGTTTTTTGTTTTTTTCAAATGTGGTTTATTCGTTTTGATTTACTTGTGTCTTGGATAGCTGTGTCATAAAGTATGACACTCATCTCTCATTTATTCACACTTGTGTATGGTAAATTTTAATTGCTGTTTATCTTATGCAAGGAAAAAGCAAATTATAACCATATAGTTGGGTGAAACTAGATATCTCAGTTTTGTCTTAATATGAGCAGCCGTATTACGGGTAAAGTTTTAAATACTTAGTTACATCAAGAAGAACGTTCATTGCGGTATTCCTACACTGCAATTTGTGTAGTTTCTATGGTGGAAAGTAATTTTTTTTTTTTTTTTTTTTTTTGTGTTTGCTAATTTTGAAAATTTTTAAATATAAATCGCATTTAAAGTTTATGAAAATTTTTCATCATGGTGTGTAAAATATTTAATCAGATTCATTGCCTACAATGAAACTGTTGCTAACATTTTTAGTTGTACTTTTGGCGATTTGCTTTACGCTCTTCATTTTCTTGTGGTAAGACCTTATATCCTATGTGAGTAAAACCAGATATTGAAACATAATGCTTGAAGAGCTCCGTAAACAATGCTTGATTGAATAAAAGACAGTCAAAACTACATGGACAAGAATAATTATAATTTTTCTGAAGGAAGGGGTTCGCTCTGAGTGAGCCCTTTCTGATTACTAAATAAAACAATATACAGTTCGATGAATTAAGATAAGAAGATTTCTCTTATATTTTATATGTGCTCCATTCGTACTCTTAGGTGTAAATTCATAACGTAATATCCGATGAATGCTTCGTTGTATCCAAGAAAATGTATATTCATATTCCTTATAGGGTCTGGCACAGCAACTGATTATTTTATTCGCTGGAAATAAAACTTAATTTTTATGTGTTAAATTATATATTCGAGAAGAAGAGACGCATGGTTTCTTTTAAGCTTATATTATAACATTTAAGTTTTACAAACAAAATTTATATAAACTACTAATTTATATATATTGAATATATCATTATCATGAAGAGTTATTTGCCTTTGTTACACGGGTTACATTTTTTACAGAACTGAAGAGAAAAAGTAAAGCTCTAATAATAAAAAGTTCATAATTCATTCATGTTATCGTGACTTCTGGGAAAAACATATTTCACAGTATTTCTGAAATAATATGCAATCAATCTATTACAGCCCAGTTTATAAAGTTTGTATATCATTATGTAATTATTGTAAATGTTAGTTGTAGCATAATTGTCCTTGAAACACTTATTTATGAGTTCTTTAACTATCGTTTGATGAAAAAAAAGGCTATTAAATCATCACTTTTATCGAGTGCGTAGGCTGTGT
The DNA here is from genome assembly GCA_963931845.1 of Maratus michaelseni. Taxonomy (NCBI): domain Eukaryota; kingdom Metazoa; phylum Arthropoda; class Arachnida; order Araneae; family Salticidae; genus Maratus; species Maratus michaelseni. Next base: position 329,184,854 of record OZ007589.1, read on the forward strand.
TTTTCCTGATGTAGTGAAATGTTTCTTCGATAATTACTTTTAATCCCTGCTGATATTTCTTTCGTTGAGTGTAAAACCTTTCCTTTGAATTCCATTCCTTTAATTCCTTTGAAAGAGACTATAATTTCCAATATTTTCTAAAGCTAATAAATAGGGGAATTTCCTTTGAATTTATTCCTTTAACCTAATTCCTTTGAAAGAGGCTGTAATGTCCAATATTTTCTAATGCTAACAAATGGGAGAATTTATTTTCTGAAATTTTACAAACTGATATCAAGATAATTATACCTTTTACTTTAAATAGTAAATCATTAGATTTATAATTCAAATATTATTAGATAAGCTACTTATTTAAAGTTGAAAAATATATTTTGGTCGCTTTCCATAAAAGAAAAGTTTAAACTCTTTTATTTCCTGTAAAATTAACATATCCATACAATTTTACTCCATCGGTGGGGTAAGACCACATAATTTGACTTTTTCTAGAAAAGCATTTATTAATAAAACTTTCGTACATAAATGACATATTTTTAATTGTACAACAATAATTTTACTGTATAAGGATAAGTTCAGAGTTTGTACTCGCAGTTTTATTGAATTCTGTTTTGAAAATCGCGCTTTAGGAAGCAACTAATAATAAGATATCCGATTTTACCCTACTTTTCCATACATGTATATGTATGTGAATGTGCACGTGCCTCTGAAACGCGCAATCGTTCTGCTATTCAGAGGTAAAACCATACAAATATATGAGTGTTGGAGGTTTAAAAACTGTTCGCTAAATAGAAGTGTTCACTATTCGGGAATGTCCGTTATGGAGGTTTTACCGTATTTTAAATAAAATTATGCAACTGGGCTGGATAAAGTTTTAATGATAAATAGAAAATACATTCTTATATTAAATTTAGCGCCTGTAATAAATTTAACTATTGACATGGTGAATTCCCTATTTCAGAGAGTCCGAATATAGTTTAATTAATGTATTTTTGTAAATTTCTTTGCAAAATTTACATTTGATTTAATGTGATTAAAATAGTTGCTAAAATAAATTTAAATGAAGCTATATTTCTTCCAGTAGAATTCTTAAAGAAAAAATAACTTAATAAATATTATTTCGTACTAATTTAAAAAAAAAACGATTGAATGGTTTAATGATTAAATATTACACTTGATGAAAATAACAGATGCTATAACATATTTATATATGTATTATGCGACAAAAATTATTATTCTTTTTCCACTTGCATTTTAAATGCTATCCATAACGGAATGTTTTAATACACTTGAAGAACATTTGAATAGTGTATTTCAATACACTGCATTCGTCTTTAAATATTTTTTAATTTAAAGCATCATAATCATCAATTTTAAAGAAAAATATATTTATCGCATTTTCAGGTGTATTTGTCAACCCTAGATTCGAGATAAATAACACTCTTCCATTTTAATACCAGTTTTTCCGTATAGCCTTCGCCTTAAATATTGGCAAACTTTTATCTGTGATCTGCACCATTTAAAAAGGAGAATAAAATTATGCGAAAATACTGGTCTTTAAATGTAAGGACGCATTATTTCTCTCGAATATTGGGGATTGACTTATACACGGGAAAATACGATAACTATTTATAAGAAATCATTCAATTGTTATCATTTTAAATGCATTTGATAGTAACAAGAAAAAGCTTTAAGCAAATGTTTTTAAAATATTCTGGTAAATAAATGACTTAACGTTATAATTTTTAAAATCGTCTAATAACTTTCTATAACATATTAGTAAAGTGCGTTAAGGAATTTGAGAAATACTTTGTAATTACTTCATTTTAAAACATACTTTTGCAAATTAAAATCTAATTCACTTTTCAAGAATGTTATTTTAACTTTTACTCACCTTTGTTAATTAAGTTAAGCAGCTAAACATGACTATAAAAGTATTTTAGAGATAAAATTCAATAACAACGTATATCCTATTACATATTTCCCATTATTCTTCAGCAACTGTAATATGTAACACTGAGTAGCGAGTATTTATATTAATCGCATTGTAAGACTCAAACAATTTCAATGGTAAAAAATACCCTCACTCTCTAGTACTTTTGTTAGCACCTCCTAATTTACTACTTTTCATCTCTTTAATTTTCTACGACTTTTTCATCCTTTAAAGAGGAAAACCTTGTTTTCTGTATTTAAAAATGTGATATGTGAATTAATACTCGTACTTAATCACTTTATGTTCATTAGGTACTTCAATTTTACGAATCGTTATGTCTCGTACATTTGTAATCAGCTTATTGTCTGTTCATTATTTATTCCCCAAATTTGAATAAAGATTCTTGCACGTATCAGTGAAGTGTCATCATGGTTTATTTGATTTTGTTATTAAGTAGCAAACAATATTTTTAAATAAATACCAGTTATAAAATACGTGATTAAAATAATAGAGAATGGAAATTGCTGAAACGTATTGCGAAGTTACATCGGATTATATAAAAAAAGGATTTAACTATTTGAAATTTTGTATTATTTAGAATTTCCAAAATAACCGAAATTTAAAAAATAATAATAATAAATTTATCTTTTTAATTAAAAAAGCCATACACACTACAGTTATATCCCAGTTAAAGTAATTTTTAAATGAAAAATAAGCCTATGTAAAAGATTATGAATCCTTAAAGTAATCTCCTTCCTCACCCCTCCCCTTATATTATTTAATATGCAGTTCACCTGTTCAGAGAACTATTCTGAATTTAAAATAGTTTCTCCTTTCCTGACAATATTATAATGAAACGTACTAAATTCGTATAAATTCGGGCAACGGATAGCTAAGGAGATAGGACCGTATCTATCAACTATCTGAGCGTTTAATATCATATGGAAATATGCGTAACTGAATTATTTCATTATTTTACCAGTAATCGGCATCCAAAATACTATTAAAAAAGTCACCATTTACTGTACAGGCAATTTTTTGCATTACAGACTTGTGTAATTCATGCACAAGAACTTCACAAATGATATCACTATTAATTTATTTCTTATCATTTGCCATAGAGTTACGATTCGATTTTCGCAAATACAAAATGCATAAAAATAAAAAAGTTTCGCATACCTTTTTGTTTCAAAACTACAGACGAATGTGTTAAAGCTTTAGTGAATTTATAACTAGGTGAAGTAAATATGATATCCATATCCTCTTCAAGTACGATATCCATACAACAAGTCGCGAAATAAATAAAAAAAAGCTTTATTTCTATAGTATTTTTTATTGCCAGGCATTTTTAGGATTCGGGCATAGTTTTAATTTTAAAAATTCTAAAATTATCTTAATAGCACCGCTGAATTGGACTTTCTCGAAAATTTAACTATTTATATTAATCGTGATGCTACGGTTAAGGAAAAGTCTGCTGCCACTATTCTCTCTGCAACTTGTTTTTCCACTATACACATTTATTTGAGTTATTTTTTTATTTGTATATATAATTAATTTTATATCTATTTTATTTATTAACTCTATTTTTTATTATTTTTAAATGGTAAAATTAAGGTTGGATTAGTAAGTCTATTTGTATATATAATTAATTTTATATCTATTTTATTTATTTAATCTATCTTTTATTATTTTTTTTTATTTTCTCATGATTTCCTTTCACATTTTGACTCTGTCTGTTTATTCCGTTTGCTTCATATTTACCATTCTGTTATGTCGGGAGCCCCTCCAAGTGGTCATGAATCAGCCGCTTACGTACGAAAGATGACCGCGAGCCTGGCTATGCGTGCAGAAGAGTCGACATGACGGGGGATGCATACGGGCGAATTCTCACTTCTTTGCAATTTCGGTGGGAAAAGGAACGCTACACTGGGGTGGGGGCAGTACACCCACCACTCCCATAACCCTAGTTCTCGGGAAAAGGCGGGTTAGCTGATCGTAATATGGCCTAGGTTCGGACAAGGGTAACTTTCCTTAGGCCAGTCCCAGTGCCCGGTTTAGGCCTGCAGCTGACTTTTGGCAACGGATAGCTAAGGAGATAGGACCGTATCTATCGATTATCTGGGCGTAGACGGAGGAGCGAATGGACTCTGAAGAGCAAGGACCCTTTGTGCCTCCATAGTGTTGCCTGGCCAGTGCGTGAGGCGGCGTAAAGAAACCCTTGGTACTGGCAGGCGGTAGGCGTAAGGGGTTCGGCTTCGGCTTAACATGTGGGTCCCATCGCGACCGACCACCTCAGTGTTGAATTCAGACACTTTTTTCCTGGAGGAATTTATGTGGCTCCGGGGGGGGGACATTGTAGAGTTCCGGGGGAAAATGGCAGTTTTTAACCATTAAAAGTATGAAATCTCAAATCTTCCGGGGGGACATTTCATTGCTCCAGGGGGATGTCCCCCCCGGGCCACCCCCTGAATTCAACACTGGACCATCTCTTGTGGTATCTCTGCAGCTGGAGTAGTTGTGAGCCGTCCTTTAGGTGCCTGTTCGAAAAAGGGCTTGTCCTGTTTGACCAAAGCGTAGTCGTTTATAGAGGCCATGAATGGATCATGGTCCATGGAACGTATTAAGTCTATAGAAGAGGAGCCACTTCTCTCCGACAGGCAAGTTGCGAGGAACTGGGTCTGAGGCACGTCAGCTAATGGACGTCCTTCAGACCAAAGTCCGACCCTCCGATAGAGAGCCAATCCTGCGTGTCTTTGCTCAACCAGAGCTTTCTGTGCCTGGTGGTTGGATTAGTAAGAGTCTCGAAATTAACTTTCTATTGTTAACCCCGACTGGAGGCACCCCTATGGCACTTGAAAGGGAGGTTTCCGCGGTCCTATGGGACCGTGAGTAGTGTCTAGTTAATCTCCTTGGTACCGGATACATTGCACGACGTGCTCGGAAGGTAAGATGTGTGTTCAGTTCCGAGATTGGGGGCCGGATGACCGGTGTTACGACTTCGACGGGCGCGTATAGGGAGTCACATGGAGACCTTGTAACAAGCAAGAACCCACTTGAGTCCACAACCTTAGCGACTGCGTATCTATGCGTACCAAGAGGATTTTCCACTACCTCGCATGCTGACGAGTGAATTCTTCTTTTTCACCCACCCTCTGCGTATGGGTTAGTATCTACCTCAGTTATAAGTTTCGATGTCCGAAAGCTCTGGTAAAGCAAGGCCGTACCGACAAACTTCGGAAAAGGGCCCCAGGCCCGGCTTCTCTATGGGCGTAACAGTCCCCCAAGTCTACTCGGAGGGAATTGGCGCAGTCTCCGAGCCATAACGCTCGTTTCTCGTCCCTAGGAACTAACTGTTGCAACTACCAGGCGTCTCTCTGGGGTTTTGGAGTGCAGTGGAGGGATGTGCAAGCGGCGCGGCGGTGCTCTCCTTTGCCTGATAGGCTACGTCGTGGCGGCGTCACGCTGATATTTGCCAATACAACCTGTGTCTTGTGTGTACAGACCTGTACTGGTGGGGCGAATGACCATACGGTCTGATCGTTTTATGGCTCTTCTGTTTTATTCTGATTCACTATTGGTCTCTGTTCCATTGGTTGGTGTATTCTGTATTTCATATTTTTTTGTTTTCTTTATACTGTGCTTTTCTGCCCCATTTCCTCTCAGTCTTCATCCGGCTTTCGAAGTGGTACCACATCTTCTTTGCGCCTGAAAAAGTTATTTCAAAAAGCCTCGAGCATCTCTTAATTTTAGGCAGATTTTTAGACTTCTTTGCCTTTATTTTTTATAGTGTTTCGTAACATATCCAAAACAAAATGTTTTTTCGAAATTATTCCATAAGCCAACTTTTTCCAAACATAATAATTTTGCAGAACAAGGGCAATGAAACTGTAGCGGTTTGTTTTTCTGAATCATTTTTATATTCCAGGCTTCCAACTCACTATTTGATTTATTTATTAGTAGTATTACTACAGGTCAAATTTCAAATGGTTTCAAGAGATTAAAATCCTATAAAATGTAGCAAAAAAATGTTTTTCATGTGAATTATTTTTATTGTAATAAACACTTGTCGCAAATACCAGGGAATTTACATCTGAATAAAATGTTTAGAGTGTCCTAAACAGAATTGAACGATTTTAAAGTTCAACAAGAACGAAAAATCATGCATTCGGCATAGATTATGAAACACTTTCCAACACTAATAGAATAATATTAAGACATTTTATTTTTTCATACGATGAAATGAGATATCTGAAAAAGCAATTTAAAAAATACATAACTCAGTAAAAACTATTTTCAGCAATTGCTGCCCATATTTTATATTTGTAGACAACACTTAATACACTAAAAATTACATAAAATTGGATATCACAGATAAAAGTGTACTTCTAGCAATTAAGGTTCATAGTATTTTCACCAAATTCTCTTGTGCGTCCCTGTACATGAACGATAAATCCTACGCACTCCATCATCTATCAAAAATAAGTTGTATTGAACCTTAGTGATCCTTTTAAATTTCATTGTGTTTCAAGTATCAAAACCTGTTCAAAATGCACCGCAAACGATTTTTCCCCATAGATCATAATGTAAAAGAATGATTTTTTACGTCCCTGTAATTGAACTATAAATGCTACTTATTACATACTTCGCATGCTGCAGTCCATCTTATTAATGGATATTAATTTCATAATGTTTGAAACATCGTAACATCAACAAAATGCGCCGCAAACGATTTTTCCCCATAGACCTCAATGCAATGGAATTCTTTTGTATGTCCCTGTAAATGAACTATTAATGCAACACACTTCATTGTCAGTACCGAACATTCTATAGTAAAATTCAATAAAAAAAAAAAATTCATGAAAATGTTAGTATATTTACGAGAGTTAGAGTTCGTACAGACAGACAGACAAACCGAATTCATAAACACTTTTCAACTATGTTGGAAAGTGTTAATAAAAAGCGAACTGTGATAGGTATTGAATTTATTCTTGCAGAACAGTAATATGAGAAATTTCTTTACTACACTTTCTTTTTTTAGTTCAAAATATCACCGATGGATGATGCTACACTGTCTAAAACTGTAATGTTATTCAAAATAACCAAAATACAAACCGTTTTTAGTATTTCAACAGCTAAACAGAATAATGGTTAAAATCTGAGGGAACTTTGATCCATTTTTTTGTATGTCCATTTGAGCGTTGTAACAGTTTGAGACCATTCGGCGCCATATGTCGGTGTTATTTGTAACTAAAACAAAGAATCGTAGTAAAGAAGCCTCGGAATTTTTCATTAATCTTCTGTTAGAATAACTGCAATAGCCATTTTATTTTTATTGGATATTTAAACCATTCGGTTAATTTTAGAGCATTCTGTATATTGAGTCATAGATTCTTTTACATAGACTAATTCAAGTATTGAAATTTATTAACTTATTTCCATGAAGATAATCTGAAATTTTTGATGCCAAATTGTAAAATTTTTATTGCCAATTAATGCAATACATTTTAATTTTTAATTTCTAAATTTTTTTAATTAATTTCACCTAATAACGTATTTTCAGAATATTTAAAAAATAATAATCTGTATTATTAAATGCGTTTCTCCAAAGCAAAATCAGAATTTAATACATAGTTTCATTTATGAATGAAAAAGAAAAAGCTAATCTTCGAAAGGAAATTTTCAATTAATATATTTTTCTCCCTGCCACAAAATAAAAGAAATGGATAACTTCTTTTCTAGCATCAAATAAGTATACTACTCTTAATTTATCATTCACAAAAAAGTCATTAAGGTCACCAGAAAGGGAGTAAAATTCATTGGCCCGAGGCCAGTTTGGCATTCTTGAATTTTGGATGCCTTAGATATTTATTAGTCTCGAATGCAGTTTCTTTTGTAATTAAGATATATTTCTAGATAAAAATATTTAGAGAGGAAACTTTTTAGTTGTTTCAGGATGTTAAGGGATATTAATTTACTTGTAAGAAATAGTTTTTTTTTTTTTTTTTTTTTTTTTTTTTTGTAGTATGCTATATTAAAACTTTTGTCCATGAGTAAAATTACTGCTCGTTAGAAAAACTTTTTTTAAAGTTAAGTTTTATTACAGAATATCAACGTACATTTTAATGCATACAGATTTATCTAAAAAGGTGGATTAAACTTTGTGCCGCTATATTAAAAATAAATGAACAACGTGAAGTAGCACAAATAAAATATATAAATTGGCAGCGTGCGAAAGACGCAGGCATATTTTACATGGCTTAAACTTTTAAATCGGTTTTAATCTTTTGAATTGGCACTGATGATGGAGCTTTAGGGGCTTCGAAATAGCTGTTCGCCAATTTATATATTTTTATTGAAGTGAAAACTTCTTTAGGCGCGTTGGACATTTTTGAGATGGGAAAAAAACATTGAATTCGCGACCCGTCACCGTTACTGTTACCGACACCAAATTAAATTATGTTGCCAATTCATACAATGAAGCGAAAGTATCAAAAAGAAATAGTTCACGTGCAGAAAACGAAATGATTGGTATTATGAATAAAAATAATTCAGAAAATTATTTCAAGATAAATTTAGCACGCGCGGTGAAAACAGATAAAAGTGACTCAACTCGCGAGACCAAATCAAAAGATGAAAATGAAATAACAAAACACGGAAAATATTATAATTTAACGAGCACGAGAAAAGAAGTAGACGGAAGTAATATAAAAAGCAAAAATTAAAATAAGGAAATATTTCACGAAAGTTTTAAGAAACGTGGTTACTGATACGGAAATGAAGTGAAATCATTTTATAGAAAAGAAAAGTTTGTTGATAGAAATTATAGATACCGCAAACAATACGCGCAGTATGAAGATAGAAAAAAAGCATAATGTTCACGAATACCGTAAACAAGACAGGCAGCAAAGAAGTCATAACTTTTGGAGTGATAGGAAGTGGGAACCCTATTTTGCAGATAAATGTTATTACAAAAGATATGAAACTACATCTCATGGAAGAAATGATGAATGTATTGAGAGTTGTTAAAATTGTGGATGAAAATTCATAAGTTTCATTGGTATTCATTTTAAAGAATACCAATTAATTAAATTTCATATTTTATGTATTTGTAAATTTACGTTTTAAGCAATAGATTGCAATTTTTGTATGTAAAATAATATGCATTATTTTTCATGTACAATAGTGCATTAAATGAAAATTGTAATATAATTTTTGTAGTAGTAGTTTATAATAATGAATAAAAAAAACACTTCATTTAAAAGTATTTCCTGCACAATAAAACATTTCCTGACGATTCAAAAAATACACACGTAATTGTTCAAGTTTTCACTTCTGTCGGCACTCCCGGAGTGCCATTGTTTTTTGTGCTATTTCACGTTGTTCATTTATTTTTAACATACAGATTTAATATGAAAATATTATTGTGCAAATTTTATACCTATATACAGTCATATAAACAAAGTAGTAATACAATATTCCGTTTCAATTAAGAATTCCTTAAAGGAAGTTTAAAAAAGAAAACAAAATTAAAATTGTTTAATTCACTCCTTAAAATTTAATTTATTTGTCGTATTTTAATGAAACCGTATTCAATTTTCTGCGCTAGATCAAACGTTATAGCAAAATGAGTTCCAACTGTCGTCATATAGTGTGCCCGAAAAATCTTTCCATGATTACAAAATTTATTCATATCCGCTATATACAGGGTGGATAGAATATAAGTATCTATATTTGGAGCTGTCTGTAGCTCGAAGGAATAACCCAAATGAAACCAAAATCGGTACACTTACTATTGGAGAAGGGGGAAGAAGAATGGAACAATAAAAAAAACATTTATACTATTATATAATAATCACCGACAGATGGCGCTACTGAGTGTGAAATGTAATGTGTAATACAAGAACAAAGAATTAAGGCGTCAAACCGGGTGGCACACCTAATTTATTAGAAAATGTCAGTGTGAATGTGGTTGCGCTTTCGCATAGCGGTGTCGATAAAGTTCAGGTTGCACATGGTCATTGTGCTGGAGGATACTATCCAGACGGTGCACGACGTGCTCAACTGCGGAATGTAACGCAGTTGATATTTTTGATGTTGGTGTGATATTTTGCACATGTCGTGATATGCGGTTAAGTCACTGAGGTTTGCGACACCTCCACGGTACACAATATGACACATTACATTTCACACTCAAAAGCGCCATCTGTTGGCGATTATTGCAATTAATTTTTTTATTGTTCTATTATTCTTCCCCTTTCTCGAGTTGTAAGTGTACCGATATTGGTTTCACTTCGAGCTACAGACAGCTCCACATAGAGATACTTATATTATAACCACCCGGTATAAGATAGACATGTGAAACTGGTGCCAAAATGTTGGAAAACTAACCACGTTTTTTTTTTTTGTTGTTGTTGTTGCAGGTTTCCGTACCGTGACGGTAGCGTAGAAGTGCCAGTGTCCAGGAAATCAGAAATGTTCACAAATCAGGAAAAGGTTCACTCACATAAAGATTCACTCTGGTTTCACAAGACTCTTTTGGCATCTGTGAGGCCGTACGCGCAGATTTCTCTGTATTTTGCACAAAAGACTGTCTCACTTCTTCCACACTCTCAGCTGAGATTAATAGTCGGCCAGATCTCGGCACGTGGTCCGATTTCCTCGACAGTGACACTGCCCTGCTACACTACAGCCACGTTACGGAAACCGGCAACAAAAAAAAATTTGCAAGGAATTTTATCAAACTTCATTTTCTATTAAATCGCTATATAAATTGGCTCAAATTATCTTTGGGTGTATCCCAACACCTTTGTTATGATGTGTTATGATGTGTTTTTCAGGATTTCCGTGATATCTATATCTCGGTATTGAATGAAATTTAATCAAACGTCATATTCAGTTAGATCTTTGCACACTTATAGGCGTTGATTAAGTTTTGGTCTATATAGTCCAAAAAGTGGCGCTGTTGAGCTGCGTTTTTCACCTTTTCAGTGGTAGCTATATCTTGCATCTATGAGCTGGAATTCCTGCATATTCTGTTAGTACGTAACATAAATTGTAGCTCATAACATTTGAGTTTATGTTGTTGAATAGGTGGCTCTGCCCCACTATGTTTCTATGAATTTTTCATTTTTCTGTGATAGCTATAGCTCGGCCTCTATAGGATGGAATTGCACCAAATTTAATATGTAAGATGTTTATTAATTATTATGTTCATTCAATTTTGGCTATTCCCCCTCAACAGAGGGCGCTGCTATACTACTTTTTTGCGATGAACATTATAGCTGTATCTGCGTCTCTATTGTGTAGAAATGTACTTAATTTTAAGCTTCAAGTTATTAATTTAATATATATATATTTCTAATTTTGATTTGAATATCCAACAGGGGTCGCTGTTGAACTGTGCTTTTTCTTAGACTCTGATCACTGTAACTTCAAGTTACATTCAAAGAAATGCATTATACAGTCGAACCTCTATTTAATGATTACACTGTAAAAAAATTTCCGGAAGGTTCCGGAAAAAAATGGTGGCATTAAGATGCCACGGCTTTTTGCTGTTACGTTTCACAACAAAGTAGTGAAACATTCCAATTTTTCAGAAACATTCCGTAACATATACTCCGAAACCTTTCATATCAAAATACTAAAATATTTCAGCGTCACGATACGCTTTTTTCCGAAACCTTTCATATCAAAATGCTGAAACATTCCAACTTGGAATGTTTCACTACTTTGTTGTGAAACGTAACAGCCAAAAAAGCTGTGGTATCTTAATGCCACCATTTTTTTCCGGAACCTTCCGGAAATTTTTTTAGAGTGTGAAGATTTATTATGATTGCTGACTGTCCCAAATATTTTGTTTATTAATCGTTTCTCAAAAGTTTACAGCTGATTTCTTTTTTCGGAACCTTTCATATCAAAATACTGAAATGTTCCAGTTTCACAGAACGTCCTTTTTCGAAACTTTTTTTTTTTTTTTAATTCTGAAAATATTATTTTTTATTTATCAGGTAACAAAATTGAAGCTGTACTACAAAAATATATTAATCGAAACTCATAACTAAACATATAAAAAATACTTGCTAAAACTGAATTCCGAACTCGGATTTACGCGAGTAAATAAAGTGTAAAAATGTTAATTATATTTTTAAAAATGCAAACATTATTTTTATTCCTTTATTAAAATCTTAAGTTTTTAGAAAATATAAAATTTCCTTTTAATCAATTTTTTTCTGATTTAATAATTTACATCCTTGCTAGAACATTCGATAAGCAATACAAAAGATAAGTATAAAACGTACAAAAACTTCTTTTATGTGTTATTTTTTTTTCCAAATTTTACATAATAAAATGAGAGAAATAGTACATTAAAATTATTTTACATCTATCATATTTTATAAATAGGAAAGGTGGGACATTAAAAATTCTACAATTATTTCAACTGCCCTAGACACAAATTTATTAAAATCATTGTTTATAATTAATTAAATGAAAAAAAGACAATATATGGTTGTATCAACGGATAAGATTTTTGAAAACAATTTACATATAACATAGGCTTAATGATGTATTTAAAAGACATTTTAATTAATTTATAAATTACAGAAAGTACCAAAACTGATTAACAAAATATATAATTTTTTTGAAAGATAACAAAAGGTGAAAATGGACTTGATTTTATTACTCATTTAAAAAATACATAAATAAATAAAGAAAGAAAAACGCTTGTAGCACCAACATTTTTTCTATGATTTCAAATGCATTAATCCTTTGAATGGCACCGATATATATCAAAAGTACGATGTTTTACAACCAGTATTTTTCTATAATAATTTTTACCTGTAAAATCTCCAAAATATAAAAGCAAAAATTTCTATTCGAAAATACTTGTGGCAAATTAGTGAATTTTTAGTGTTTGCGCCATATAAACGGCATCCATTAAAGAGTTAAACAAGAACGGAAAATCATGCATCAGGCATAGATTATGAAACACTTTCCATTACATCTAGAAAACTGTAACGAAACTACACCGTTAAATGAGGTGAAAGAAGATATTAAATAGTTTAGGAAACATCTAACACATTTAAAAATCCAGTTTTAGCATTTACCTTCCAAATATTAGTAAAAAAAAGTAGTCAAATTATATAGTGCAGCCCTGTATATCACCTATAGACTTGGATATATATACTACATAGAGTGATAAAATTTAGTTAGTTAAAAAATTCACATATAGCAAT